>CM046874.1:64292025-64892025 GCA_025667525.1 Glebionis coronaria | reverse complement strand
TGTTATGCACCTTATTTACCTTTTAATTTCAAGTAAGTGTCTCTTTTAATTACTTGCACCTTTACTTTATCTTGTTAATCTTCTTCTACCTTTCTTTAATCTTTGATTTACACGTTTTTATCTTGTTAAGTTGTTTAAAGATTTGATTTTTATGCTTTTGATTGTTTTAAATCTCTTATTTTCATAGCTTATTTGATTTATTTTCAAGTTTATATAGTTTTTACAAAAGTTATTTTTATATAAAAAGTTGTTTTTCTTAAAGTTTATCTTTTTCGTGTCTTAAAACTTGTTAACTTTCAGTTTCGTAGCTTATTTTTACACGGTTTTACCTTAGGATTTAGTCTTGTGCTTATTATAATCTTAGCTTATTTGTGTAGCTTATTTTGTGTACTTTTCCCCGTTTTCCGATCGTGACAATCGGAAAAGGGTTTTACATTCCGACCATAGCTACTGTGCTTGGTCGGAAAAGGGTTTAAAATATTCCGATTGGAGACTTTGGTATTCCGATTGGTGGTGTGTCTTGGGGTATTCCGATCGAGTGTAAGTGACAGGTATTCCGATCAGTGCTCTTTGCAACATTCCGATCGAGGTGCATGATTGGATATTCCGATCGTGTAAGGTGACATATTCCGATTAGTGTTTCCGATCTGCCTTCCGACCAAGTCCATATTCCGATCAAGAGGTAAGTTAAGCATTCCGATTGGGGTGCGTTGGATATTCCGATTGGTAAGTGACAGCATTCCGATTGGGTTCCGACCGATATTCCGATTGGACAGGTTTGACATTCCGATTGGTAAGATCGGAATATATTCCGATCTAGGTAGTTTTTCTTGTTTTTGTCTTGCTTAATCTTTAGTTTATGTTTTATACTCGTCTAATTTTAATTTCCGTCACGCTTTTATTTTTAGTCATTTAAATTAATTTACTTTTCAAAAAGTTTTTAAATATCGCATCTTTCTTTTTAATTAGACTTAGATTTAATTTCGCGCGTTATTTTAATACTTGCCCTTTACTTTAACGACATTTACTTTTAATTGTTTTGCACATTTTATTTTCAAAACTACAACGACACATCTTTGAATCCACCAAAAACAATAGAGTCACATAGAGAACTAAGATCAATTCGATTAGACCACTAGAACGATAATTTTTAATTAGGTAAAAGCCTAGTTATTAAGCTTGTATTAAAACATTCTAAGTTTTAAGCTCGGAAAGGAAAGTGTATCTTTTAAATAAGAGAACTTTACCTCATAACGAGAAATTCATCTTTCTCGGTCATGAGCTTTAAGTTAAAACATTCAAAGTTTTTCAAGCTCATGAAAACGGCTTCTAAGTAAATGTCAACTTAGGACTCGTTCTTCAGTTAAAAGGAAAGTTTATCGCCGATGATAAACTTATCCTTAACAACGGGAAGTTTACAACTTCTCAGACTTGAACTCATTTTGTAAGATATTCAACATCTTAAGCTCAAGTAATTGGTTTTCAAAACTTTGAACACAATTTTTCGAGAATTTCTCAAAAGGTTTTTGTAAATCTTTCAAAATTGCGTGTTCAAAAATGTTTTGATAAAAAGAGCATGTCTTCTGGAATCGATAATATTTACGATACTAGAAATGTCATTCAATAATGACACGGGGTTGTAAATAAAGTTCGAGCAGAAGTTCAAACATTTTAAAACATGCTCAAAATGGTTTGCTATTATTTCGGATAGTAACCCGCTTTTCATACTCAAGTCAAGCATTTCACCGGAAAGCTTTGACTCAACAGTGGGAATTAATTTTCTCGGGCATGGTTTACTTTATAACCATGTAAGGGATTGTGTTTACGGAATTACACAATCTAACACGAATATATGTACGTGTCAGTGCATTTATTTGTTAAAACAAGAGAAATCTTGTTTTTATGAAGTTATCATCTCCACCAACCTTAGCAATTTACAATTGATATCTACATACTCGACGATGCGACTACTCAAACGGCGAATACAACTCTTTCAATAGAACACGGGTCAACAATTGAGGGGGAGAAATTGTCCAGCATTCAGAATATTTGACGCCCAAGTGCCAAGTTCACATGTTGGTGTGAAGACAACAATATCAATCGTACACATGGAGTCAAGAGATAACTTCAGACGTGATGAGGTGACCAACATTCGTGAACAAGAACCATGTGCTTCTTTCATATGATGTTCTCCATCATTCAGGTCCAACCTCATAACTCGCTAATCTTGTGAATACATTATTATATATGATCTTTGCACGTGATAAATACCTTACACTTGTGTTTAAAAGGTATTTAATTTACGTTTCAAGTACACCCTCATTAATTTGAGGGGGAGCTTGTGTAAATCATGAAGATAATTGGATTTACATTTTTTCTTCATAAATTTTCTTAAACTGCTATTAAATCAATTGATATTAAAAACATCGATTGGGCTAATATTTTTAATATGGGGGAGAAAATGTGATTTAATATGGTAAATGATTAATCACAAATGGTTTGACTTAACGTGATAGCTCGTCCCGACATGTGCTAAATGTTTTCGGATATCGTGGCATATGTTAAGGGGGAGCAAAATGGATTTGCACTTCAAAATGGATTTCATGGTGATTTATACTTACCCAAAACCCTTTTATCTCACGACGATGAAGATTGTGGTGACATAAGGATGGTAGGATAGGTTAAAGTCCAATGATTCTTCTAGAACCGAAGGAATTTTCCCAAGGACATTCCATAGCTAGAAATAGTAGTCCTTAGGAAAGATGGAGAAAGATTGTGAACGTAGCTGAATGCTGACCAAGTACTTAAGTTAGCACTGGAACAATCACAACAAGGTGCTAGTTATGACGTATTGGTAAGCATTGAAGGGGTTGAAGAATGAAAAAGAATTGTAAAGATAAAGGGTGAAAAGAAAGAATCCCTCCTTACAACTTAGGCAGAAACTGGGTCAACACATATGCTATTGAGATCATTTTTTTTAATGATGCTCGATATTGAAGATAGACATCATGGACCCAGTGATGCAAGGCACAACCCATCCCAGCTAACTCAGATATCTCTTAAAAGATATTTGTTTTAATCACACGGAGACAACACATTATCTATTGATTTATTCACTCCGAATAAATTGGTATTGAAATGGTGGCACTCCTCTCCAGCCTCCGATCACTAAAAATCCAAAATGCACGATCGAGTCTAGAGCCATTTGAGATCATCAAATATCTCATTAGGACACACTTTCATAATTCCTTGCTTCTTCACACACTGTGAAAAATAAGAAAGATCTTAAGAGTCCTACACAAAATCTTCATGATCTTGCCTGAACATCCAAGTAATACGAAAGTATTTACAATGAAGATGGAAATACTTCTTGAGCGAATATCAAAAAGCTCATGGTAGGTGACTTGTGCGATTTTTTATGAATCAAACTTGTGATAACTAGAAAGCAACAGTGGTTTAATTCTTAAATAAATTTAAACACGTTCCAGGCCTCTACGCAATATCTTAGTGATCTTTCCAGAACACTCAAAGTGATACGTTAGTGTTCACAGTGATGAGTGGAAATCCTTCTAGTGTTAACCTCAAACAGCACTTGGTAGGTAACTTGCAAGATTCTATACGAATCAAGCTTGTGACAACTGGAAAGCAACGATGGTGCGGTTCTTAATTGAATTTCACTTGTTCCAGGAACATGAATTGACGGCTTCAAATCATGCGGATATTATTATCCAAATGATTCACTCTTTATGTTCGCAGTCATCTTTGGACGGTCGAATAAAGAGAACGGGTTTACCCGCGAAATCTTGTCAAGGAGGTTCTTAATTGAAACTACCTGCCACAAGTACGATATTTAATATCGTCCAACGGTCTTCATAGACCGGAGGTAAAATGCTACCGAATTAGAATGAAATGTTCAAGGCCATTTCATCCGTGTATATGTTTTGTTGCTAACTGTCTTATGCAGCGTAACAAAAAGATGGCATTGCGGTGTACAATCCAGAAGAAGTCGTCACCACATGCTTATACTATATGCACTTAATACTTCATCAAATTCAAGAAAGTCTAAAAGTCAAGTCTTCCGCTGTATCAAACTCTGAAGCTTTCAAGAATTTATAAAAGTATAAGTATGTGGAACATGAAGTCACGAGGAGGCAAATATCACAAGTGATGAATGCACAAGGTCAAAGCAAGGACACATGCTCAAGACCAAAGTCAAAGATCTCATCAGCATATTCACAAGAACAAGATCGAAGACTCAAGCATAGTATGCTAGGTTTAAGATTTTGTAAAATGGTGTGACCTCCCTTTGGGGGAGATTGTTGGAAATACGTTTTTCCAAAGAAAGTCTCGGTCACATCATTATTAGCATAGATCACGAGCTATATACTATTTAGGACATTGTAACTTGGAGTGACCTCCCTTAGGGGGAGATTGTTGGAAATACGTTTTTACGTATTTAGAAAGGATCGGTCACTCCAATGATATTGGGCTCGTGATCCAATATAGCCCATATAGCCCACATGTAGGGTGGGCTATATATACCCCTTCCTAGCATGTTAGGAGGGGTTGGTCACTTTGTGTTTACACACACTTTAACTTAACCAACCATTTCTCTCATTCTCTCCTTTCTCTCTCTTCTTTCTCTCACTAGTTCTTCCATTCTCCATCCATCTCAACAGATAAACCATAACATGTTTAATCCTTAGAAAACATAGACCTACACCAAGTCTAGCCTGACTAGCTCCCGGACCCTCTCCTATCTCGAAGGTCGAGTCAGGAGTAGAGTCACGCCTCCTCTTGCGAGGTGGCAAGGCACTGGTGGGATAAGAGTGGAGTGTCGAAGGTGGTGGCAAGGGGGTAGAGTAGGTACAACCTGATCCGCCTCCCTAGGTGGAGATGCAGGTACGACTAATAGAGGTGAAGTAGGAGAAATAGCAGGTGGTGATGGGGTAGGAGAATCCGATAGTATCATAACTCCATATGGCTGGTCACCTCTGGACTCAGTGTCGGATGCATGTCCGGCAAGTACCGATGACGGTGATAGCGATGCGATGGTAGGAACCATGAGCTCCTCGAAAGTAGTCACGATGGTACGTGTCAACATGATATCTGAAAATAGTAGCATTTCAAAGTTGAGTAAGTATTAGCTTACACAATTCAAAAAGTTTTCAAAATGCATATGCAATGCAGTTTATGTCTCTTTAACAATGCTTGTTAAAAGTATGTGTAGATACTTAAGTGATTTAATAACTCAGAGGTTATAAATCAGCGTACGGTTAGTTCACATAATATGCATGCTCTATATTCTATATGCCTAACTATAAAGGTTCCCAAAAAATCAATTTTTCTTTTTAATTGATTTAAAATTTCAATCATAGTGAATTTTAAATTTTTATTATTTAAAAATTTTATTATTGATCTGGTTCTCTATAACTATGCACTCTGATACCATTATGTAACACCCCCATAATGGTCAAATGCAGCGGAATAGTACGTGGGGTGTTACTTTGGTGGATCGATAGCACACACTATATAGAGCAATGATCATAATAGTCATTTAAAAACATATTACATGAATTAAATTGTACACATTTAGTATCTTGTCTGAAAACAACATTTATTAATAATCTGAAAAATATCCCAGCCCGATGGTAACATGATGCTTCAATGATGCTGGAATCCAATGCATGAACCTGTTTAATTTCCTAAGAAAACATATAAAATAAAACGTGGGGGTCAACACGAGGTTGGTGAATTCACAGGTTTAATTTAATAAATAAATGTACCGATAAGCCAAACACCACGCTCATAGTAGGACAATCACAACCAATACTATAGAAGTTCCTATTGCCCTGTAATAGAAGCTAGACATGATGCTCAGGCGCCATTATGGTTAAACCCGATGTTGTTTCCCTCAGTACGACAATGAAATAAACCTGTTGCTTGGCCTAAGCGTTTCGTGATAGCAAGTCACGCAGGCCGGGTGTTGTCAATGCCCGAAGAGATCTATTCATAACATTTCGTGCTACACTACTAACTATTACAGTCCACGGGAATGGGGCAAACAATAGGCAATAAGTTGTTATATGTTGATGTTCTCCGTGCATGTTTGCATATAAAGAGTTAGGTATGTTTTCTCCCCCAGTTATAAATATAGTAAAGATGGGGCCATGAACTCACCTCGATGGTAATGATGTAGTGATGACGTCACTAATTAAACTGGCACAGTATAATCAAGAAGTGGTAGAAATACCTAAGTAAATTATGCATGACTCAGTAAATGCACAGAAATAATGCACAAATAAATGTAACTGATGAAAATGCATGATCACGAATTAATAAGTCGTTACGATTGTTTAAGTGTTTAGACTTATAGTGAGTTGTCAATAATATATAATATATATTTTTAGTTTCTAAAAATATATTTAGATTGTCCAATAAAAGGGTAATAAAATAAATATATTTTTATTTAATTTAATTAATTGTAAGAAAATAATATATTCCATTTAATTTTCTTAAGGATCCAAATATTTTTAATATGGTTCATTTGTTTATTAAGTCTTGTAAATAAATCTTAGTAATTTATTTGGTAGCCCAAAATAATTAATTTAATTTATTAATAAAATACATTATTAATATTCTTAATTAAATTAAAATTACACGTAAGTCCTCGTAGTATAGTAACTTTTAAAAATACCATTTAGGGTTTAGTTCGTTAAGCGTTTCACATCGTTAGTCCTTGTTTGTTAAGTTTATTTTCAAAAACTCCCCCTAGGGCTTACAATACTTTCGGTGTATGGCAGTTTGGGTCCCTAGGGTTTCCTAGTCTCGAAATAATTACAAACCGAGTCACTAGGGCTCGATTTATCTTTATGAAATGGCATAACACCCCCTTAAGTCTCGAAAATATTTAATAAGATTCTAGGGCTTGTATTAATTTCCAAGAGTGACACAACTAGTCCCTTGTGTCTCAAAAATATTCATTTGAAGCACAAAAAGTAACCTAGGGTTTCATTCATGTTTACAAGGTGGCAAAAATAGTCCTTATGGTTTGGTTTGTTCTTGGTTTAAACACAAAAACATCCTATACTTTTAGAAATGACAAATTTGGTCCTTATACTTCTTTAAAGTCACGAAATTTATATACTTGTTTTATAATTTTACATTTGTGACTATTACTTTCACCATTTTACAAATATGGCCCGAATAGTTTCCCAAAAATGGGATTGGGATTGGTTGGCCCAATAGGGTCACGAGTTGGATTTAATGGGCCTAACGAGCTTGTTTGAGTTACTAAAAATATTATTAGGCAAAACTAATAATTCCAAACTAGTTAATTGGGCTTATGGGCTTATAGGGCTCTAGGATTATAGCTTATTGCTTATTTGTGTCTCAGCTTAATATAGGCTTATGGCTTATTTGTCTCGGCTTATATAAGCTTATTGCTTATTCGACTCATGGATTATTCAAGGCTTATATAAGTGGGCTTATTTTAATGTACCAAATTATTAATAAGTTCTCTACTACTCCTAAACCTTATTATCGAGCTTAATATTTCAATGTTTATGCTCGGCTTAATAATAAGCCGAGACTTATGGCTAGGTTGTTTTGGCTTATAGATTTCTTCCTTAATGTTAAAAATATATTCCTACTAAACTTAGTTTTGTTAGCATTTCTAAAGCAAGACTCCTATAGGAGTTAGATGTAGATTCGTCTAGTCCTAACACGAAATCAAGCCAAGGGTTTTACTAGATAAGTTTTTGGTATACATTTTACGTGTGCATGCATTCATACTTTCGTTTTCTAGGTTTCTACATGCATTACATGTAATGAGGAGTATGAAAGGATTGAAATGGAGCCATGGAGGTTTAAGCTTACTTGTTTTGGTGGAGAAGATGATGTTTGATCTAAACTAGGGCTTCTATGCATCGGTTCTTCTTAGACGTCAACTAGGAGGGTCTTGACTTGTCTTGAATGCTAAGAATCTTGTGTAGACTAGCTATAAATGCCTTGGAACAAAGATTTTGGTGTAGTAAATGTTTAGTGTAAGAGTTTGTTTCGTCTAGGTGATATATAAAGTTGGATGATCCGAATTTTGAGTGTGTGAGGGTGAGGAGTGAGAGTTTAGTTTGCTAAATATCTTGGATGAAGATGATGTGTGTGGTCTAGGGTGAAGCCATGACAAGAAAGAAGTGAGCAAGATTTGCTATGATCTTCATGGTACATGGTGGTACTAGGTTTTAATTACACTTAATGTACACATGCCTTTTGGGAAGCCCCCATCCGTCGTATCTATGTATGTCAAAGGGGATAAATTAGAGTTGCATAGTGTAACTATAATGAGGGTGTTGTACATTGTGAAAGGTTTGTGTGGCTTGGGTATCTCACACGTCTAACATAGAGAGATATGTGCTAGTTGTGTTTGTTTCACTACTTGCATATCTAAGCACTTAGATATTACTAGTACACTTCATAAACGCAACAAATGTACACATTGCCTCTTCCATTCCACCTAACCGTCACATAGTGGTCTTAGGGGGACAAGTTTGTAAGTAATAGTGCTAGTTTTAATTGCCTAAGTTTGTACAAGTTCAATTTATGTCTAAGGTAGTTTTGTGAGACTCAAAGTTAGTATAGTTTGTGAGTGGTGTAGTATTCGGCTAAAATGTATGTCTAGGATAGTTTTAGGTTCGATTGTAGTCTTGGTATGGTTACTAGGAGTTTAGGTATAATATAGTAGAAGTAGGTTCAAGTCCTAAGTCATTTTGGTTAAGTTTTGGGATCCTTGGTGAAAGTATAGTCATAATTAAATGAATGTATAATTTACTTTATTTAAAATGTAAGACATTTGTGAAAATGAGTTATAGTGGATAATTATAGTGTTTAATGATAAAAAGTAGTTTATGTTGAATCACAGTATTGTTTATGAGGTGAGGAAAATATATAATTATATATTTTGAAGCATAAAATAGTTCTTTGGTAACCGTCATTAAACTGTGATCATGAGTTTAGATTTTTATAAATCAAATTGATTAATGCTTATGACCATGTGTTTTAGGTGACCTATTAGTCCCAAAAGAATGATTGTTTAAAACCTCGTATGCTCATATAATATAGTCATACAAATGTGACTGTGTCCTTATGATTAAATACTCATAATCATAATATAATGTCATATGATCAAACGTTTCCATGTTCTGATGATTTAAATGATGTAAGCTCATGTATGATGCATATGATTGCTCAAAGATTTCATACAAAGGTGGTAGTATATATAGATATCATGAGGTGACGTGTACAATGATGTCATGGTCAAAACCTAAAAATTACAGGTTTTACATATGATAAAACAAATTGCACACTTTTTTATGCTTGGCGTCACCTCAAAATTTTGCACTTTTTGTTTGCTTGTCATCATCTCATGCATAGTTTTAACGCATAATCGCCGCTCAAAGGGGGAAAAAAGATCAATTCACAACACCACTTAATGTTGTAAACCTGGCCAAAGAAAAAAAAGAACCAACATTAACTAGCTCATTGGTCTTTACATTTCATAGAATTCTTGGTCTATTGGCCATTTGATTGCTATAACTTAGAATATGGACCTTCGGAAAGTTATCAACATTCACATGGCTCAAAAGGGTCATTAGGGATTAAGGATTCGGGACGAATCTTTAAACCAAAAAAATACAAATTTACTTAGGAGTACCTATTAAGCTTTGTGTAAGTATGATTTCAACCATGATAAGTACATATCATACTATGATATATCATCTTCATATAGTGCTTCTACATGTGAAGGATGTTGAGAAACCAAAGGACTAAAGTATGATTTGAGATGAAAATTTATAGAAATTAATATAAAAAATTCGAGATGAAAATTTGGGCAACTTTTTTTTCATCTTCATCTTTGCCAAACACCTATTGTATTAAGAAAAAAATTACTTCATATATTAAAGACATTTCATGACTCGTGACCCTCTAATCATCGATCAATAGCTTCTGCAATAATAATAACCTATTACACTCCTCCAATATGCGTAGCCAAACACTCGATGAATAGATTCTTCTATAAAAATAAGGGATTCTCTTGAGATTTATCTCAGCTATCAAGCATAATGGTCACCAAAGGATCAACCACATTTTCTCTTTTGCTAGTATTTTGACTGCTAATGGGGCTAACAACAAGTTCTCGTCTTCCTTTTCCATAATGATACTCCCATAAAGACAATAGCAAGCAGTGTAGCACATGCTATAACAAAGAAGTACATACATGAACAAATATTCTATTATTGTATAACATTTTAATGAAAAAGAACTATTTTTAATTAGATCTTGATGCATATTAGGTCATATATTATTCTTTGGCCTCAAATTACCGGACAGTGTGTAAGATCTAGTTTTATCACGGGGATTAACCTCAAAAGTAGTAATATGATGCATGTACCTTTTACACAACCATAAGCTAAAAGATGGCAACAAACTGTGGTGGATCTTTTCCTTGATATACACGACCATGTAGAATATTTTTTTCAGCGTATATTTCTTCTTTATCATCAATGCAACTAATTAATTGTGACAAATTTAAACACATCATAGATACGCTACCTAAACTGGTCTTCTTTTCAGTGAGTTGAACCTTGTCGCAGCCAACCGTGCAACCATGGTTTGATCATCCTGATTTTGTAAGATTTAATCGTGTTATCAAAATATAGATCATGCACATGATGTAAAGCTCAAAAAATGAAACAAAACTTTAGAGTACCTCAATGCTATCTTTGCCAATCCAACACCATAGGTACCCTATATTATTTACCTTCATCAAGTAAGTAACTACACCGATTCTTGTTTTTGCCGCAAAAAAGAAAAAAAAATTAGCAATTAATTAAACCTGATCTAAGGAAAAAAACTTTTATTAAAAAGAGATGAAACATTAAAGATTAAAGAAAACATCATGGTGATGAATGACAAAATTGATTTAAATTTATATAGGAGTGCATAGGTTGGAGTGTGATTTGAATATAAGTAAAATTCATGGAGCGTGTATAGGAAGTTTAAAATCTTATTTTTGAACGATTATTTACATTAATTTTTTTTGAACGGCTAAATTTTATTAAACTAGCAAGGTGCTAGAAGAGAATTACAAAGAAATCAGATGAGGGTTTTTAAACCAATCATCTCTAGAAACTCGTCTATTACATCTATTATTAGACCAAATAAAAGATAAAGACACGATATTATCAAAGATCAAGGCTCGAGTCGGGGGTTTATCATCAAAAATAGTACAGTTCCGCAGCCCCCAAATCACCCACCACGAAACAAAGAACACCCCCTCCATTAGCGACTTAACTTTTGAAGGAAGCCTAACGGACACGAACCAGGTATACCACTCCGTAAAAGACTCACAATCTTGATATCCAACATCCCACCATCTGCAAATACGCATAAACACATCCCTAGCCAACGGACAACTAAGAAAAATATGAGCAGCTTCTTCCACACCATCATTACACAAAGGGCATGAAATATCCACCACATTAGTACCTTTCCCTGAGATTTGAACTAGTTGGCAGATAATCACGGCACGCTCTCCAGGAAAAGATGTTAACTTTAATAGGCACAACCATCACCCATCTCGTCTGGACTGGATGAGAAGGGAGAAACAACTCATCAATCGCATTCCGAACCGATTTAACAGAAAACAAACCATCACTGGACAAAGAAAATCTCCATCGATCACCAGAGGACGACAAAGAAACCTGGTCAATAACCGAAGACAACCCCAATAGTTGGTCATGCTCCACCCCACCTCTCACTGATCTACGAAAATAACCCTCCAGAGAAGACGTCAATTTAACAGTCACATAAATGTCACGATTAGACTCGAGAGCAAACAGACGAGGGTAAACCTCTCAAAACGGCCTGTCTCCAAACCAAATGTCTGACCAAAAACAATTGTCCGGGCCGTTGCCTGTTCGCTTTGAGCAATAGGATAAAAATTCAAACCCAGAAACCTTAAGACTATAAACTTCTTTTAGGATCGAACTCCATGTAGAACTCGAATTATGAGAATGAGAAACCATCGACGTCCCATAAACCGCCTTAATAACCCGAAACCATAGAGAACCGTCTTGGGAAACAAACCTCCAAACCCATTTCAAAATGAGAGCCCTATTAAGAGCGTGCAAGCTGGACACACCCAACCCACCCTTATACTTGGGAGCCAAAACTTTCTCTCACGCCACCCACGAAATCTTCTTAACCGAGGAATCTGCCCCTTTAAAAAAATTACTTCGAATGGATTCCATCGCTTTAAGCACTCCTTTAGGGACCTTAAAAATGGACATCCAATACAACGGAGTGGCACCAAGGGCCGACTTTAATAAAGTCAATCTACCAGCAATGGACAAGGTTTTCGCTTTCCACCTAGATAAACGAGATTTCAACTTAACCAAAACCTCATCCCAAGCCCTACATCGAGACATGCTCTCTCCCACCATGACCCTAGATAACGAAACTTACATTCCATAATAGACCAGCCAATGGACGTTGCCATATTCTCAACTAAAACTCTAGGCACCCGAACTCCCATAACTTGACTTTTATTTAGATTTATTTGCAGCCCTGACACAAGATGAAATCATCTAAGTATGTTAAGAACACCCTTAGATTCTCATTCGACCACTCACCTAAAAACAAAGCATCATATGCGTAAAATAAATGCGACAAAGAGAGATCTTTATGAATCCGAATCCCTTTGAACAGTCCTTCGTTAACAGCTCTACCAACGGATAAATGTAAAGATTCCATGACAAGAATAAAAATAAAAGGGGACAAAGGGTCAACTTGCTTAAGCCCACAATGAAATTGGAACTCCTCGGAAGGACTCCCATTCACCAAAACCAATGCTCTAGCAAACGAGAAGGTACCTTCAATCCATTTACACCAAACCGAACCAAAACCAAATGCCTCAAGAACATCAATAACAAAATCCCACCTAACCGAATCGTAAGCCTTAGCAAAATCCACTTTAAAGAACATCGCCTTGTTTTTTTCCTCTTACACCAATTAAGGACTTCATTAATAATGAACAGACCATCCAAAATATGTCTCTTGGCTATAAAAGCGGATTGAGTATCTGAAACTAAATCCACAATAACTTTAGCCAAACGATTAGCTAGTATTTTTGTAACCACTTTATAAACACACCCGATAAAGCTGATTGGACGAAACTGATTCACAAACTTGGCATCAACCACTTTGGGAATGAGAGCGATAAATGAGGAGTTACACCCTTTTGAAAATGACCCGTGAGCAAAAAAATGTTCAACTGCCCCACAAAAATCAGGTCCGATGAAATCCCAGTATTTTCTAAAAAATTCGAAAGTAAAACCATACGGACCCGGGGATTTATTTATCCCACAGTCCCAAACAGCCGAACGAATTTCAAGCCTCGAAACAGCACACTCCAAATCATCTGCTTGATGACCATCAAGCTTATTAGGGAACCTCAAATTAATTTTGAGCCTAGTGGGAGGAGGCTTTTTTAAAACGTGAGCCATAATGATCAAAGAACGCCTTCTTAACAAGCCCCGGATCGGTAGTCCAATTACCTCCTTCAAACACTCCACGAATGGCAAGATGTGAACGTTTCTTATTGATTATTCTGTGAAAATATGCTGAATTCTCGTCTCCTTATATATCCCATCTCACCTTAGACTTATGAGCCGCGTCTATTGCTTCCATTCTTCTAATATCGTTTAACTTACTCCTCAATTCATTGCGCCTACTATCCTCGACGTCGCAATGGCCTGTCTGATCTAACTCCTTATCAATCCGACGAGTTCATCAGTAATCAGTTTCTTAGAACTGGATAAATTTTTATTCCTCTCCATAACCAAAGAACGAATTACCCTCTTAAGCTCTTGTAATTTGTTTTTGAACCGAACCATGCAATTCCTGTCAGAAAATGAAAAAGAACTCCATGTACTCTCCACCATATCATCAAATCCTGAGAGCTCGACCCGTGAATGATAAAACTGGAAAGGAGACGGTCCATAGTCCAATTTAGCCTCAAGAAGAAGAATAGGACGATGGTCGGATAAATGACGTTCAGGACATATAGCCGTTACATGAGGAAACACTGACAACACCCCATTAGAAACAAGAAATCTGTCGAGTTTACTCATTTTATTCGCCGAAGGATGGGACCAAGTAAAAGCAAACCCGTCCATTCTTACATCAATAATCAATGCAGCTGAAATAAACTGGTCGAAAAAACTAGCGTTAGGAGAATTAAAATAAGAGCCTCTCCTTTCTACCATGCATCTGACATCATTAAAATCACCCATAATAATTGCTTCGCCATCCCAGCGCCGTAACAAAATCGACAAATAATCCCATAAAATACGCCTATACGAAGGCTGTTGAGGAACATACACAGTCACTAACAACATCTTAACATTGTTGAGAACCCATGTCCCATAAATAGCTACGAAATTATCAGATATAGTAACATTCTCCTTTTTAAAAACCGAACCTTCCCAAATGCAAGGAATACCACCTGAATTCCCAACCGCTTCAGAATACACAAAATCATAATTAGTATTCCCCCACATGAATTTGACATCCATATGTGACACCCTACCCATCTTCGTTTCTTGAATAGCAATAAAATCTAGTTTATGTTTACACGTTAACTCTCTAATCCACTCCTTCTTGTTCTTGTTTCCAAGACCTTGAATGTTAATCGACATAGCATTCATTTAAAAACAGCGTCTGCTCCTTGATTCCTTATAATTGACTCCACATCTTTTTCACACCCCTCCATAGAATACCCCATAGCTTGACCAACACGAATCACTTCGTCTAAAATCCCCAAAACTGACCCACTGTGATGACCATTACTAGTACCAACGAAGCTTCCCGAGGCCTCCTCTTGAACCAAAGAAGCAGTATTAGCCATCAACTTAGTATAAATCCTCTGTGAGTCCTCCTTATTACTAGTGTCAACCTCCCCCCCATATCCAGATTATTAATAGCCGCATCCTGAGAACCCAACTCAACCTCCGGAGTATACCCCGGAGGGTGAGGAATCGAGGGACTACTAATGGCCTCTGCAACCTTCTGTTTATTCAGCATGTCATAGATCTCGAAAGGGTCTTTAGAATGAACCTCACCAGTTTTTTCGTGGAGACCCTCATCCTCTCGATTACACTTATCAGGACTAGATTTTCCAACGAATACCGTCTCTTCTACCACTTTGTCCTCCTTAATATCTAACTCGCCCTCCTCCTTATCACTCCAGGAAGAATGTGCATCCACATCATGATCTCCCCGTATAGACTCTTCACCCGAAGACTCCTCCTTTTCGTTTGTTACTAGAAAACACGGATTCCATGTAAATAACTCCTTAGCTCGAACCATGAATACTCTTCCTTTAATAATTATCTTGAAAGTCTCAAGTATGGATGTCGGATGTTTAG
Source organism: Glebionis coronaria (assembly GCA_025667525.1). NCBI lineage: Eukaryota > Viridiplantae > Streptophyta > Magnoliopsida > Asterales > Asteraceae > Glebionis > Glebionis coronaria. The sequence continues at coordinate 64,876,540 of CM046874.1, read as the reverse complement.
TCATAATGCAAACACGCTTTCGCCCAAACGAAGAATTAAGGTTATCTTCCAAGTTCAACAGAGTACCCCATTTTTTCCCAATTCTCGAAAATGATTCTTTAGACCAAGCTTTTAGAGGAACCCCCTCTATATCCACCCACACTGCACGCTCTTCACTAATGAACTCCGGGTCGACCTCCTGGATAACCTCGAACCAAGAATTGACCCCTTGATGATTCTTCAAATTTTTCTTAGTTTCGGCAGACACAAATTCAATCATGACCCACTTACCCCCTAAATAAAATTTTTTTACTTCCACAAACCCTTCATCAGTAAGAATAATCTGTAAGTTCGAAATAGCATCGAATTCCTTAACCTTTCCTATAACACAAGACGAATAATCCCTCTCAGGAGTGCAAATATCATCTATGTCTAAGGCAGGTGAAGAGGACAACAAAGATCCTTGAGCAGGATGTGCCCCATTTACAACCGAAACAAAAGATCCTTGAACCCCAATATTCGTAGGAGGACCATGACCACTACCCCCGACCCGAGTCGCTTGTGTACCCCTCCTAAGCTGGGGAAAGTTGGAATTTTATGCCACTGGTTTATGTGACCTCTCAAACCGGACCTTGTTGGCAAACAAATGGTGACGACCAATCCACAAGGTACAAATTCTTCACTAATAAATCAAGATTAACAGCCTTGATATAACGCACAAATGCAAATCGCTTACCAACCTTAGATTTCTTGAAAGGAATAAACACATCCACCACCATTCCATAACTGCTACACACTTTCCAAAGCTCTTGTGATGTGACCGACTCCGGAAAATTAGTAACATAAATTGAATGCGAAATATTTTGGGTCAGCGTTTCATTAGAAAAATGACCGCCGACCATTTTGGATTGAAGGGAGGTCAGGGATTAAAAAAATGACAGAGAAAAAAATGGGGATCTGGAAAAAACCCTAAAAAACAAACCCAAAAGACATAACGATCAATTAAAATGTAAAACAAGAATCAAAACCCAGAACATAAAATCCTTCGGTAAATCAATTGATCACTGAATATTTAGGGGGCAAAATCACAAGCCTAAAATCCTCCCAATTGATAGCAGCAAGGAATTAACATTACAAGGATGAATCATGTTACAGAATTAATCAATGATCTGTCGATTGAAATCTGAATTAAGGATCAAAACCAGAAAAAGATTTTGTGTATCGTGATTTACATTAAATTGATGGAGCGTTTTAGTTTTTTTTTTCTAAATGGTAAGTCGGTATAATTGTCTAATTATATATGGCAGTGGTTTATTGGCCCAATTAAATACATTAATTTGTTACCATTAATGGACTTTACAAAAATACCTATATATATATAACACTTTTTTTTTAATTTTTAAATAGGCGGTTTGTGTTGATAAATTATTTATGACATTTTTTATTTTCATTTTTTATAAAACTATTTGTGTTTTTTTAGTTTTTTTAAAATAACTTTCATTCTTTTTTATATAACATTTATACATTTAAAATTATAAAACTTCGATTTTTAGATAGATTTTGTAAGGAACACAATAATATAATTATGTTATTGTAAACGAATAACTATATTTATAAAAAAACATGGTGCAAAAGAAGTTTAAGTTATAGTGTTACGCGATTATTACAGAATGGTTTTGATGACATGGTGCAAAATCTGGGTATTGTGTCCCTAAAAATATAGAATACCTTTTGAAAGATTCAAATATTTTTAGAAATAGCTAATGACAAATCTGAATGTTTATAAAATTTTGTTTAAAAAAAATGTTTATTGACTTTTGTTTAAAAATGACATGTTTATAAAAATAATATGTTTATAAAATATTTTTTACAAAGTTTGTACAATGTATGGTTATAAATAAGTTTTCTTACAAATTTTTTAACTGGATGTTTAAATAGTTTTTTCAAAAATATTAAACATCATGCATTAGTAAATTGTACTATCGGCTAAATATGGAAATACATTGATGATATTTTTAATGTAGTAAGCTTAAAAATTTGTATTATTATTGTCAATGTTAAAAAATTTGTTTATAAAATAATATGTTTATAAATTATTTTTTTAGAAAGTTTGTACAATGTATATTTTTTTTACGTTTATAAAACACACTCTTTATATATTTTTAGTGTTTGTTGTAGTAAAATTATTATACACTAACAATTTATTTATGTTTATAAAACATTTCCTAAACATATTTTTTTAGTATTTTTTTACGTTTATAAAAAGGTTTAATTATTTAGTTAAGAATTGATTTTTGAGAAGATATAAAAAAAATATGTCTTTTGTAGTAAAATTATTATACACTAACAATTTATTAGTTAATATAGATTTCCTAAATAATATTTTTAGTGTTTTTTTACGTTTATAAAAAGTTTTAATTTTAATTAATTAATTAAGAATTTATTTAAGAGAAGATAACTAAAATATGTCTTTTGTAAAAAATAGTTGTTTATATATATATATTTTATTATTTAATTAAGAATTGATTTATGATTCTAAAACACAGTCATGTATTTTGAAAATGTTATGAGAAGATAACACTTTTTACGTTTTGCCACCGAATTGTGTGGGCTTACAACTTTTTGGGCTACAACGTAACCCGGTTATGAAAAATTAGCTTATATTAGGAAATGTTTTAAGACATTTTTAATGCTTAAGCATATAAGAGTTGTACATATGTGTTATTTAAGGAAATTTATATAATTTTGCAAGCTTAAGAAACTTATAAATTATTTTGGTTTATTAGTTAATATAGATATAGATAGATTTTGTCTTTACGAAAATGCTATTATGGATCTTTTAGTTGATAGGTAGAAATTATGAATTTACTCAAAGGAAAATTATTCTTCTACAACTAATAATCTTAAAGATGAAAAACAATAATTTTTTTGTCATATGTATATAGTTATTCAAACATGCTTATGTATTTGATGAAGTCCATTTTATTTTTCTTATAGAGTTTCATTGCATTCTAATAGTAATGGTGAGGGTATATTGTTATGCTTACCCAAAGGAGACCAATTGTAACACCCCTAATTTCGGGTCATAGCAGCGGAAGGGTAATTGGGTGTTACTATCATGGTTCAACCTCAATATCATAGAAAACGCCTCAAAATGAGTCGTTTTGTTAAAACATACATCCATTCAACATTTTAAAGATAAAACAGTTCACACACGGTCCCAAATAGTTTTAAAGTTTACACAACCAACCAAAAGATAAAAGTTTCTTAGAATGGACATAGTTTAGAAAAGCGGGCCAAAACATTTTAATTAAGCAAGCTGCGTGAAACCGCCTTCCTTGAGTGCCTTCTTCATGGACCTGAGATAAAACATGCTATAAAGTCAACAAAAATGTTGAGTGAATCTATAGAGTTTAAATTAAATAAACGAACACAAGTATTCTGAATAAACCTTCCGTGGTTGACAATCATGTAGATCAGACATAATTATCGTTGTTATTTCATAGGTCTCGTGAAATTGAACGTTAACATATATTATTTCAGCCCAACACACCTAGCCAAGTGCGTATATTTCTCTTATACAATTGCATCCGATGTTTCATTACTGGTGCATCACAACACCACGCGATAGCTAGTCGCGACCGAACTGGGTGTCACCCCGATAGATCTATCCATAGTATTAGCGTTCCTTTCGATTAACAATTCACGATTCATGGGTCTTTTCAGGATAAACAAACTTTTATAACAACTTTCATCTAAGCATACAATCGGGTCCTTTGTGTTCAATTTTAAAAGAAAAAGGGTTTACCACAACTTCTCGTTGTACCCTTCATGTATTAATAAATGTTTTTCCAATAATAAGGGTTTCCACAACTTCTCGTTGTACCCTCTTTTATTTTAATAAAACAAGCATGTTATCCCCCTCGCGGGTTTTATAAAACAAGTAAACATGTCAAAGCGAGGCTATAGACTCACCTTCGTATGATAGTAGTAATGTGACGATCACCGACGATTTGTGATGCCCGTTAAACACGAAGACCGCAACCTACCAAATAAGGCGCGTTCGTTAATAAAAGACTCAAGTATAAATAATACGAAAGTCAATTTCATAAAACCATGAAAATACCAAGAAAATTTAAAATATAAGTGTACTTCTATACCCTTTTATTCAACACTTATTCTTTTAGACACTTGTACTTTCGACATTTACCCGTCATAAGACGCCAAGTCAACGCAAGTCAAACCGTCATTTTACTTACCTCGGACCAGTAACTAAGTCATTTATATAATGACTTAACACTTGAGTAAGTCACCATGTCCAATAGTGAATACTCAACTCACGCCATACAAGTATTGAACTACGTGTCCAAAATACCTATCAGCATGTACACTCCAAATGTACACGCCAATCTAACCTATCTAGACATGTCCGATTTCGACGAAACTTGGTGACAAACTCACAAATAATATGAATAAGACTCAGTTTAAGTTTCATTCAAAAATATTACTTCTAAGAACTTCTGCCCGACACACCTTCGTGTTATAAAAACCGGACGGTTTTACGCCTTTGACTTGTAAAACCATTTCGACTTATCTAAACAATTCCGTTTGCAAAACCGACACTCGGGTTTGAAAATAGACTCATGACCTGAGGTTTAGCAACATACAACAGTCCTTGAACATTTTTAAAACTCATTCTATAGTCCCCGAGATTCGATCCAAATATCGACAACAATTTTCGGATTGTGCCGATACCCGTCTCCCGGTACACAAATACTAAAAGTAGCATAACGTTTCGCTCGTAATGAGTTAGAAGCTCTACTTTAGCTCAAATCGAAGCTAACGAAATTCTCTGCGACCCTATCTTATTAGTTTACCAAGTTTATTACAGTAAGTATTTCAAAAATGTCCTTAAAGTTACTGCCTAAAATTGACCATGTAAAAATCATACCAAAACAAATTTTCAACCCATTCCAACAATTCCTATGGTCCTAATATCATCCTAATATCATACTAACGCATCTAACTAACTCCTAACACCCTCAAATTTAATCTCACAAATATTAAATAAATAAAAACATTGCATGCAAAAACAACCCACTACTAATATAATAATATTAACAACATCCATGACCATAGAAATGGATCAAACATGATGTTCTTCATCAAAATTTGAAAATAAAAATTAAGTGGATGCATGTGGGAAAAATTTATACCAATATGAAGCTTATCAAATTTCTAAGATGGGTCTTCTTTTAGATTTGGAAGATTCAAAGTAAAAATTGATTTTTGATGGTGGCAATGGTGATGGTGGTGGACGGCAAAGAAGAAGAAAGGAGAGAGAGATTGTGATTTTTTTATTTAAATGAATTTTTAAATAAATTTAGTTAGTGGAAAATGTTTTTATAGTCCAAGGGTATGGTAGATTTTGTCATTTAGGCATAATTATGGTACAAAAATGCAAGTAAATAGTTTACAAGGTAGAAAATGTAAATTGTAAATTTTAAAAATATTTACGAGGCTCGGGTTTCGTAAAAATACTTTTCGAAAGTTAAAACGCTTCATAAAAATAATAATAAAGCTTCGACACGACTTAAAACGCAATTAAATCGAAAACGTCGAAAATATAAAATATCGAGACAATCGATAATAAAACGTAAATTTTTGGGCATCCGTCGGTATCGCGATCACTAATAGTTATCGTCATTCGTTAAAACGTAAAATACGAGAAATAAAGATTAAATATAATAAAAATCATTTTTATGATTATTTGAGAATATAATATCGATACCTAACATATTCCTTGTCGGTTTTCATCTAATCGACATTCTTACGCTAGTTTCAAGTCATAACCTTCTCGGTTAGTCGATAATTTAAAATTTTCATTAAAGCAAACACGTAATACGTAATAGTCGAGATTAAAATAACGACTTGAAATTGACGGATTGTCACATCATCCCCACCAAATTAGGATCTTCGCCCTCGAAGATCAACTTGCGTTCTTGCCCGATCGCTTGTTGAAATCAAAGAGATGAGGGTAATTCTTCCACATTTGGTCTTCTCGTTCCCAAGTAAACTCCGGTCCTCTCCGAGAGTTCCATCGAACTTTGACAATAGGTATTCGGCTTTGCTTCAGTTGCTTGTCCTCGCGATCCATGATCTCGATTGGTTCTTCGATAAAGTGCAACTTTTTATCAACCTTAACCTCGTCTAACGGTATAATGAGTTCTTCATCGGATAAACACTTCTTCAGATTCGACACATGAAAAGTGTTATGAATCCCATACAACTCTTGTGGTAGTTCAAGTTGGTATGCCACGGGTCCCACTCTAGATGTAATCTTGAATGGTCTGATATAACGAGGACTCAACTTCCCACGTTTTCCAAATCGTACAACACCTTTCCATGGTGATACCTTTAGCATAACCTTATCTCCCACGTTAAACTCCAATGGTTTTCTTCTCACATCTGCATAACTCTTCTTTCGGCTTCGAGTAGACAACAACCTATTCTTGATTTACACAATCATATCCGTCGTCTCTCTAATCAAATCTGGTCCAGTGAGTTGGGCATCTCCAACCTCACTCCAGCTAACGGGTGATCTACATTTTCTCCCATATAGTGCCTCAAAAGGTGCAGCTTTAATACTCGCGTGATAACTGTTATTGTACGAGAATTCGGCCAAATGTAAGTGCTTATCCCAGCTACTTCCAAAGTCTATCACACAAGCACGTAGCATATCCTCCAAAGTTTGGATTGTTCTTTCGCTTTGCCCATCAGTTTGTGGATGATAGGCTGTGCTCATATCCAAATTGGTTCCTAACGACTTTTGAAGTGATCTCCAAAATCCAGAAGCAAAACGACTATCTCTATCGGAAATGATTGAAATAGGAACACCATGCTTGCACACGATTTCCTTCAGATAAATGTCGGCGAGTTTCTCCAAACCGAACCTCTCGTTGATTGGAATAAAATGAGCGGATTTAGTTAAACGATCGACAATAACCCAAATTCTATCGAACCCAGACGGTGTCCTTGGGAGTTTTGTGATGAAGTCCATCGTAATTCGCTCCCATTTCCAGACTGGAATTTCAGGTTGGACAAGTAATCCTGACGGCTTCTGATATTCAGCTTTCACTTTTGCACATGTTAAGCATTTCGCGACGTAGGTTGCAATATCAGCTTTCATATTCGGCCACCAGTATAACTTTTTCAAGTCTTGGTACATTTTGTCCGATCCAGGATGAATAGAATACTTGGACTTATGAGATTCTAACATAATCAAGTCTCTCAGCCCACCATATAAGGGTAACCAAATTCGACCTCTCAAACATTTGATACCATCAGATCGCGTCTCAAATGTTTCACCGTCTCCTCTAAATCTTTCGGCTGCAATATTTTCCTTCTTGCACGCTTCGATTTGTGCGTTTCGAATCTGCTCAGGTAAGTCATTATGAACTGTCACTACCAAAGCACGCACTCGAATCGGTTTCTCCCTTTCCTTTCGACTTAACGCGTCAGCTACCACGTTCGCCTTTCCTGGATGATAACGATTTTCGCAGTCGTAATCACTCAAGAGTTCAACCCATCGACGTTGCCTCATATTCAGCTCCTTTCGATCCAGTATGTATTGTAGGCTTTTATGATCAGTGAATACTGTACACTTCGTACCATACAGATAATGTCTCCAAAGTCGCAGAGCAAAAAACACAGCGCCCAATTCCAAGTCATGGGTAGTGTAGTTCTCCTCATTCTTCCTTAATTGTCTAGAGGCATATGCGATCACCTTTTTACGTTGCATGAGAATAGCACCGTATCCTCGAAGAGATGCATCGCAATAAACAACAAAGTCTTCACTTGCTTCAGGTAACGATAAAATCGGCGCACTACAGAGTTTCATCTTCAGGGTTTGGAAAGCTTCTTCTTCATCATCGCCCCACACATATGGTTTATTCTTCTGATTCAGCTTAGTTAATGGTTTCGATATCAAAGAGAATCCTTCAATAAACCTTCGGTAATAACCAGCCAAACCTAGAAATTGTCGTACCTCAGTTGGAGTAGTCGGAGCACTCCAATTCTTGATGGCTTCGATCTTTGCAGGATCAACATGTACTCCACTTTTATCAATCACATGTCCGAGAAATTGTACAGAATTAAGCCAAAAATCACACTTTGAGAATTTAGCGTACAACTTTTCGTTCTTTAACAAGTTCAAGATAATCCTTAAGTGTTCGGCATGCTCTTCATTGCTCTTGGAGTAGATTAGAATATCATCTATGAAAACGATCACGAATTTATCAAGATACGGCTTACAAATGCGATACATTAAGTCCATGAATACAGCAGGTGCATTAGTCAAACCAAAAGGCATAACCAGAAACTCATAATGACCATAACGAGTTCTAAACGCCGTAATAGGAATATCTTCCTCACGTATGCGAAGTTGATGGTAACCAGAACGAAGATCAATCTTGGAGAAAACACGAGAACCTTGAAGTTGATCAAATAAATCATCAATTCTTGGAAGCGGATAACGATTCTTGATCGTCAGCTTATTCAGCTCTCGGTAATCAATACACATACGGAACGAACCATCTTTCTTCTTAACGTATAAGACAGGAGCTCCCCAAGGTGACGAACTCTGTCGTATAAAACCCTTATCAGATAGCTCTTGCAATTGCACAGATAACTCCTTCAGCTCGGATGGTGCTAAACAATATGGCGCACGAGCCACGGGTGCAGCACCAGGAATTAGGTCAATTTGGAATTCTACTTGCCTTGGAGGCGGAAGTCCAGGCAAATCTTCCGGAAACACTTCAGGAAAGTCACGGATAACAGGTACATCTTCAGCACGTTTCTCCTTCGATTCCTTCTCCACTACTTTAGCTAGGAATAACTCACAACCTCTTTCGATATACTTACGAGCCTTAATGCACGAAACGATTTTTAGTCGTGAATTACGTTGATCACCTTCGATAACCATGGTCTTGTCATCTAAGGGGATCCTAACTTTCTTTTCTCCACACAAGATAGACGCGTTATACTTGGATAGCCAATCCATTCCGATAATAATATCAAAACTTCCCAATTCGACAATCATCAAGTGTATTTTGAAAATACGGTTCAAGAGATTAAGAGAACATCCTAGGAGCGCACGATTGGTACTCACTAATTTACCATCCGCTAGTGCTACCTCATAACTCGCGTCTATTCGACCGGTTTTATATCAATTAAGGTACTAAAACTTGTAGACACAAAGCTTTTGTCCGCACCAGAATCAAATAAAGCTGTAGCATAACGGTTGTTCAGTAAAAACGTACCAGTGACAACTTTCGGGTTTTGCTTCGCTTCGGCTTCACCTAACTGATAAGCTTTTCCCTGGTTATCTCCACCACGTGCATTCTTTGGAGGTTGAGGGCATTGATTCCTCATGTGACCTTTACCTTGGCAGTTAAAACACGTCACTCCCTTCTTTCCTGGTCCCCAACAGTCTTCAGTCTTGTGACCTAACTTGTTGCACTTCCCACACTTAGCACACTCACCAGTATGAGACTTCTTGCAACGTTGACATCTGGTTCCCTTATCAGCAGATGCAGTTTCAGTCATCGCATTAGCATTACCCCTCCTTCGGTTTTGATTTCTGCTGTGAGATTGACGGTTATCACCACAATCATCACTATCATTTTCAGCTCTTCTTTTATTACCTTCAGAAACACCATCAGCCTTGTCTTGGATGATTTGACCCATTAGTTGGTAGGCCATACGAACAGCTTCATCAATATTGGCAGGTTTAGATGAGGTCACATCACCACGAATGTTGGTCGGTAAGCCTCGAATATACCGCTCTACCTTCAAGTATTCTGGGTTAACTTTGTTTGGACAAAGTAGAGCAAGTTCATGGAATCTGTTTATGTATCCATCGATGTCAGTACCCTTCAGTCTCAGCTGATATAGTTCCTGTTCTAACCTCTGAATAACACTCCTTGGACAGAACTCCTCAGTCATCCACCTTCTTACTTCAACCCAAGGTGTAGCATAAGCAGCATCCATACCCATTGATGCCATTCTTCCATTCCACCAAATTAATGCTCGCCCTTAAAGAGTAGCAGAGGCAAACATCACCTTGTCTCCTTCCTCACTTCCACTAAATCGAAACACGGATTCCAATTTCTCAAACCATTGCATTAACCCAACAGCACCTTCAGTACCCTTAAAAGTTGGAGGTTTGCATTTCATGAACGAGGTATAATTGCACTTCTTGTTTTCAGGAATCACTGGTCTATCAGCATCACCAGTTCCAGCACCAGCATTGCCAGCTCCCGTATTACCAGCTCCAGTATTATCGGCTCCAGTGTTACCAGCTCCAGTAGTGCCAGTTCCAGTGTTGCCAGCTCCAGTATCGCCAGCTCCACCAGATCCACCAGCTCCACCGGATCCACCAGCTCCACCAGATCCACCAGATCCACCAGCTCCACCAGATCCACCGGCTCTATTATTCATATTTTCCATAAATGCATTCATAGATATCTGAAATTGATCAGCTACTATAGCACGTAACTGAGTCTCAGTCAACTGTTTTGGCGGCATTATCCTGTTACACAATTCACATCAAAATGAGTATTCATTCAACGCTTGTGATAACAAAACATGAATAACATAAAATGAGAATAGATAGATGAAAAGAAACAAGAATGGATGATAGAATAAAGAATAGAATTTAGACAAGGAACGAAGATTCACTAGGAATGAGTCAAAAGACAGGGATTTCTATTGTGACAATCAGCGTCGTCGTAAATCACGTATTAGTATTATAATAATCAAATAATAAACATTTATAAATAAATAAATGTAATCCATTATGCTTTAAGCATAAATAATAATTAAATATGTATAACATATATATACTTTTCTTATTCTTGTCCATTGGCAACTCGGAGGTTTCGCTTGCCAATGTTATAGTCAAAAGATTTCAAAATTTTATTTTTGGAAAATCTTTTCATTCTCTATAACTTGAGCTTTGATGCCAATCTGTAACACCCACAATTTCGGGTCATAGCAGCAGAAGGGTCATTGGGTGTTACTATCATGGTTCAACCTCAATATCATAGAAAACGCCTCAAAATGAGTCGTTTTGTTAAAACATACATCCATTCAACATTTTAAAGATAAAACAGTTCACACACGGTCCCAAATAGTTTTAAAGTTTACACAACCAACCAAAAGATAAAAGTTTCTTAGAATGGACATAGTTTAGAAAAGCGGGCCAAAACATTTTAATTAAGCAAGCTGCGTGAAACCGCCTTCCTTGAGTGCCTTCTTCATGGACCTGAGATAAAACATGCTATAAAGTCAACAAAAATGTTGAGTGAATCTATAGAGTTTAAATTAAATAAACGAACACAAGTATTCTGAATAAACCTTCCGTGGTTGACAATCATGTGGATCAGACATAACTATCGTTGTTATTTCATAAGTCTCGTGAAATTGAACGTTAACATATATTATTTCAGCCCAACACACCTAGCCAAGTGCGTATATTTCTCTTATACAATTGCATCCGATGTTTCATTACTGGTGCATCACAACACCACGCGATAGCTAGTCGCGACCGGACTGGGTGTCACCCCGATAGATCTATCCATAGTATTAGCGTTCCTTTCGATTAACAATTCACGATTCATGGGTCTTTTCAGGCTAAACAAACTTTTATAACAACTTTCATCTAAGCATACAATCGGGTCCTTTGTGTTCAATTTTAAAAGAAAAAGGGTTTACCACAACTTCTCGTTGTACCCTTCATGTATTAATAAATGTTTTTCAAATAATAAGGGTTTCCACAACTTCTCGTTGTACCCCCTTTTATTTTAATAAAACAAGCATGTTATCCCCCTCGCGAGTTTTATAAAACAAGTAAACATGTCAAAGCGAGGCTATAGACTCACCTTGGTACGATAATAGTAATGTGACGATCGCCGACGATTTGTGATGCCCGTTAAACACGAAGACCGCAACCTACCAAATAAGGCGCGTTCGTTAATAAACGACTCAAGTATAAATAATACTTAAATAATACGAAAGTCAATTTCATAAAACCATGAAAATACCAAGAAAATTTAAAATATAAGTGTACTTCTATACCCTTTTATTCAACACTTATTCTTTTAAACACTTGTACTTTCGACATTGACCCGTCATAAGACGCCAAGTCAACGCAAGTCAAACCGTCATTTTACTTACCTCGGACCAGTAACTAAGTCATTTATATAATGACTTAACACTTGAGTAAGTCACCATGTCCAATAGTGAATACTCAACTCACGCCATACAAGTATTGAACTACGTGTCCAAAATATCTATCAGCATGTACACTCCAAATGTACACGCCAATCTAACCTATCTAGACATGTCCGATTTCGACGAAACTTGGTGAAAAACTCACACATAATATGAATAAGACTCAGTTTAAGTTTCATTCAAAAATATTACTTCTAAGACCTTCTGCCCGACACACCTTCGTGTTATAAAAACTGGACGGTTTTACGCCTTTGACTTGTAAAACCATTTCGACTTATCTAAACAATTCCGTTTGCAAAACCGACACTCGGGTTTGAAAATAGACTCATGATCTGAGGTTTAGCAACTTACAACAGTCCTTGAACATTTTTAAAACTCATTCTATAGTCCCCGAGATTCGATCCAAATATCGACAACAATTTTCGGATTGTGCCGATACACGTCTCCCGGTACACAAATACTAAAAGTAGTATAACGTTTCGCTCGTAATGAGTTAGAAGCTCTACTTTAGCTCAAATCGAAGCTAACGAAATTCTCTACGACCCTATCTTATTAGTTTACCAAGTTTATTACAGTAAGTATTTCAAAAATGTCCTTAAAGTTACTGCCTAAAATTGACCATGTAAAAATCATACCAAAACAAATTTTTAACGCATTCCAACAATTCCTATGGTCCTAATATCATCCTAATATCATACTAACACATCTAACTAACTCCTAACACCCTCAAATTTAATCTCACAAAAATTAAATAAATAAAAACATTGTATGCAACAACAACCCACTACTAATATAATAATATTAACAACATCCATGACTATAGAAATGGATCAAACATGATGTTCTTCATCAAAATTTGAAAATAAAAATTAAGTGGATGCATGTGGGAAAAATTTATACCAATATGAAGCTTATCAAATTTCCAAGATGGGTCTTCTTTTAGATTTGGAAGATTCAAAGTAAAAATTGATTTTTGATGGTGGCAATGGTGATGGTGGTGGACGGCAAAGAAGAAGAAAGGAGAGAGAGATTGTGATTTTTTTATTTAAATGAATTTTCAAATGAATTTAGTTAGTGGAAAATGTTTTTATAGTTCAAGGGTAGGGTAGATTTTGTCATTTAGGCATAGTTTTGGTACAAAAATGCAAGTAAATAGTTTACAAGGTAGAAAATGTAAATTGTAAATTTTAAAAATATTTACGGGGCTCGGGTTTCGTAAAAATACTTTTCGAAAGTTAAAACGCTTCATAAAAATAATAATAAAGCTTCGACACGACTTAAAACGCAATTAAATCGAAAACGTCGAAAATATAAAATATCGAGACAATCGATAATAAAACGTAAATTTTTGGGCATCCGTCGGTATCGCGATCACTAATAGTTATCTCATTCGTTAAAACGTAAAATACGAGAAATAAAGATTAAATATAATAAAAATCATTTTTATGATTATTTGAGAATATAATACCGATACCTAACATATTCCTTGTCGGTTTTCATCTAATCGACACTCTTACGCTAGTTTCAAGTCATAACCTTCTCGGTTAGTCGATAATTTAAAATTTTCATTAAAGCAAACACGTAATACGTAATAGTCGAGATTAAAATAACGACCTGAAATTGACGGATTGTCACACCAATAATGTATATTTTATTTATATATTTCGTATGAGTTTTATTTGGTAGGCGTATACGTTTTTCCAGCAAATAACCTTCACTCTCAAGCTTCTTTTGTTACCTTGTTTACCGATATGAATTTCTTCGAATGGAGCGAACAAGTCACTTTCTACATAGGTGCTTTGGATCTTGACTTAGCTCTATTGGAGGATAAGTCTGTTGACCTTAATAATGAAAATACAAAGGCTCAAAAAGCATACCATAAGGCATGGGCAAGGTCTAACAGAATCTGCTTGAAATTTATGCGGATGTCAATTGCCAAAACATTAAGCCCTAGTCTACCTAGCATTGAAAATCAGAATGCTAAATATTTTTTTTAGCTAATGGAAGAGAAGTTTCGTTCTACTAACGCACTAGCATGGACACTTATGGATGAACTCACCACCATGAAGTTTGATGGTTCAAAGAGTATGCAACCGTATGTCCTTGACATGACCAATAACACGACAATACTTAAGACACTTGGTATGAATGTGGATGACTCCTTCTTGGTGCAATTCATCATGAATTCACTTCCTCCCGAATACAGACCGTTTCACATCAATTATAACATATTAAAGGATAAGTGGAATATTGATGAACTGTCTAGTAAGCTTATTCAAGAGGAATAAAGGCTAAAGAAACAAAGAGTTCACTCCGTTAACTTGCTGAATCAAGGAATTGATAAGTTAGCTTAAACCAAAACCTAAGAACTTTAAGAAGAAACAACATGGTACAACCTCGAAATTTAATAATGGTGAAAAGAAGAAAAAAAGGGACAACAACTGAAAATTTTGCAAGAAAGAGGGGCATTTACAAAAGGATTGTATCAAGCGTAAGACTAGGTTCGAAAAGAAAGGTATACATTATGTTTCTGTATGCTTTGAATCAAAGTTTTCTAAAGTTCCTTCTAATACTTGGTGGTTTGATTCTAGTGCTACTACTTATGTTTCCAATATTATGCAGGATTTCCTTACAATCTAAACCATAAGACCAACTAATAACTTTCTCCGTATGGGGAACCAAATGAAGGCCCCGATTGAAAGCGTAGGGACTTATCGACTAAAGTGAGATACCGAGTTTCACTTGGATATGATGAATACTTTCTATGTACCTTAAATTTCTAGAAATTTAATTTCTATTTCGCGACTTGATGTTAGTGGATATACTTTTGGTGGTGGCAATGGTTGTTTTAATTTGTATAAGAATAAATCTATTATTGGTTATGGTATTCTTATTGATAATTTATATAAATTTAAACTTGATGATATATTTTTTGAATCTCTATTTAATGTTGATCATACTGTTGGAATGAAACGTAGTATGGTGATTGAAATTTTTTGCATTCTTGTGGCATAAATGTTTGGGTCATATATACAAAGAAAGATTTCAAATATTGGTGAAGAACGAGAATCTACCGAATCTAGACTTTACTGATTTTGGATTATGTGTGGAATGTATTAAGGGAAAGAAAACCAAACATAGCACGAAAGGTGCGAAAAGAAGTAGCGATCTCTTTGAAATTATACATACTGATATTTGTTGGCCATTTGATACTCCATCTTTTACTATAGAAAAATATTTTATCACTTTTATAGATGATATTTTACGTTATGGATATGTCTATTGATAACTAGGTTTTACTAGGTTCAATTTTTGTTCTCGGTATCTTAACGAATTGATCTTAGCTTCTATGTGTGACTTAGTTGATCTTTAGTGAAAAAGAATATTTTTGGGTGATTTTAAATTTAAATGCAAAGACTTTAAAGTAAATCTAAGTCTAATTAAAGTAAAGTGCAAGTGTTTAAAAACGTGACTAAAATTAAAGGGCTCTAAAGTAAAATGACGTAAACTTAAATCTATCTCGGGCAAACTTAAAGTGCAACTAAAACTAAGGCAAATAATCTAAAAGTGCAATTAAATAAAAAGGCAAGGAAAATAAAGCTTGAAAATAAAAATTAAAGACAAAAACTAATAAGAACCTGAATACAGCTCATTCGGAATAAACCTTCGTTTGGAACAATCATTCGTCCTAAATGTCACCTTTGGTTGAAATGATTCTTCTTCACTTGGAATATTACCAAAATCCTTGATCCGGAACAAACTTGTCTGAATATGTCACTTATCCAAAACAATCTTTCATTCGGAACTTGCTGATTCGGAATCTTGTAAATCTTGCCTTGATTCGGAAGTTTTGGTCACCCCTTGATTCGGAACTTTCCGGATGAAGCTCCCTTATTCGGAACTTTTGAAGTTCCGAATGAAGGCTCTTGGTTCGGAACTGTTGGAATTGGTTCGGAAGTTACTGACTCGGAAGGTTCCGAATGAAGAATCCTGATTCGGAAGTTTTGACTTCCGAATGAACAAGTTTGATTCGGAACTTTTGAAGTTCCGAATGAGTTTCCTTGATTCGGAACTTTTGAAGTTCCGAATGAACAATCTTGGTTTGGAAGTTTCAGACTTCCGAATGAAACCTTGGTTCGGAAGTTTTGACTTCCGAATGAAGCCTCAATCCTCTCCTTGGTCCGGAACTTTTTCTGGAAACACAGAAACAAGCAAAACTCTTCCGAAGAACAAGGAAGATGAGTACCAGCAGTGATAAACAAAAAGTAAGCTAAATCAAACACACGGATCAATAAAAACAGTAACGATCAAACAAATAAGCATAAACAAACAATCAAAAACATGAAATTAAACAACTTTAACCATAATAATCAAAAACACTTTTGGATCAAAATAAAAGTATGAACATGAACATAAACACCACAAATCAAAGAAAAAGAAAGGTAGATAAGAGATTGACAAGATAAAGTAAAGATTAACAATAATTAAAAGGAAACTTACTTGAAATTAAATGAATTTAAGGTGCAAAACAAGGTAATTAAATTGACAATTAATGTAAATGACAAGTATTTAAAATGGTGGAAGAGCTAATTGTCACACTTAGCCAACAAGAGTGAAAAATAAACATCTAATGACTATTTATAGGGGAGGATTAGGAAGCTTCCTCCCCTCTTTCCTTTCCTCTTAATTGCAAGCTTAAGTCCCTTCTTTTATTAATCTTCATTAATTGCGTCATTAGTCCTTTTCTTCTATTCTTCTTTAAACTTGGACTTAAGAGGCTTTTGGCTTCGGGATTTCTTCGAACTCGTCTTTAAATTCTTCAATAAAATAGACTTGAATTCTTCGGCTTTTGATAAACTTCCGTCTTTTGACTTTTTCTTCGATAAATCTTCAGAATTGGTCGTGGACTTCCGTTCTTTATGCACTCTTGACTTCTTGACTTCGTCTTTTATCCTTTTCTTCAATAAAAGTCCATAAATGCCCGTGAATGTCCGTGTTTTATCCATTTTTCACCTTTTCATCCTAAATCACAACAAAAACACAAACCACGCATAATTCCGACATAAAAGACATAAAATACACGTTTTGGTCCGGTTATTATTGTAGTTAAGTGGTAGAAAAGATGGGTGTTTACACACCTATCAAATCCCCTACACTTGACCATTGCAATGTCCTCATGCAATGCATTAGTTACAAAGCAAGATTACACTTTTCATCATAATCAATCCACATTGGCCTTTATTAAAGAGATAGAAAATTGAAAACACACAAAATAAAGAAATCAAAAGCATACCTTGGGTTTTGAAAATGTTATGAATAGTCATCATCCTCAAGTTTTCACTTTCTCCAAACCAAGCTTAAAAACGAGATCATTGTTATTATAAGTTAGTAAACTATCACGAACTCATGTGGGCCAACTATTCACTTAGACTCCCTTATTCCTATGGGTATCTTAACGAATTGATCTTAGCTTCTATGTGTGACTTAGTTGATCTTTAGTGAAAAAGAATATTTTTGGGTGATTTTAAATTTAAATGCAAAGACTTTAAAGTAAATCTAAGTCTAATTAAAGTAAAGTGCAAGTGTTTAAAAACGTGACTAAAATTAAAGGGCTCTAAAGTAAAATGACGTAAACTTAAATCTATCTCGGGCAAACTTAAAGTGCAACTAAAACTAAGGCAAATAATCTAAAAGTGCAATTAAATAAAAAGGCAAGGAAAATAAAGCTTGAAAATAAAAATTAAAGACAAAAACTAATAAGAACCTGAATACAGCTCATTCGGAATAAACCTTCGTTTGGAACAATCATTCGTCCTAAATGTCACCTTTGGTTGAAATGATTCTTCTTCACTTGGAATATTACCAAAATCCTTGATCCGGAACAAACTTGTCTGAATATGTCACTTATCCAAAACAATCTTTCATTCGGAACTTGCTGATTCGGAATCTTGTAAATCTTGCCTTGATTCGGAAGTTTTGGTCACCCCTTGATTCGGAACTTTCCGGATGAAGCTCCCTTATTCGGAACTTTTGAAGTTCCGAATGAAGGCTCTTGGTTCGGAACTGTTGGAATTGGTTCGGAAGTTACTGACTCGGAAGGTTCCGAATGAAGAATCCTGATTCAGAAGTTTTGACTTCCGAATGAACAAGTTTGATTCGGAACTTTTGAAGTTCCGAATGAGTTTCCTTGATTCGGAACTTTTGAAGTTCCGAATGAACAATCTTGGTTCGGAAGTTTCAGACTTCCGAATGAAACCTTGGTTCGGAAGTTTTGACTTCCGAATGAAGCCTCAATCCTCTCCTTGGTCCGGAACTTTTTCTGGAAACACAGAAACAAGCAAAACTCTTCCGAAGAACAAGGAAGATGAGTACCAGCAGTGATAAACAAAAAGTAAGCTAAATCAAACACACGGATCAATAAAAACAGTAACGATCAAACAAATAAGCATAAACAAACAATCAAAAACATGAAATTAAACAACTTTAACCATAATAATCAAAAACACTTTTGGATCAAAATAAAAGTATGAACATGAACATAAACACCACAAATCAAAGAAAAAGAAAGGTAGATAAGAGATTGACAAGATAAAGTAAAGATTAACAATAATTAAAAGGAAACTTACTTGAAATTAAATGAATTTAAGGTGCAAAACAAGGTAATTAAATTGACAATTAATGTAAATGACAAGTATTTAAAATGGTGGAAGAGCTAATTGTCACACTTAGCCAACAAGAGTGAAAAATAAACATCTAATGACTATTTATAGGGGAGGATTAGGAAGCTTCCTCCCCTCTTTCCTTTCCTCTTAATTGCAAGCTTAAGTCCCTTCTTTTATTAATCTTCATTAATTGCGTCATTAGTCCTTTTCTTCTATTCTTCTTTAAACTTGGACTTAAGAGGCTTTTGGCTTCGGGATTTCTTCGAACTCGTCTTTAAATTCTTCAATAAAATAGACTTGAATTCTTCGGCTTTTGATAAACTTCCGTCTTTTGACTTTTTCTTCGATAAATCTTCAGAATTGGTCGTGGACTTCCGTTCTTTATGCACTCTTGACTTCTTGACTTCGTCTTTTATCCTTTTCTTCAATAAAAGTCCATAAATGCCCGTGAATGTCCGTGTTTTATCCATTTTTCACCTTTTCATCCTAAATCACAACAAAAACACAAACCACGCATAATTCCGACATAAAAGACATAAAATACACGTTTTGGTCCGGTTATTATTGTAGTTAAGTGGTAGAAAAGATGGGTGTTTACACACCTATCAAATCCCCTACACTTGACCATTGCAATGTCCTCATGCAATGCATTAGTTACAAAGCAAGATTACACTTTTCATCATAATCAATCCACATTGGCCTTTATTAAAGAGATAGAAAATTGAAAACACACAAAATAAAGAAATCAAAAGCATACCTTGGGTTTTGAAAATGTTATGAATAGTCATCATCCTCAAGTTTTCACTTTCTCCAAACCAAGCTTAAAAACGAGATCATTGTTATTATAAGTTAGTAAACTATCACGAACTCATGTGGGCCAACTATTCACTTAGACTCCCTTATTCCTATGGGTATCTCTTATATTTTATTATTTGTCTTGAATGATCACGAAGATGCATTGTTTGACTTATTTCGATAATTATTTAGTCTGAAAATAAAGTGCACGATTTAATCAATAGTTAGCTAAAGGACCAAATCTTTTAAAACTGCTTCTCGGGATATCAGAAAGTTCATATCTTGGCATAACTTGGTTCGCGATTTGAGACCTTTCTCGGGCCGATATTTGGCAGCGACTTCATACTTCAAATCTTGAGAGACGTTCATGAAATAATGGTCTTCTCTTCATAATTGGAATTTCTTCACTTTGGAATTTTGAGAGATTCTTCATATATGGACCACGACTTCTTCATTTTTCTCCAATCTTTATTTTGGATTTTGATATACAACGATCCGCCTCCTTTATTGACTTGGATCTATTTATCCTCATACCTTGTTAGGGTCTTTTCGGATACACTTCTCCATGACTTTTGGGGAGTTTTTGCTTTTCGTCGTGTGTCTCGATCCTTCATATTGATTTTCGATAAATGATTCTTCACATCACTTTTGGATCTTTAGCAACAAAACATAGCCCTCATGCCTTGTTAGGGCCTTTTCGGACTCGCCAATCTTCGCGCCCCGCTTCATAAGTTATGCCTTGGCTATGAACTCTCGTCATTACCGAGCAACTTTTAAACGATCTGGGGCTAGAAGCTAAGTAACTTTTCAAATCGTACAACCTTATTTATTAGCAAATAAATTATTAGCAAGCGATGGGAGAATAGGCTTATAATTAACTCACATAAATTCACGAAAGAATACCGAACTTATAATTGGCTCTATCATCTCTCGTTCTCCACAGTTTAAAATCTCAAGTAATGAGACTCGTGGATACTTAGCCTATTAAATCAAAGTTTTGGGTTTTCGAGTCGCCTATAGGGTCTTGCAAATTCTTAGACTCTTTCAAGTTTAGAAATCGCATCTTAAAGTTCCTTTGATAAACGACTCTCTAGGATCAATTATAGGAACTTGCGAAAAGTTCTTGTTCTTAACTCGTGAAAGTTAAGACTTTCGCGTTTTATAGCTCCCTATATAAAAGCCTAGCAAAACTTGACTTAGACACGTTAAGGATACTAGCTAGAGTAAACTCGGATTGAGTCAAAAGATTCACAACGTTTGAAAATTTAAACCACTTATTAAACATTTATTCTAGCAAAGAAAGAAATCAACTATACAAAGATAACGACTAATAGGCCAAAATAGATCAAAAATTTTGAAAAATGTCGAAAAATTGATTTTCCGGTTAAAATGAGGACACAAACAAGGAAAAGACCACTTAACTTCGATAGAAGTCCCCCCTACACTTAAGATAAACATTGTCCTCAATGTTTAAGCATGTGGGAGTAAGCTCCCCTACACTTAGGACATTGTGCACGTTGTTTAAATCTTGCTAAGGAAAAGACAACTAAAGAGATTCCTATTTTAATATTGAGGAAATATAAAATAGTGAATCGAAAAGAGTTTAGGATAGAACCGGGACGAAGTAGAACACGGAATCACGGGTCGTCAAGAATCATCAAGAGTGGATCATTGAAGCTCGAATCCCTGATTAAGAAGTGAGGAGAGGAAATAGCAATCCAAAGGGTCCCCCCTACACTTATGGTAAAGAAAGCGAAAAGATAGGTGCATGGGTTGCCTCCCAAGAAGCGCTTGATTTTTGTTAACCGAGTCGTGAGCCTGACTCGACCTTGATCATCAACGGAAGTAGCATGAAAAATATCCACCAGGATCAAAGACATAGTTTTCGTCCATCAATAAGCAAGAACTTAAGGCGAACAAGGCAAGCCAAAAGAGAAATGGCAAGGTTCCCTTAAGCAGCGATGGAGCTCGGTGGAAGCAAAGTTGAAGTGGAGCAAGCATGTCTTCAAAATTTCCAAAGATATTTCCTTTTATTTCATCAGGTGGATACTGAGATGGCTTAAAGACTTCGATACCGGGATCGAACACCTTTTCCTTTAGGGGAAAATAGCACTCAGGCTCAGCCGAGCGTGAAGAAGATCCGCAAAGAAGCACAACCTCGTCCTCAGAAGTGGGACAAAGAGGTGTCAAATCATACGTGCAACGGATTTCGGTGTCAACCGGTTTCTTCTCCTTGGACAAAATGCTCTTCAAATCCAAAGGAGGATCAAGACGATAATCTTCAAAGTCCAAAGGAGGTGCATCACTCTCATGAGGGAAGTATGTGTTGAGAAATTCAGAAAAATCTTCCTCAAATGAATAATCGTCCAAAGTAGGATCGAGCGATGGTGGAGGATCTTCATCATGTGAAGAATCGCTCGAGAGAGTATCGGCCTCATCAAAATCATCATATGTAGGCAGCTCGGGATAATCAAAATCATCCGAATCTGAGCTAGAATCATCATCATCATAAGCATCGAAGACCGGTGGAGAATCAAAATTGGGAGAAGCGTCCAAAGTAGGGTGAGAATCATCCACATTATCTTCAAAGAGTGGATTATCAGTGGAAGACTCGAATAGAGGATTGTCATAGACGGTAAAGTCATCGAGCACATTGATCATATTCACTGATTCTCGGCCTCCAAAGGATTTGTTTGTATGCGTTCCCATTTTGAAATTTTGTGAGGCATTCCCGACTCTTAAGATTAACTCTCCTTCTGCTACATCTACTAAAGCACGTCCGGATCTCAAAAATGGCCGACCAAGTATTAAAGGAATACGAGGGTCCATTTCATAATCAACTACGACAAAGTCGACCGGGAAAGTAAATGCGCCAACCTGAAAGAATACGTCTTCAGCTATACCAACGGGGTAAGCGAGAGTGCGATTAGCAAGTTCGAGAGTCATCTTTGTTGGAATGAGATCGGGTAATGAGAGTGTTTTCCAAACACTCAAAGGCATAAGATTTATACTAGCCCCGAGATCCGCAAGGGCAGTAAATTCTTCAGTTTTGTTGAACACGCAAGGCAACACAAAACGACCGGGATCCCCTAGTTTTTCCGGAAGTTCTTTAAGAATAACTGCAGAGCAGTTTTCATTTAAGCGTGTGTTGGTGAGTTCAATCAGCTTCTCCTTTTTGTTAAGCAAGTCCTTAAATGCTTTGGCAAATTTGGGCATGTGGACAAGTGCTTCAAGAAAACTAATGCTGAATCCCATTTGAGAAATCATACCGATATATTTCGTTATTTGCGAGTCCTCCTTTGTTAGATCATTGGTCTTGCCTATACGAGAAGGGTATGGGATTCTAGGTTGATAAGGGTTAGGTGAAGGTGTAGGTGGTGACGGTTGTGATGTTGATGGGTTTGTCCGAGATACATCGTCATGACGAGGCGGAGACGGTAATGGTGCACTATTACTAGGTGTAGGAGGAGTAGGGATACATGGTGGTGGAGGAGGTGTAGATGATGGTGGTGGGGTAGGTGGATCGACAATGGTAAGTCCACTACGCGTAGTTATAGCACTCACATTAGCTCGCGGATTAGTGACGGTGTTTGAAGGTAGAGAACCCGAGGAAGAAGAAGGTTGAGCTTCGGGCAAGAAACTAGCCAACAGATTCTTTAATTCAGTTGTTTGAGTGATGAAGGAGGATTGAAGGTTTTCACGAACCTCATTTCTGATGTCATTACCTTGCTTTAAGATATCTCCTTTTAGATTGATAATTTGGCTCTGTAGATTCTTGATTTGCTCACCTTGAGTTCTCATGATTGTGTCAACATCGGGGTTAATGGGTGGGTGTTGTTGGGTGGGTGGTTGATAAGGGTTAGAAGCACGAGGTGGGATTTGGTTGCTTCTATTGTAGTTGTTGGCGGGGTTTTGGTTTTGAGGAGAAAAACCGGGTGAAAGGTAATTGTTTGAACGGTAGCTCAGCAGATTTCTATCCCCTTGTTGTCTAGCTTGGTAATTTTCCGGTGAATAATTACCGTAAGCTGCATACACATTTTCCGGATTTCCTTGTGTCGAAGGACAATCGGTGTATGAGTGAGGACCGCCACATGTTTCACAAGGATTAGCGACCGCTTTAACTTGTTGTTGTTGGTTTGAAGCGAGAAGCGTAATACTTTTGCTCATTTCAGCCATCATGCGGGTGAGTTCGGTCATCTCAGGGTTTGCTGAGGTAGAGGAAACATTGACTCTCGTGTTGTTTCTAGAAGAAGCAGAAGAATCCCAGTTCTTATGATGAGTAGTCATGTTCTCTATTAACTCTCTACACTCCTCGGGTCTCCTTTTCATGAATGTGCCACCGGCGGCTGCATTAATCGTATCACGATCTCGAAAAGTCAATCCGTTGTAGAAAGTATCGATCAAGGTGACCGGAAGCATGTTGTGATTTGGACATCGGTCGATCAAGACATTATATCTCTCCCATGCATCAAAAAGAGATTCATCGGGATCTTGCATGAAACCGCTGATCTGATTGCGAAGGCTTGTGACCATGGATGGTGGAAAGTAGCGCGAAAGAAAACGTTGAGTCATGTCATCCCAAGTGTGAATAGAATTTTTCGGGAGACGATCAAACCATTTTTCGGCATGATGCGATAAAGTATGTGGGAAGAGTTGTAGGCGGAGTACATCCATTGTGGCCCCAGGCAACTTCATGCTTTGGGTGATTGTAATGAACTTGTCGAGGTGTTTGTTGGCATCATCATCAGGCAATCCTCTAAATGGGTTTGTTTGCACTTGCTGAATCATGTGGTGCTTCAACGAAAACTCAGGAGCGTGGATTTGCATCGGCGCAATCGGTCCTCCTCGTCCAAACATGGTTGGTTGACAAAGTTCCTCCATGGTCCGAAGATCGGGCTGTGGAGGAGCATTGTTGTTATTATTATTATTGTTGAGGTGCGGTAGTTGATTATTGTTGTTAACACCTGCCATATCTAAATCTTCTTGAGGCTCGGGCTCTTGGTAATTAGAAGATCTAGTACGCATACACCTGAAAATGCAAAAGAAAAAGAAACCAAACACAAAGGCAATATATATACACAATAAAGATAAAATCTTTTTGGATTTTTGAAATTTTTAATTTTTATGGTTTTTTATCAATTTTTAATTTTTATGATTTTTTTTTGAATTTTTAGGCAAGAAAAATAACGTTCACAAGTGAACGGGTCCCAAAAAGCAACGTGTCTAGCACAGAAAACTGTTGATCTTAACGTAAAGAGCCGGCAGCGGCGCCATTTGATAACTAGGTTTTACTAGGTTCAATTTTTGTTCTCGGTATCTTAACGAATTGATCTTAGCTTCTATGTGTGACTTAGTTGATCTTTAGTGAAAAAGAATATTTTTGGGTGATTTTAAATTTAAATGCAAAGACTTTAAAGTAAATCTAAGTCTAATTAAAGTAAAGTGCAAGTGTTTAAAAACGTGACTAAAATTAAAGGGCTCTAAAGTAAAATGACGTAAACTTAAATCTATCTCGGGCAAACTTAAAGTGCAACTAAAACTAAGGCAAATAATCTAAAAGTGCAATTAAATAAAAAGGCAAGGAAAATAAAGCTTGAAAATAAAAATTAAAGACAAAAACTAATAAGAACCTGAATACAGCTCATTCGGAATAAACCTTCGTTTGGAACAATCATTCGTCCTAAATGTCACCTTTGGTTGAAATGATTCTTCTTCACTTGGAATATTACCAAAATCCTTGATCCGGAACAAACTTGTCTGAATATGTCACTTATCCAAAACAATCTTTCATTCGGAACTTGCTGATTCGGAATCTTGTAAATCTTGCCTTGATTCGGAAGTTTTGGTCACCCCTTGATTCGGAACTTTCCGGATGAAGCTCCCTTATTCGGAACTTTTGAAGTTCCGAATGAAGGCTCTTGGTTCGGAACTGTTGGAATTGGTTCGGAAGTTACTGACTCGGAAGGTTCCGAATGAAGAATCCTGATTCGGAAGTTTTGACTTCCGAATGAACAAGTTTGATTCGGAACTTTTGAAGTTCCGAATGAGTTTCCTTGATTCGGAACTTTTGAAGTTCCGAATGAACAATCTTGGTTCGGAAGTTTCAGACTTCCGAATGAAACCTTGGTTCGGAAGTTTTGACTTCCGAATGAAGCCTCAATCCTCTCCTTGGTCCGGAACTTTTTCTGGAAACACAGAAACAAGCAAAACTCTTCCGAAGAACAAGGAAGATGAGTACCAGCAGTGATAAACAAAAAGTAAGCTAAATCAAACACACGGATCAATAAAAACAGTAACGATCAAACAAATAAGCATAAACAAACAATCAAAAACATGAAATTAAACAACTTTAACCATAATAATCAAAAACACTTTTGGATCAAAATAAAAGTATGAACATGAACATAAACACCACAAATCAAAGAAAAAGAAAGGTAGATAAGAGATTGACAAGATAAAGTAAAGATTAACAATAATTAAAAGGAAACTTACTTGAAATTAAATGAATTTAAGGTGCAAAACAAGGTAATTAAATTGACAATTAATGTAAATGACAAGTATTTAAAATGGTGGAAGAGCTAATTGTCACACTTAGCCAACAAGAGTGAAAAATAAACATCTAATGACTATTTATAGGGGAGGATTAGGAAGCTTCCTCCCCTCTTTCCTTTCCTCTTAATTGCAAGCTTAAGTCCCTTCTTTTATTAATCTTCATTAATTGCGTCATTAGTCCTTTTCTTCTATTCTTCTTTAAACTTGGACTTAAGAGGCTTTTGGCTTCGGGATTTCTTCGAACTCGTCTTTAAATTCTTCAATAAAATAGACTTGAATTCTTCGGCTTTTGATAAACTTCCGTCTTTTGACTTTTTCTTCGATAAATCTTCAGAATTGGTCGTGGACTTCCGTTCTTTATGCACTCTTGACTTCTTGACTTCGTCTTTTATCCTTTTCTTCAATAAAAGTCCATAAATGCCCGTGAATGTCCGTGTTTTATCCATTTTTCACCTTTTCATCCTAAATCACAACAAAAACACAAACCACGCATAATTCCGACATAAAAGACATAAAATACACGTTTTGGTCCGGTTATTATTGTAGTTAAGTGGTAGAAAAGATGGGTGTTTACACACCTATCATCTATTTGCTGTATGAAAAATATCGATCTATAAATGCCCTTGAAGTGTTTGTAAACGAGGTTGAGAGGCAATTAGATAGAAAAGTGAAAATCGTAAGATCCGATATAGGTGGTGAATATTACGAAACGTATGATGAATCTAGACAGTGCCCTGGTCCCTTTGCAAAGTTCCTCGAAAATATTGGCATATGTGCATAGTATACTACGCAAGGCACACCACAACAAAATGGTGTGGCAGAAAGGCGAAACAGAACATTAATGGAGATGGTTAGGAGCATGATTTGTAAATACTATTTACCCAAAAGTTTGTCGATATATTCACTTAGAACAGTAGTGTATCTATTAAATAGGGTTTCTATTAAGCGAGTTCCTAAAACTCCATTTGAGTTATGGACTGAAAGGAAACCTAGTTTAAGACACCTGCATGTTTAGGGTTGCCCATTAGAGGCATGGGTTTACAATCCACAAGAAAAGAAATTGGATTCTTGAACCATTAACGGTTACTTCATTGGTTACCCATAGAAGTCTAAAAGGTATAGGTTTTACTGTCCTAATACAAGAGATTTTGTATATAAAAAGTTATTCGTCTCGATTCAATTCGAATTTGATTACAGTTGAAAGTGCGACTCAGTCGTTTTTGGTTAACAAAAAGAGGGTTTTGGTTATCTATTTCTACTTAAAAGTTAAAAGCGAAAGGTAATAAAAATAAACCAAAAACAAATAACTAATAATAAAGGAACAATATGAATAATATAAGTGAATTAAAACGAAACAATTAATAAAAATAAAACTAAAAGAAGAAATTAACTTTCGACTTGAAAATAAAGTTTACCTAATGAAAAAGGAGGAAATAAACTGTAACACCCCCAATTTTATACAATTCAATACAGCGGAAGACTCGTTGGTGTTATGGGATAGCACATTACTCACATCATAGACAACGCTTAAAAATCGCGTCGTTTAATAGTAAAGCATTTCCATTCATAAATATCAAGTTTGCATAGGTCCCAAGTCATATTATTTCATACAATTTTTACAAAACATTTGAATGGAAATTTGTTAATTAAGTGCGGGCCATGAATTCTTGTCGTCTTCCCGAGAATTACCTTCAATTACCTGAGATAAAACATGTTAAAAGAAAAGGTCAGCGATAACGCCGAGTGAATTCATAGAGTTCAATAAAACCATTAATATATCATCGGTATATAATTATTACCGAAAATCATTTTTGTACAAATCATTGTAATAGGCCATAAATAGCCAAAGTCATTTTATACAAATCCTTATCAAAAATCATAATATAGGCTTTTGCCTTCAAAATCATTATACGAACCAAAGTCGTAAAAACATCATACAATACGTTTTATAACGTTGTATAAAGTTAAATAAAAACCGTTATATAAATATGGTTATGTAAAACCAAAACACGAACATAAAATCAATAATAAGACCCCGTATTGCTAGTCAGGCAATTCATTGTAATTCAGTGCGTATAGCAGTATTTCGTTATTTGAATTATTATAAGCCGCATGACATTGTTACCTTACTACAACAAACAACGGGTAGCTAACCCGAAACTCATTTGCCCATCTAAATTAGCGTGTCTTCACAATAATTACGCTTGTGTAAATCTTCTCATACATAAATTCGCTTACCAATCAATGTGGCACGACGGGGATCAACCGTCAAGGCGCGAACTGGGGTGATCGTCCCCAAATAGTACTATTATATGCATAAGCGTCTACCAAATCCCGGTAGTTCATAATTCATGCTAATGGGACTTTTAGTGACATAACCCACTTTAATAATCCATTTCATTTCATTTATCGGGTTGTATATTCATTCATCGGGTCATACAATCATTCGGGTCCAAATCAATAAACAAACAATCAGGACAAATGGTGTCCTATTTTATCAAAACTAACATGTTATCTCCCTCGCGGGTTTATAAAACATTTAATAAAAACATTTAAAAGAGTGTGAGGCTATGAACTCACGTTGATGTGGGAAAGCGGGGTATCGGCAATTCGGATGTACGGTACGTGCTTCAATCACGGAAACCTAAACAAATAATACTCGTCTTAGACTCTTGTCCAATGACTTTATAAAAATAACAATTATGTATACATATGATGATTTTATATATATGATGATGATCAAGTGGGTTTATACATTTTTACTCATTGATTATAGTGTTTATGTGTTGGTAACATTTTTATACTAGTTTTACTAGTTTTACTTATTAACATGTTTTAGGCCCAATAACCCTATTACAAGCCCAATACTTTATATTAGTCTATTTTACACTTTTATTATCAGTATTATACTTTTCATGTTGGGCCCAAGTGGGTTAAGCCCAATAAGTAAGTTTATAAGTGTTTTACCAAATTAGTCGGGTTTATTGTCCATTAAGGCTACTTTGGCCCGTTAATGTCTATATGTTCTAGAGCTCGGGTTTTATCGGTTTTTAATTGTTATATATGTTTATAAATCAGTATGTGAGTTTATAAAAGTTTACATTAGACGGGTCCAACCGTCTAAATTTTATTTAACAAAAACATTAATCCTTCGGTTTTAGCCGAAAAGACGTAAAAATCATGTTTATAGTTTTTATAACTTATAAAACTTACCAAACTACAAATTTATAAAATGTCAATTTATTTATCCTTATACATATTTATATAAATGTAATATATAAGTTAGTGGGTTTTAATTCATATTTTATACTATATTTATTTGAGTGCTTATATAATAATATTAAACTTTAATTTCACAAAATCAGTCCTAAATTTTAAGTTCACTAAAATGTCCATATCTAGAGTTCTATAATGAGATAGGACCTCAAATTTTTATCACAGAAACTACATGATATTTGCTTTATTTTATTCTTAGCTACTGATGAATCAACTTCTAAATATTTTAATAAATTCGTCCAAAACAGTATAGGCAGATTTTCACTCTAAACTTGTTTTGATCATATCTCACTCATTTTTATGATTCCATTGCATGGCCAACTCTCACATGTGTATAACACCTAATACTTACTGTATATTGATTCCACTTTACCATTTTATTAGTTTATCATTTGGTTACTTACTGTTTTTATACAGCCATCTTATTAAGCAAGATTTAACCATTTTTACATGTGGTTTTTCCATCTTTTTACCCATTATCAAATCTATCAACACCAACTCCCCACATAATATTTTTAATCATCATTCATCATCATATAAATATACATAAATAAATAAAATACAAGATTACATAATCAAAATAACAAGAGGATAGGAAGAACAATCTCTATACCACCATTAGTGATGAAAAGATGAGTCTTTGATGAACAAGGCTTGGATTTTGATGGCAAAACTTGTGATAAACCAATCTCATCTTCAAGTCTACCAAATTTTATAAACTTATCATGGAAAATCAGCCCTATGACACCAACAAATCTTCTCCTTGGATGTTAGAATCACCTCCAATCTTCAAAGCTTCAAAGTAGCATCATCATGTGTATGAGTAACACATGATTTTATGGCTAACATATATCAAATGAGGGTTGTTTTTGATGATGGTTGGACGAATTTTAGAGAGAGAGATGAGAGGAGTGTGTGAGTTTTGCATGTGTAGAATGAGTTGCTAGTTTGAGTTTGGTTGTTTTGTAAGTAAAAATGGTTTTGGTGTAAGGCTAAGGACAAGTGTCCTTAGCTTAAAGATTAAGTTGACACCTTTGTGGTGTTGTGTAGCTTAAGCGTGCCGTCCAAGAGTGGGGGTGGGGCAAGTTTATTCTTGTCTCATCTCCATTTAATTACGGGTACTCCTCGATTCTAGTTTCCTCGATTTGCGTGCCCTCGGGTCGTTTTACGAAAAACGTTTTTATAAATTATGAATTAACGGCACAAAACGAATCTAATTAAAATTGTTTCATAAAAAACGGAATTCAAAAACGTAAATACGTAATCCTAAGATTTCCGGTTTAGTCGTAAAGGACGTTAAATTATAATCGTAAGTCCTAATCTCTTCTCGTAAATTTGTGAGTTTATGAACCAACACAAATTTAAAATTCCAAAATAATATTCACGGATAAATTTATTTCCTGAAATGTCGGACTGTCACCAAAACGGTGTATGTAAACGTAAGCACG
Organism: Glebionis coronaria; assembly: GCA_025667525.1. Classification (NCBI taxonomy): domain Eukaryota; kingdom Viridiplantae; phylum Streptophyta; class Magnoliopsida; order Asterales; family Asteraceae; genus Glebionis; species Glebionis coronaria. Next base: position 64,845,534 of record CM046874.1, on the reverse strand, counting down.
TAACGTAGAATCCTCCGGTTTAGACGTAGTCGATGCTACTTCAAGACGTAAATCCAAATTTCTTCCCAAAAATAATTGAGTTCATAATATAACATTAAAATAATGTTTTTAAATAATATTTGAGAATAAAATATAAACCATAAATTGACGGATTGTCACAACATTTACCCCTAAACAGGATCTTTGTCCTCAAAGATCATCTTATCTTACTACTCGCTTCTTATAGAGTTAAAGCCATGTGGGTATTTCCTCCACATTCGGTATTTTCTCACAAGTGTAATTCATTTCAATATGTGAGTTTCATCAAACATAACTACGGGAATAAGATCAGGCTTAATGTTGACTTACTTTCTCTATCCATGATGTTCACGGGTTTTTGATGAATGCAACTTTTCGGCGATCTAAACTTTATCAAGAAGTGATCAGATTCTCACTTGATAGACATTTTATCAAGTTCGATATACGAAACATAATTCACGCAGCTCTTGAAGTCCTAGGGTAGATCCAGCTTATATGCCTTTCAAACCAATCTTTTACATCATCTCAATGGTCCCATACAACGGGGACTTATATCACATGATCTTTCAGATCATCAATTCATTTTTCCATGGTTAAAATTTTGGCATAACTTCGCTACCCATCTGGCATTTCAAGATCTACATTTCATATTCACATAACCTCCTGCCCACTACCGGCAGTCAATAATCAGATCCTAATTTCAATAGTCCTTTCAGGTCTCGCGGGTCGAGTATTTTGTAAGGTTAGGTTCGCCATCATAGGAAACCTTAAACCTAAAAGACATGTCCAACTCACAATGGGTGTATGTCGGGTGTCTTCATCCCAACTCCTGCTTACAGATGCTCTAATATATCCTCACAAGATTCGATCTCGATCCTAATACGATAGTTTTCTATGATAATCTCTCCAAAGGAAAAAGATTATACGGTTCATTACCAAAGGTCAATCATTCAAACATAAAACAAGACTTCTAGTATTTTGTAGTCCCTTCGATTGGGGTGGTACACAGTACTCTCATCAAGATTCGTTCTCAATGACTTCTGAGCAAATCTCTAGAAATTCGATGCGAAGCGAGGATCTTGATAGAGATGATCGATACAGGCACACCATGTTTACACAACTCCGTTAAATACAACGAGTCAATTTCTTCATCGAGAATCTATCATTAACAGGAATGATATTAGCAGATTTGGTCAGTCTATCGACGATGACCAAAATCGAATCAAATTCAGATGATGACCTTTACAATAGTTAGACGTTTACTAATGTATGAGGCGATGTCTGCCTTCATAATTTGCCATTAGTACAACTTCTTCAGATAAAAATACATTAAATCATAAATGTCATGAATAAAATACTTATACTTACAAGATTCCAACATAACTATATCTCACAATCCTCCATATTTAGACAATCACAAGTGGCCTTTTAATCATTTAGCGCCATCGGCTTCTCAATTCTAATGGTTCACATTAGCCGCGAACCCCCTTTTATTATTTATATTATCCTTCTTACAAGCATCAACTATTTCTAAATTGTTCGGGCAAATTACTTTGCACCGTCATTATTAAGGAACACAATCCTAATTTATTCTTTATCCTTTCTATATTATGTGTCAGTATCTACATTCATCTTCCCTGATGAAATAATTATCATATCCGTATTTATTCAAAAATTATTTCTTCACATTTTCTGAGTTTTAGTTTCTTCTCAACTATCATTTTTATCCGTTTTACTCAATCCGACGTCTAAAGCGTCGATAACTATTGCTAGTAATTAAATAATAGATATTTAATTTTATGAAACGTAAACGTAAAAAGTTTTAAATTTCTCGGTTCGTCCAATTATAGGAAAATGTTCAAAAGAATAAATTTGAATTTAATTAACACGATTTTTGTTGATTTACTGAAAATAATTAGTGAGATTCGTAAATGTTCAAAAAATCTTTGTTTATACTTTGGTCACAATTTTCTTAGTTGACAAGCAAAAATTGTCGTTTTAAATTTCAAGTCATGGTTTAAATGTTTTCCTCAATCCCTCTTAGGTTGTCTTGAGGTATACACAAACATTTACCCCTAAACAGGAGTTTAGTTAAATGATTTGGGTATAAGGGAATAATCCCTAAAAAAAAATCCTTTGATAAATTATTTGTCAAAACATATTTGCACTTTTCTTTTTGGTATATCCCAAAGCCTTAATGGCTCTAATTTTTGAAGATTCAATATATTCCATTATCTATTAATCACCCGGTCAAATAATGTAAAGGATTAAGCCTTAATTCTTATGTTAAATATTCAAGGTACATGTTTTCATTGTTCGGCCAATTCAGGGCAATCTATAAATAATTATTAACTCCTTCTTATTCTTATATACAAACAAATGGTCCTTAATGATCACAAGCATGAATTTATCAAATTACAGTTTACACACATGATTAACCAAATTTATGGATGCTACATGTGGATTGGTCAATCCAAACCACACCACGTGAAACTCATAATGTTCATTACGAGTTCTGAATGTAGTGATTGGAATAGATAATCTTTTTCGCGGACGCGAAGTTGATGATAACCATGCCGTGGATCAAATTTTTAGAACATACACTAGAACCTTGTAAATGATCGAACAATCCATCATCTTGGGTAGTGGATATAGATTTTAATCGTCAATTTACTTAGTTCAGGGTAATCAATAAACATAAAGAATGATAACACCATAGCTCTTCATAATAACGAGCCTGGTAGAATAAAAGCTTTCCCCGACAACTCTCTTAGTTGTACGGTAATTCCTTTAATTCAGATGGTGCTGACGTACAGTGCACACGCCACGGGTGCAACACCGGGAATATAATCAATACCAATTTCAACTTGCCTTAATGGCGAAAGTCTAGGTAATTCACCAGCAAATACCTCCTAAAGTTTCAAATAGCAGGAACATCTTTTAATAAATTCATATTAGGTTCTTTCTAGATTACAAAATCTATGACTAATTCACAACTATTCACGGTATAATTTCAAGTCTAATGCAAGATATGGTCGTCCATCAAGAATTACTTAGATCACTTTTGATAATCAACATCTTATCATTTAGGGGAATTCTACTCGAGTTCCCATCAATTAAGAAAATGTCGTCATGTCAGAATCAATCAATCCATTCTACTAGCACTATCAAATTTCCAGTTTCATTACTGTTGATAAGATGTGAATTTCTCAAAAGACTAATAATAACTCATAATCCTTCACAATTCAAGGATATCTGGAGACATAACTAACCTTAAAAGAGCAAGGTCAACGCATAATCTACGCGAGAGAATTTCAAATCAGATACATACAAAAACATTTAACGAATATGAATATATCCCATGTTTTCATAATTTGAGTACGCATTCGAAAGCTCATCGGATCGTTACCCAAGTCATTCAGATGAAATCTAATCAAAAGAAATGATAGGAACATCGATACATCCAGTCGGGTATCAACATTCGGCAATCAAATACTTTTCCTAAGAATCTCACCACGGGAGAATTGGACAAGAAGGAAATATCAATTGTCAAATAAGACAAATTCCACAGATGAGTAAATTCGACTCAGAAGAATAAATAGTACGGTCACATATGTAGGTGTCCCTAATAATATGTCCCTATTTTGCACTTTTTGCAGATCTCATTAAATTTAATCTTTCACAATCTTCAAAGAAAATTTAGTGTTTATTAATAATTTCATGGTGACTACTAATCAGCCTTGCATGGTCCCTTCCAAATTGTATGTAGGCGCGCAACTATATACAGTTTTAAGATTAACGATGCAATACTCAGTTCGTCAAAATTTTATCATCATGTTTATAATAAAAACATTTTCATGCTTAATTCTTAAATAAGAATCAAAAATAAATTTACAAAGATTTTCTTTGTTTTGAAAACAATTAAGTTTTCCGAGGTGTTTTATAAACAACTTCATTTCGATAACGATTATTTATAAGTCTCACTTTAAATAATCCATATGGTGATGAAAACCCAGTTTTTCTCAAGGGATACTGTTTTAACTTATAAAAACAATGAGTGATCTACAAAATAGTGATGAAAAGTTGTTCACCAAGAACTAACTACAATATAATAGGAAATGAGCTTAGCCAAATAATCATGAGGTTCATGACCTCGATGGCACTCAAAAAGAATAATCCACAACGTAACTCAATTTGAGATGAGTACTTGTTCAATGGTTGCATCACTAATGCGAGTATTAGGATGAAGCAATAAAAGATAGATAACATCGATACATGTAGGATTTAGCAATCAATTGTAGTCTTTTCATTAATCACAAATAAGTCAAAATTGTACCGTAACACATTATGTGTCACTATGTCATACAATTCCAAGAACTCATCCTACCAACTGATGTCTTAGTTAAGTTAGGGATTATTTTTAAAAGATACCACAATGAATACTAATCTACAAGAGTCATTACGTGTTCCACCTGTCCCGGAAGATCCATCGGCCCCAATTCAGAAGAAGATTTCTTCAATTTATTTCTTGAACACTGGGCATCCTCATCATTGGACAATGGCCTAGGAACAACACTTAACACGAATCAACAATCAATTAAAATCTTATAATTCAATCACAGGACTTAACGACTTCCTCTTAACAATTTCATATTCCATACGAGTTAAATTTTACTTTATTCAAATTTCAATCAATCTTATACTTAATGCGATATCCTACCTCATTCTCCAATACTTTCATCCTTATTCTTACACCTTGAAAGGGCAATAAAAGTTTGATATGAACAACACTCAATTTTCAATCCTATAGCTTTTGCCTTCAAAATCATTATACGAACCAAAGTCGTAAAAACATCATACAATACGTTTGATAACGTTGTATAAAGTTAAATAAAAACCGTTATATAAATATGGTTATGTAAAACAAAAATACGAACATAAAATCAATAATAAGACCCGAATTGCTAGTCAGGCAATTCATTGTAATTCAGTGCGTATAGCAGTATTTCGTTATTTGGATTATTATAAGCCGCATAACATTGGTACCTTACTATGACAAACAACGGGTAGCTAACCCGAAACTCATTTGCCCATCTAAATTAGCGTGTCGTCACAATAATCACGCTTGTGTAAATCTTCTCATACATAAATTCGATTACCAATCAATGTGGCACGACGGGGATCAACCGTCAAGGCGCGAACTGGGGTGATCGTCCCCAAATAGTACTATTGTATGCATAAGCGTCTACCAAATCCCGGTAGTTCACAATTCATGCTAATGGGACTTTTAGTGACATAACCTAACTTTAATAATCTATTTCATTTCATTTATCGGTTCGTATATTCATTCATCGGGTCATACATTCATTCGGGTCCAAATCAATAAACAAACAATCGGGACAAATGGTGTCCTATTTTATCAAAACTAACATGTTATCTCCCTCGCGGGTTTATAAAACATTTCATAAAAACATTTAAAAGAGTGCGAGGCTATGAACTCACGTTGATGTGGGAAAGCGGGTTATCGGCAATTCGGATGTACGGTACGTGCTTCAATCACGGAAACCTAAACAAATAATACTCGTCTTATACTATTGTCCAATGACTTTATAAAAATAACAATTATGTATACATATGATGATTTTATATATATGATGATGATCAAGTGGGTTTATACATTTTTACTCATTCATTATAGTGTTTATGTGTTGGTAACATTTTTATACTAGTTTTACTTATTTACATGTTTTAGGCCCATTAACCCTATTACAAGCCCAATACTTTATATTAGTCCATTTTACACTTTTATTATCAGTATTATACTTTTCATGTTGGGCCCAAGTGGGTTAAGCCCAATAAGTAAGTTTATAAGTGTTTTACCAAATTAGTCGGGTTTATTGTCCATTAAGGCTACTTTGACCCGTTAATGTCTATATGTTGTAAAGCTCGGGGTTTATCGGTTTTTACTTGTTATATATGTTTATACATCAGTATGTGAGTTTATAAAAGTTTACATTAGACGGGTCCAACCATCTAAGTTTTATTTAACAAAAACGTTAATCTTTCGGTTTTAGCCGAAAAGATGTAAAAATCATGTTTATAGTTTTTATAACTTATAAAACTTACCAAACTACAATTTTTATAAAATGTCCATTTATTTATCCTTATAAATATTTATATAAATGTAATATATAAGTTAGTGGGTTTTAATTCACATTTTATACTATATTTATTTGAGTGCTTATATAATAATATTAAACTTTAATTTCACAAAATCAGTCCTAAATTTTAAGTTCACTAAAATGTCCATATCTAGAGTTCTATAATGAGATAGGACCTCAAATATTTATCACAGAAACTACATGATATGTTATTCATTTTATTCCTATATAGATACTGATGAATCAACCTCTAAATATTTTAATAAATTCGTCCAAAACAGTATAGGCAGATTTGCACTCTAAACTTGTTTTGATCATATCTCACTCATTTTTATGATTCCATTGCATGGCCAACTCTCACATGTGTATAACACCTAATACTTACTGTATATTGATTCCACTTTACCATTTTATCAGTTTATCATTTGGTTACTTACTGTTTTTATACAGCCATCTTATTAAGCAAGATTTAACCATTTTTACATGTGGGTTTTCCATCTTTTTACCCATGTTTATCAAATCTATCAACACCAAATCCCCACATATTATTTTTAATCATCATTCATCATCATATACATATACATAAATTAAGAAAATACAAGATTACATAATCAAAATAACAAGAGGATAGGAAGAACAATCTCTATACCACCATTAGTGATGAAAAGATGAGTCTTTGATGAACAAGGCTTGGATTTTGATGGCAAAACTTGTGATAAACCAATATCATCTTAAAGTCTACCAACATTTATAAACTTCTCATGGAAAATCAGCCCTATGACACCAACAAATCTTCTCCTTGGATGTTAGAATCACCTCCAATCTTCAAAGCTTCAAAGTAGCATCATCATGTGTATGAGTAATGTAACACTCTCAAATCGGGTCACATGAGCGGAAGGGTCCTTGAGTGTTACTTACATGATACAATCACACAATTATAGAAAATGGCTCAAAACGAGTCGTTTTTGAAAAAAAACATCCATTCATTCATTCAAAAGATAATAATCCATACATGGTCCCAGATAATTTTAAAATATTTACAGTACACATCAAAAGATAAAAGTTGTTTTGAATGGATATATTTTATATAAGCGGGCCAGAGTCACCAAAATTTAGCAAGCTTCATGAAACCACCTTCCGTGAGTACCTTCTTTATGGACCTGAGATAAAACATGCTATAAAATCAACAAAAATTGTTGAGTGAATTCATAGAGTTTAAATTAAATAAAGTGAACACAAGTATTCTGAATAACCTTCCATGATTAATAATTCATCGAAAGACAATTATGTTGTACGGACATAATTATCGGTGCTATTACATAAGCCTCATGACATTGAACGTTAACATATATTATTTCAGCCCAACACACCTAGCCAAGTGCGTATATTTCTCTTATACATATGCATCCGATGTGCTCTAATACACATGTGCTTCACTACACATTGCGATAGCTAATCGCATCGGACTGGGCGTCACCCCGATAGATCTATCCATAGTATTAGCGTTCTTTCGATTAACAATTCACGATTCAATGGGTCTTTTAAGGCTAAAGCTAACTTATGTAATAACATTCATCTGAGCTTACAATCGGGTCCCTTGTGTTCTATTTAAAAAATAAGCATGTTATCCCCTCGCGGGTTTTATAAAACAAGTAAATAAATAAAAGCGAGGCTATGAACTCACCTTGTGCAAAGATATAACCAACGATAAAAATTAAGGCGTCAGGAAGTTGAGAGTTCTATAAGCAATCTTGACCAAGCATCGCTAAAAATGTAAAATCTTGATGGAATAAACCTACATATTTTGTGATTCATGATTATAAATAAATCTCATAATACTTGTCGATTAGCTTCATTTTATGTCCCGTCATCCGTCTCATAACAATAGTCTATTATTTATTCAAACATTTTGGTAAAAACATAAGCCTTTAAATCAATATAAAAAGGCCTCAAAATAAATCTCAAACTAATAATTATACATCCATAGACTTTACGTATTGTCTTACTGAAATATCATTTCTTTTTAGTAAATATTATCGTACGATGATAAACAATAATAGTTATGATGTGACTCGAGATAGTTGCGAACTTTAAAATAGTCGAGCATGTTTTGATCAAACTATCAATTTTAAAACCACGTTCATGATTTTATTATTCAATGGTTAAAATGATTTGAAAATACAGTTTCATTTTATAAATGTTTACAAACAGTTTAGATACATAAAAATCATATATCCGAATTTTCCTCCTTGGAAATGACTTAAGGCTAAAAATATAAGTCCAAGACGTAATTTAAATGACCAATTGACTATAAATGTCAAGTGTTTTCTTTTTTTTTTTCATCTAAAAAAAGTAGCAACAATTTTTCTCATTATAGTTATTTATTTCACACATGAATTGATCATTTTATTTCATAAAAATGCTAACTATTAAATATAATAATATTATTAACATATATTGACATAGTTGCATAAATAAACATTTGATAGTAATTTGATTTTCGGACCTTATTTCCAAACTGAATTAAACATCATAAGCCGGACGTGAAAATTTTACGATGGACATATATTAACGAGATCATCATGTCAAAGACATAAAAATGAAGCTATACATGTAATTGTTTCAACAGCTTAATCAAAGATCATACCTAATTTGTATTTTTAAATCAAATTCGAACCTTCACTAAGGTATTTTTGAGATAGCCGGATCTCACAATCGACGACAAAAGGTGCGCCTAAACTCTCGTTCTTCATTTTTGCAATTGTGTGACCTTCTTAGTTTATTTTTATATTAAATGTCTTTAGACAATACTATATCAATATCATTGTAGTGATAGGAATATAAATGACCATCTAACTAATTTGGTTGTCATACACGTGTTATCTATTTGAGGACACATTGACACTTAGTATACTACGTGGTATGTTAAAAATAATTTTATCATTGTTTTTATTTTTATAAGTTAAAGCGGGTATTATCGAAACCCGATATTTTAAAAGTTACGCAATTTAAAAGATACATGTAAAACACGAAAAATAAACGCTCGTTATAAAATAAAAACATCGACAATAGGAGAAGATTAATATTTTGATAACTAAATGACTTAAAATACGTTAATGCGTCGAATGAACAAATGACACATAAAGTTTTAACGTAAATTACGAAAAATACTTTTAAAAGAAAATCATAAAAATAAAATAAAATAAAATAAAAATTAAACGACAAAAATAAAAATATTTTTATGTCATAACGAGAAAAAAAATATCGATACTTAACGTATTCCTTGCCGGTTATAACCTAAATGACATTCTTACGCTAAGTTTCAAGCCTAACCTTCTCGGTTAGACGATAATTTAAATTTCTCAATAAAGTATATACATAATATGTAATAATCGAGATTAGAATAACGACCAAAAATATCAAGATTGTCACATCATCCCAACCAAATTAGGATCTTCGTCCTCGAAGATCAATTTGCCTTATTGCCTGCCTTCTTGTTGAAGTCATACAAATGACGATATTTCTTCCACATTTGATCATCCCTTTCCCAAGTGTATTTTGGTCATCGTCTCGAAATTCATCGGACTTTGACTATAGGAATTTGAATTTGCTTCAATTGCTTAACTTTCTTATCTAAAATTTTGACAAGTTATTCGATGAAATTCAACTTATCACGGAATCTTACTTCGTCAAAAAGGATAATAAGATCGTTGTTGGATAGAAAATGATTTAGGTTCGACACATGAAAAGTATTGTGAATTCCTTGTATCTCTCGAGGTAATTAAAGTTTGTATGCTATCGAGTCTACTCTCGATATTATCTCGAGTGGCTCAACATAACGGGGACTTATCTTCCCACGTTTTTCAAAATTTATAACACCTTTCCATGGTGATACTTTCGGAATAACTTATCCACCTACCTCTTTGATTCACATCAACATAAATTTTCTGTCTACTACGAGCGGCTAACAGACGGAACGATCATTTTATTATTGGAATGAAATGAGCAGATTTAGTCAATCGGACGAAAATAATCCAAACTGAATCAAATATAAACAGAGTATTCTGAAGCTTTACAATGAAATCCATTGCAATTGGCTCTCACTTTCATATAGGAATTTTCGGTTGTTGAAGTAATCTTGATGGCTTTTGGTATTCAACATTGACTTTAGCACATGTCAATCATTTACCAACATAAGTCGCAATATCCAATTTCATGTTTTGCCACCAATACCACTTCTTCACTCCTTTGAAAATTAAAGATAGTCTCCAAATGTTCACCATGCTCTTTTTTTTATAAATCAAAACATTATCAATGAACATGATAAAAGTTTTTTTTTTCAAGATACGGCTTGCATGCACGATTCATGAAATTCATGTATACTACTGGTGCATTGGTCAATACATATGGCATTACTTTGAACTCATAATGTCAATAATGATTTCTAAATGCAATAACTGGAATATATTCCTCGCGGATGCGAAGTTGATGATAACCATGTCGTAGATCAATCTTCGAATAGACACTAGAAACATGCAGTTGATCAAATAAGTCCTATATCCTCAGCAAAGGATATCCGTTCTTGACCAACAATTTATTCAGTTCTCGATGAAACGATCCATCTTACTTCTTACGAGTAATACTGGAGCTCTTCATGACAACAATCTCGATCAAATAAAACCTTTATCAGATAGTTCTTGCAACTGCATGGATAATTCCTTCAGTTCCACACGCTTCTCCTCCAGAACCATCTGCACTACAGAACCACTTGCTCCACCCGAACTACTAGCCCACTAGAGCCACTAGCTCCATCATTCATGTTGGCCATGAATTCAGTTAAGGATGTAGCAACTTGTACACTAATAACTTGGCGCATAAGTGCCCAATCATATTTTTGGCGCATGATTCTAGTACAACGCGAATCATAATGAGTATTTTAATGATTGCATTAAAAGAAAAAGGAATAATTAGAAGGAACAAAGGGTTTAAAAGGAACGAATGATTTGTAAAAACAATCAAGGAAAGATAATAATTGAAGAATGTAAAATTATGAATCAAAATATAGTCATTTGAGAAATCATGAACGAGTACAAGTTGTATTGCCCTGCATTATAGATTATCATCGTCTAATGTGATACAACTCACTAAGAATAGTTCTAGTAACTGATGTTACAGTTTAGTTAGTGATTTACAAAGGATACTACAAATGATAAGCTAATTCCCTAAGAGTTACTCGGTGGTTCGTTTGGCTCAGAAGGCTCCTCGGTCTCACTTAGAAGAAGATTTCTTCACTGTCTTTCCGAGACGCTTGGTATCCTCCTCTATTGGCGGCTTTGGAACAACCCTAATATAAATGATCGCATGATCATAGAATTAGAGGAACAAAATCAAAGAATGAGTCGAGCAAACGAATTACAATTCAATAAGAGTTTGTTGTGCGAATGCTATATGCTTAAGCCCACACATTTATAAATCATTATTTCCATGAATTGATCAGATCCATCTAAATAAGATTAGAAATCGATGGTTCAACAATTTATAATTTCCTTCTTCAAATGAATGGCCAATTAATTTTAAAAAGACAATTATAAATCATCTTATTTAAGCATCGCTAGCTCAACGCAGAAGATCAAGCTCGAAATAAAACGAAAATCGATAAAACGAAAAAGATCAGTGATATGGTACAAAATCCTATTAGGCATGTGAATAATGTACCAATCAACATGAATTTCTCACAAGCAACAAGTACAATCTTGGAAAAACCTATTTCTAAAGACATAGAAAGTCGAAGATCAACGAAAATAGAGATTAAACGAAAGGAATGAATTGATGAATCAATAATAAGGACCAAGGAATCAAAATCCGTGTAACCCCATAAATATTATCTAGAATATTAACCATTTCGTTAGGATCATGTATATCCACAACTTAGTTAGTCTCGGGAATAACATGATTCATTTCAGGAATAGCTTTGGCGTCGGCATTAAAATGAATAGGGTTGCTTCGTGACAATCTACGTCGTATAAATATCTCGTATTAGTATAAAATTAACATTTATAATAAAATAAACGAAAAAATGACTTGTAATCCACAAGTACAATTTTTTTTTGAACGGCGATTTATTAAAAAGAAACTAGCAAGATGCTAGAATTACAAAGAAATAAGGTACGGGTTATTAAGCCAGTCGATCCAATTGAACGACGCTTTGCTTCTAGATTTACACCAAGTAAAAGAACAAGACACAATGTTATCGAAAAGAATGCCCTTCGTGGAACTTTTATTGTCGAATAAAATCTTGTTACGGAAGTTCCAAATCGTCCACCACGTTACATAAAGAACGCCTTCAAACACCAACTTGCGGTTGGCAGAGAGCCTGAGCGAAGATAGCCAGGTCAGCCAATCACCATACAACGAAATGCCTGCATAAACCACATTCCACCAAGAAGCAATCTTCCTGTAAAGCTGATCTGCTAAAGTACATCTGAAAAAGAGATGTTCGACAGTTTCTGCATCGTTGTTACATAAAGGACATGAGATGGAGCCAATGTCGATTCCGCGACGAGACAAATTAAACCTGGAGGGCAAGGCGTCTATCTTGACTTTCCATGCGAGAATATTAACTTTTATCGGGATATACCTCACCCATCTAGTTCTGGGAAAAGTGTAAGAATGATGCAATTCGTCAATAACCGTTCTTAGCGAGGCTACAGTGTAAGTCCCTGCATTACCCAACGACCACGTGAATCTGTCTTTCTGAGAAGACAAAACGATGTTGCTGGTGATATTAGATAAATCCAAAAGCTGCTCTCTTTCTTGATCAAGCGAGGGATGTTCGAGTTTTTCGCGGATACTCACATCCTTATTAGTCTCCAAAGCAAAGACACGAGGAAAAACATTTTTAAGGATCCCAGCTTCACTCCATTTGTGAGTCCAAAACTTGGTACTGTCACCATCGCCTACTTTTAAAGAAAGAAACTCAAAGAAGTTAATGCCTTTAACACGAAGGGATTCGGCTTCGTTCACTATACTAAGCCAACAAGATTTATGACCAGGTTTGACAACCCGACCAATATTTCCGTCTTCCCCGTGGATAACCTGAATAACCCTAGTCCACAACAATTTTTTGTTAGTCATGAACTTCCACAACCATTTAAACATTAAGGCGCGATTCATAGCGAACATACTAGCAACTCCGAGACCTCCAGCTTCCTTGGGCGACAAAATAGTACTCCATTTTACCCAAGTAGCTTTTTTGCTTTTATGCTCATGTCCAAAGAAAAAATCTCTTCTCATGGATTCCATATTATGTAAAACGGCAGATGGAGTTTTGAACATAGACATATAAAAGATAGGAATAGTACCAAGCACGGATTTCAAGAGAGTGAATCTGCCCCCAACGGATAAGGCCTTCATCTTCCATTTCGATAGTCTGTTTTTAACTTTAGTGATCACCTCTTTCCACGCCTCTACCCTATGCATGAGACCTCCACTAACGTTCCGAGGTACTTAAAAGGAGTGTGAAGAGTCTAACACCCTAACTTGGAAGCAGCTCGGTTAACCTTACTGAAGTCCACATTTATCCCCAAAATTTGACTCTTACCCATATTAATCTTTAAACCAGAAGCTCGACTAAAACATTCCAAAACATTGATAATGGTAGATATGTTACTGTCACTCCATTTTCCCATGAAAATAGCGTCGTCCGCAAAGAACAAATGAGACAAATCTAAGGTGTCATTAAGAGTGATGCCCTTGAACAAGCCCACGTCGACAACACGCTGAAACGAAATATGAAGTGATTCCATAACGAGGATGAACAAAAAAGGGGAAAGAGAGTTGCTTAAGACCTTTGAAAAATTCGAACTCCGTTGTGGGGCTGCCATTAATGAGAATGGAACCCTTCGAAGCTCGGAGGCAACCTTGGATCCAGGACCGCCACTTAGAACCGAACCCAAACTTTTCTAACACTTGATCTAGAAAATCCCACCTAACCGAGTCGTAGGCCTTTTCGAAGTCAACCTTGAAAATAAGAGTTTGTTTCTTCTTCGAATTGCACCATTTCATAATTTCGTGGAGGATAAAAGGCCCATCCATAATTTGTCTCCCCGAAACAAAGGCGGATTGAACTTCATGAACGAGACCGTCCAACAATGGTATAAGTCTATTAGCCAAAATTTTCGTAACAATCTTGTACAGGCTACCGATGAGACTTATGGGTCTAAAGTCATTCACTTTATTAGCATTAGGGGTTTTCGGAATAAGAGTGACAAAGGAAGAATTACAACCTCTCGTGAATTCGCCATGATCAAAGAAGAACTTAACTGCCATAACCAAGTCTTTCTCGATTGTTTCCCAGAACTAACGATAAAATCCAAACGTAAAACCGTCCGGTCCTGGAGCTTTGTCAATGCCACAGTCCCACACAGCCTTCTTTACCTCTTCCCTCGTAAACACTGTTTCTAAAGCAGCTCGTTGATCTGGATTTACGGAATTGGGGAATTCAATGTCGATCGGAACACGGATACCATCCGGACGAGCAAATCTTCTCTCGAAGTGGTTGAGAAAATCCGCTTTAACTTGGCTTGGAGTATCAATCCAGTTCCCCTCCTTCATAATTCCGCAGATGCTCAACTGTTTTCTTTTCTTATTCAAAACCCCGTGAAAAAACCAAGAATTCTCGTCACCCTCTATAGACCATTTAATCTTAGCTTTCTGTTGCAATTCAGTAACTTGAGCCTTATAAATAACTTGAATGGAATCTATAACCTCCAATCTCTTAATAGCCAACTCGTTAGTCCCTTTACCCATGTCAATCTCCGTATCAATTTTGGAGAGATCGTCATGAAGATGTTGGAGTTTGGTCTTCACTAAAGGAATGTGAGCTTGATTCCATAACTTAATTTTGCCTTTCAGAAACTTCAATTTAAGAGCAAAGTTACGCATGGCGTTGAACTTACCCCCCTGAGCAGATTCCCAAGTGTCCTGAACCATACTTTTAAACCCTTCTGCCTCAATCCAATGATGAAAATATCTGAATGGAGTTGGTCCGTAATCTAAGCTTTCCGATATGAGAAACCGATCGAGTTTGCTCATTTTGGTCACTGACTTGTGACACCACGTAAATGTGTTACCTCCTGAAGGAACTTCCTCTAATCCAGCATTATGAATAAAAGAATTGAAAACCTCCGCATCACGACCATTAAAGACTGTACCGAATCTTTCCGAGTGGTGTCTAACCTCATTGAAATCTCCCATCATAACTACATCCCCGTTCCAGCTTTGAATCATACTTTGCAAGTATTCCCAAAGAGATCTCTTCTCTTTTTTCTCGTGAGGGGCGTACACGACAATGAGAAAATATTTGAATTATTTTTCAACCACACGCCCCTAACAATGACAAAACAATCAGAGCTTGTAGAATCTACCTTCTGAAAACAACCTGGATCCCATGTACATAAAATGCCGCCTGAATTACCGACCGAATCACTATGTACGAAATCGAAAGAAAAATTACCCCAACAAGATTTGACAGTGGAAACCTCCATGTGATCCATTTTAGTTTCTTGTAAAGCCAATATATTAACCCTAGGTTTGATACATAACTCCCGAACCCAGTTTTTTTTGGTCTTCTGGGCGAGACCTTGAACATTTAGGGACATAAA
Source organism: Glebionis coronaria (assembly GCA_025667525.1). Taxonomy (NCBI): domain Eukaryota; kingdom Viridiplantae; phylum Streptophyta; class Magnoliopsida; order Asterales; family Asteraceae; genus Glebionis; species Glebionis coronaria. The sequence continues at coordinate 64,829,693 of CM046874.1, read as the reverse complement.
ATTCATGGATGAACACCGTCCACTCCATGAGAATCGATCATTTTCATGATGTCATTCTCGCACCCACCCATATCGTAGCCCATGGTTTGGCCTAATTTAACTAATTCTTCGAGACAATGTAGTATGGATCCGCCTGTTCTTGGAACGTCAGAAGATTTAAAATGTCCAGAACTCCCCCTCTTAGATCCGCTGTTGTTGACAAAGTTGTTTTCGCTATGGTCTTCGGTATCCTGCTTCTCAATAATGTTTTCTTATCTTTCCTCTTCGCACTTAGTGACATGTGGAGTGTAGCCTGGGGGGTGACTTAAGCTACTATCAGAACACTTATCATGCTTATTCGAGGAGTCTTTACGATTGAGCAACGGGTATATATTGAAAGGATCATCTGACTCTTCTATAATCTTGTCAGACGTCATCCTCTCATCATGATTATTCTCCAATTCTTCATCTTCAAAGATGGTGTCAGGCACTTTTTCTGAGTCGCTATTCTCTCCAAAGTCCTCAGACTTTGGAATGACGTCCTCATTGTCCGAACTAGTATCATCATTCTAGATTTCATCTGTAAAATCAGGAACCCAACCTGGAGTTTCAATAGCTCTGATCCAGAACATCTTTCCCTTGTGAATAATTTTTAAATTCTCATTGATGCTTTTTCTGGATTGCATATGAATACAAAGTCTTTTAGAATGGTAACAAGTTTCCTCCTCATCGTCCACGTCCAATAGTTTACCCCATTTTCAGCCACACGAGCAAAAGTATTCCTAGTCCACAATTTAAATGGAATACCTTCCACTTCGACCCACGCAATTCTACCTTCTACCTCAAACTCCGGTGTTGCATTGACGACTTGAGAGAACCACGACATTACGCTAGTGCATTCCTGGAACTTGTGAATTACAACCTTGGACTTAAATTCCATCATCACCCATAATTCCCCCATATATTTGATAACAACATCTCCAAAACCTTCATTGCCCAATGCCACTTTGAGATTAGCAAGAGATGCGAAATCTTTTACCCTTCCAAAGATGGCGTTAGAACAAACCTTCTTCATCAGACAGTCATCGGATAACACAATTGAAGGTCTCAAGTCCTGAACAACAGACTCCATATTTTCTTTCCCACGCACAACACCCATATATGAATTAACACCAATATTTGGCTTACCTTGGGCATTAGAAGATGAGTAAACAAACGGCTTTGGAACCTCAACCCTTTCTTTCTTCTTCCCAGAGACTCTTTGAAAATGGGCAATGTTAGCATGGATTCTAGAGCGACCAATCCAAACGGTACAAAGATTGTTGATCAATCTTTCTTCGCTGAAAACGTTGATAAACTTAACGAAACCAAACCTTTTTCCGCTCTTTGATTTTTTGTTAGGGATATAGGAGTCTATAACATGTCCGTATTGATTACATGCTTTGAAAAGATCCTTGGCCGATGCCGAATCCGGGAAATTCGTGACAAAAACCGATGTGGAGATCCTATCCACGTCGTCCTCCTTGGTTCTGAAATTACCCATAAGCAACAAACCGATTTTGGATTGAAGGGAGCTTCAAATAAGTTGTTGTGATTGAAAATAAAACTAGGGTTTATGGATTAGGGTTATTCGAAATTGATGGATCAAAGGTGTTAATTGAATGGAGATATAGTAGATCTGAGAAAATTAAATGGTGGGGGAGGTTAGAAGTGGCGTTTGATCCCAATCCACAAGTACAATTAATCAATAATCATTACAGCATATATATATATATATATATTTTCCAATATATATAATTTTCTCATTCTCGTCCATTGGTAACTCGGAGGTTTCGCTTGCAACTGTTATAGCAAAAAGATTTCAAAAATTCATTTTTAGAAAATCTTTTCGTTCACTATAACTTGAGCTCTTGATACCAATCTGTAACACTCTCAAATTGGGTCACATGAGCGGAAGGGTCCTTGAGTGTTACTTACATGATACAATCACACAATTATAGAAAACAGCTCAAAACGAGTTGTTTTTGAAAAAAAACATCCATTCATTCATTCAAAAGATAATAATCCATACATGATCCCAGATAATTTTAAAATATTTACAGTACACATCAAAAGATAAAAGTTGTTTTGAATGGATATATTTTATATAAGCGGGCCAGAGTCACCAAAATTTAGCAAGCTTCATGAAACCACCTTCCGTGAGTACCTTCTTTATGGACCTGAGATAAAACATGCTATAAAATCAACAAAAATTGTTGAGTGAATTCATAGAGTTTAAATTAAATAAAGTGAACACAAGTATTCTGAATAACCTTCCATGATTAATAATTCATCGAAAGACAATTATGTTGTACGGACATAATTATCGGTGTTATTACATAAGCCTCATGACATTGAACGTTAACATATATTATTTCAGCCCAACACACCTAGCCAAGTGCGTATATTTATCTTATACATATGCATCCGATGTGCTCCAATACACATGTGCTTCACTACACATTGCGATAGCTAATCGCATCGGACTGGGCGTCACCCCGATAGATCTATCCATAGTATTAGCGTTCTTTCGATTAACAATTCACGATTCAATGGGTCTTTTAAGGCTAAAGCTAACTTATGTAATAACATTCATCTGAGCTTACAATCGGGTCCCTTGTGTTCTATTTTAAAAATAAGCATGTTATCCCCTCGCGGGTTTTATAAAACAAGTAAATAAATAAAAGCGAGGCTATGAACTCACCTTGTGCAAAGATATAACCAACGATAAAAATTAAGGCGTCAAGAAGTTGAGAGTTCTATAAGCAATCTTGACCAAGCATCGCTAAAAATGTAAAATCTTGATGGAATCAACCTACATATTTTGTGATTCCTGATTATAAATAAATCTCATAATACTTGTCGATTAGCTTCATTTTATGTCCCGTCATCCGTCTCATAACAATAGTCCATTATTTATTCAAACATTTTGGTAAAAATATAAGCCTTTAAATCAATATAAAAAGGCCTCAAAATAAATCTCAAACTAATAATTATACATCCATAGACTTTACGTATTGTCTTACTGAAATATCATTTCTTTTTAGTAAATATTATCGTACGATGATAAACAATAATAGTTATGATGTGACTCGAGATAGTTGCGAACTTTAAAATAGTCGAGCATGTTTTGATCAAACTATCAATTTTAAAACCACGTTCATGATTTTATTATTCAATGGTTAAAATGATTTGAAAATACAGTTTCATTTTATAAATGTTTACAAACAGTTTAGATACATAAAAATCATATATCCGAATTTTCCTCCTTGGAAATGACTTAAGGCTAAAAATATAAGTCCAAGACGTAATTTAAATGACCAATTGACTATAAATGTCAAGTGTTTTCTTTTTTTTTCATCTAAAAAAAAGTAGCAACAATTTTTCTCATTATAGTTATTTATTTCACACATGAATTGATCATTTTATTTCATATAAATGCTAACTATTAAATATAATAATATTATTAACATATATTGACATAGTTGCATAAATAAACATTTGATAGTAATTTGATTTTCGGACCTTATTTCCAAACTGAATTAAACATCATAAGCCGGACGTGAAAATTTTACGATGGACATATATTAACGAGATCATCATGTCAAAGACATAAAAATGAAGCTATACATGTAATTGTTTCAACAGCTTAATCAAAGATCATACCTAATTTGTATTTTTAAATCAAATTCGAACCTTCACTAAGGTATTTTTGAGATAGCCGGATCTCACAATCGACGACAAAAGGTGCGCCTAAACTCTCGTTCTTCATTTTTGCAATTGTGTGACCTTCTTAGTTTATTTTTATATTAAATGTCTTTAGACAATACTATATCAATATCATTGTAGTGATAGGAATATAAATGACCATCTAACTAATTTGGTTGTCATACACGTGTTATCTATTTGAGGACACATTGACACTTAGTATACTACGTGGTATGTTAAAAATAATTTTATCATTGTTTTTGTTTTTATAAGTTAAAGCGGGTATTATCGAAACCCGATATTTTAAAAGTTACGCGATTTAAAAGATACATGTAAAACACGAAAAATAAACGCTCGTTATAAAATAAAAACATCGACAATAGGAGAAGATTAATATTGTAATTAAATGACTTAAAATACGTTAATGCGTCGAATGAACAAATGACACATAAAGTTTTAACGTAAATTACAAAAAATACTTTTAAAAGAAAATCATAAAAATAAAATAAAATAAAATAAAAATTAAACGACAAAAATAAAAATATTTTTATGTCATAACGAGAATAAAAATATAGATACTTAACGTATTCCTTGCCGGTTATAACCTAAACGACATTCTTACGCTAAGTTTCAAGCCTAACCTTCTCAGTTAGACGATAATTTAAATTTCTCAATAAAGTATATACATAATATGTAATAATCGAGATTAGAATAACGACCAAAAATATCAAGATTGTCACAAGTAACACATGATTTTATGGCTAACATAGATAAAATGAGGGTTGTTTTTGATGATGGTTGGACGAATTTTAGAGAGAGAGGAGAGGAGTGTGTGAGTTTTGCATGTGTAGAATGAGTTGCTAGTTTGAGTTTGGTTGTTTTGTAAGTAAAAATGGTTTTGGTGTAAGGCTAAGGACAAGTGTCCTTAGCTTAAAGATTAAGTTGACACCTTTGTGGTGTTGTGTAGCTTAAGCTTGCCGTCCAAGAGTGGGGGTGGGGAAGGTTTATTCTTGTCTCATCCCCATTTAATTACGGGTACTCCTCGATTCTAGTTTCCTCGATTTGCGTGCCCTCGGGTCGTTTTACGAAAAACGTTTTTATACATTATGAATCAACGGCACAAAACAAATCTAATAAAAAGTGTTTCATAAAAAACGGAGTTCAAAAACGTAAATACGTAATCCTAAGGTTTCCGGTTTAGTCGTAAAGGACATTAAATTATAATCGTAAGTCCTAATCTCTTCTCGTAAATTTGTGAGTTTATGAACCAACACAACTTTAAAATTCCAAAATAATATTCACGGATAAATTTATTTCCTGAAATGTCGGACTGTCACCAAAACGGTGTATGTAAACGTAAGCACGTAACGTAGAATCCTCTGGTTTAGACGTAGTCGATGCTACTTCAAGACGTAAATCCAAATTTCTTCCCAAAAATAAGTGAGTTCATAATATAACATTAAAATAATGTTTTTGAATAATATTTGAGAATAAAATATAAACCTTAAATTGACGGATTGTCACATAAAACTAAGTGGCTACTTTAAAACTAAACGAGGTGAAACCTAAAGCAGGTACAAAATAAAAGATAAAACTTAAACTTTTCGAAAAAATACTAATACTAAAAATTGACGAAAAATTCAACTAAAAATACGTGAATTTCAGAATTAAAATCGGAACAACTTTTAGATTAAACTGAACGATTACGGAACAATACTAAATAATAAACAAGCTAGCAAGCAAGCAGCTCAAGCTAGGAAGCTACTAGGTGATTTTTGGCGGGAAAGAAAATGAAAGCAGGTAAGCAAGCATGTCATTTCTATTGTAATGTAGAAGTTAAATATCTATCGGAATATTATGTATTTAAACAAAGTATCGGAATGTGTTAATAAAAAAAAGTATCGGAATGATTAATATATTAACTATCGGAATATAAGAGTAAAATATGTGTTGGAATATCGTATTGCAAAACTGTCACAATATGTAAACTATCGCAATATGTAAGTCAAAATTTGGGCAGCATTTCGTCACAATATGCCTTATCCCCGATCGCAATGTACGATGCCAGGGGCAATTGCAATCTCGATCGGAATAAATGATTGGAGTGACTATCACAATAAGCTGTCACAATGTCAAAACCCTAATGATATTGTGATGGAAAAATCACAATATTCGGATGGAGTACAATAAGCTAAAAAAAATCAAATAAGCCCTTTAACCAAAAATTAAACCAAAACAACAATAAGCTACGTATGCAAAACTTATCAAAACACTAAATAAGCAAAATTTTAAAATAAAATTTTAAAAAGATTAAACTTTTAAAATTACTTAAAAGAGAATAAGCTAAACTCAAAAAGTAAAGATCTTTATGTGGCGTTTAGAAAAATAAAGTGAAAAAGATGATGAACACGAAATCGTAACTAACAAGAAAGATTAAAAAGATGAAGATTAAACCAAGATTAAACTTTAAAAAGTAAAGATTAGATTAAAACAAGAAAGAAAATAAAAGATGAAGTTATCGTAGTGAGAGAAAGTTAAATGTAGGATATGTAAATCTATGCTTATGTTTTAGAGAGAGAAAGAGATAGAAAGATGGTGGATTTCACACTTCTAGAGAGAGAAAGTTTAAGAGAACTATGTGTTATTCAAATGAAATCACCACCCTCTCCATTAATGGAGAGGGTTTATATACCAAGCCCATAAGATGGGCTTGGGCTTACATTTGGGCCGGCCATACAAGCATGGACCGGGCTTTTCCTTGTTTAGTTAATTAAAAGATATATAGACTACGAGCTACAACTTAATATATTGTCGGAGTGACCGAATCTTCCTAAATACGTAAAAACGTATTTCCAACAATCTCCCCCTAAGGGAGGTCACTCCAAACAAGGGCGTCACCCGGGTTACAATAATAAAATAAACCTAGCATACTATGCTTGTCTTGAGCTCGTAGTCTTCGTCTTTCTTTTCTTTTTCTTTTCTGGTGAACATGCTGATGTGATCTTTGATATCAATATTTAGCATTAATCTCTTGCCTTGATCTTGTGCATCCATCACTTGTGATCTTCGCCTCCTCGTGACACCATGTCCCACATACTTATACCTTCGTAATTCTTGAAAGCTTCAAAGTTCGATACAACGGAAGACTTAACTTTTAGGCTTTCTTGAATTAGATGAGGTATTAAGTCCATAAAGTATAAGCATGCGGGGACGACTTCTTCTTGAATCCCGCAACGCCACCGTCTTCAAATGCCGCAACATAAGTAGACACGAACGAAATGGCTTTGAACATTTCATTCTAATTCGGTAGCATTTTACCTCCGGTCGGTGAAGACCGTTGGACGATATTAGTTATCGTACCCGTGACGGATAGTTTCAATTAAGTAACTTCCTGACAGGATTTCGTGGGTAAACCCGTTCTCTTTATTCGACCGTCCAAAGCTGACTACGAACATAAAGAGTGAATCATTTGGATAATAATATCCACATGATTTGAAGCCGTCAATTCATGTTCCTGGAACAAGTGAAATTCAATTAAGAACCGCACTATCGTTGCTTTCCAGTTGTCACGAGCTTGATTCATATAGAATCTTGCAAGTTACCTACCAAGTGCTGTTTGAGGTTAACACTGAAGGATTTCCACTCATCACTGTGAACAATAAGGTATCACTCTGAGTGTTCTGGCAAGATCACTAAGATATTGCGTAGAGGCCTGGAACGTGTTTAAATTCAGTTAAGAATTAAACAGCTGTTGATTTCCAGTTATCACAAATTTGATTCATAAAGAATCGCACAAGTCACCTACCATGAGCTTTTTGATATTCGCTCAAGAAGGATTTCCATCTTCATTGTAAATACTTTCGTATTACTCGGATGTTCAGGCAAGATCATGAAGATTTTGCGTAGGACTCTTAAGATCTTTCTTACTTTTCACAGTGTGTGAAGAAGCAAGGAAATATGAAAGTGTGTCCTAATGAGATATTTGATGATCTCAAATGGCTCTAGACTCGATCGTGCACTTTGGATTTTAGTGATTGGAGGCTGGAGAGGAGTGCCACCTTTTCAATACCAATTTACTCGGAGTGAATAAATCGATAGATAACGTGTTGATCTCCATGTGATTAAAACAAATATATTTTGAGAGATATCTGAGTTAGCTGGGATGGGTTGTGCATTGCATCACTGGGTCCATGATGTCTATCTTCAATATCAAGAATCATTAAAAAAATGATCTCAATAGCATATGTATTGACCCGGTTTCTGCCTAAAGTTGTAAGGAGGGCTTCTTTCTTTACACCCTTTATCTTTACAATTCTTTTTCATTCTTCAACCCCTTCAATGCTTACCAATACGTCATAACTAGCACCTTGTTGTGATTGTTCCAGTGCTAACTTAAGTAATTGGTCGGCATTCAGCTACGTTCACAATCTTTCTCCAACTTTCCTAAGGACGACTATTTCTAGCTATGGAATGTCCTTGGGAAGATTCCTCCGGTTTTGGAAGAATCATAGGACTTAACCTATCCTACCATCCTTATGTCACCACAATCTTCATCGTCGTGAGATAAATGGGTTTTGGGTAAGTATATGTCACCATGAAATCCATTTTGATATAGCAAATCCATTTTGCTACCCCTTAACATATGCCACGATATTCGAAAACATTTCGCATATGTCGGGATGAGCCAGCACATTAAGTCAAACTATTTGTGATAATATCCCATATTAAATCACATTTTCTCCCCCATATAAAAAATATTAACCCAATCGATGTTTTTAATATCAATTGATTTAATGAAGTTTTAACAAAGGTTTTGGGAAGAAAAATGCAAGTCCATTTTATCTTCATGATATCAAACGTATGAGATATGATACCTATTTGTAACATGATCACATATTCACAATATTAGAAAAGAATTGACAAGGTTGGACCTGATAGATGAGAACATCATATGATAAGATCAAATGGTTCTTGTAAGCATATGTTGGTCGCCTCGTCACGTCTGAAGTCATCTCTTGACACCACGTGTACGATTGGTATTGTTGTCTTGACACTAGTTAGTGAGCTTGGCACGTTCGGCATCGACGATTCTGAATGCTTGACAATTGCTCCCCCTCAATTGTTGACCCGTGTTCTACTGAAAGAGCTTTAGTCGTCGGTTGAGTAGTCGTATCGTCGAGTATGTAGATACCAATTGTAGATTGCTATGGTTGTAGAGATGATAGTTTCATAAGAACAAGACTTCTCTTGTTTTAACAAATAAATGCACTGAAACATACATAGATTTGCGTGAGACCAAGTTATAAAGTAAACTTGATCCCTTACAAGGTTTTAAAGTAAACCTTGCCCGAGAAAATTAATTCCCGTTGTGAGCCAAAGCTTTCATAAGAAATACTTGACTTTAATATGAAAACCGGGTTGCACTCAGAAATAACTACAAGCCATATAGGCATGTTTTATGAAATATTTATAACTTTTGTACGAACTCTATTTATGGCACCGTGTCGATATTAATCAACATTTCTAAGGCCGTAAATATTATCGTACCAAAAGACATGCCTTTGAAAAATAAAGTTAAAATATTTTTGGATTTTTATGAATTTTTCAATTTTTATGGTTTTTATATGGTTTTATATTTTTCTATTTTGCTTTTGTGGATAAAAATATAAACAATATATACAGATGATCACCAAGGATACGGAGAATAGTTTTACCACCACTATTCTTTCGCTTCATCTGCCAGTTCCTTTAGAGTCTCAGGCGAGAAAGTTCTCATTCCTAGCTTGTCGGCCAAAAATTCAATTCGAGCGCGATCTAAAGCCTTCGTGAAAATATCCGCCAATTGATACTCAGATCGGACAAAGTAAAGCTCTATTACTCCATTTTCCACTTGCTCCTTGATGAAGTGGTAGCGAATGTCAATATGCTTCGACCGGGAGAATTAAACATTGTTGCAGCATAAGGCAATTGCACTCTTGTTGTCGCAGTACATCGGAATTTTGTTGAAACCTAGACCATAGTCGGTTAATTGCGATCGCATCCAAAGAATTTAAGCACAGCAACCGGACATAGCTATGTATTATGATTCCGTACTTGAGATTGCAACACTTTTCTGCCTTTTCGATGCCCAACTGATTAGTCGATCTCCTAGTAGTTGCAAAGTTCCACTCGTGCTACGCCTTGTATCTTGACAACCCGCGTGATCTGCATCTGCATATGCCATAAGTGCAATTGAAGAGTCCTTCGAATACCAAAGTCCCCGATTAATGGTTCCTTTAAGATATAGAAAGATCCTTTTCACAGTAGACAAGTGTAACTCAGTAGGTCGAGTTTGATACCGAGCACACATACATATAGCAAACTGAAGATCAGGTCGACTAGCTGTGATATACAGAAGAGTACCGATTATTCCACGATACAGTGTCGGATCAACGGCAACTCCATGTGGATCTGCATCAAGCTTAGTTCGTTCCACCATTGGAGTATCCACGGGGTCGCAAGATCCCATCTTATATTTCTTAAGCGATTCAAGGGCATACTTGGATTGATTGATGAAGATGCCTCTAGGACTCTGAGATATCTGGAGACCTAAGAAGAATGATACCTTGCCCATCATTGACATCTTAAACTTGGAAGACATGAGTGTCCCAAACTCATCCGATAAGGTTTGGGTCGAGGCTTGCCTTTAGCGAAGCCTTGCGTAATGAGGAATTGTGACAATAGATCATACCATGCGCGTGGAGCTTGCTTCAACCCATAGAGAGCCTTCTTAAGCTTGTACACATGATTAGGATATTTAAGATTCACGAAACCATCCGGCTGTTGAACATAGACCTCTTCCTTGATTTCACCATTAAGAAATGTCGTCTTCACATCCATCTGATAGATGATCATATTCATATGGGCTGCATAAGCGAGGAATAGTCAAATACCTTCCAAACGGGCAACATGCGCAAAGGATTCCATAAAGTCGATTCCCAATAATTTCTTGTATCCACGATCTACTAGTCTAGCTTTGTTCTTGAATATTCCGCCTAACTCGTCGAGTTTCACCTTGTAAACCCATTTCAAAGTGAGTAACTGCACTTGATCCGGGCATGGGACAAGTTCCCATACTTCAAGACGTATAAATTCATTAAGTTCTTCTTGCATAGCTTCTATCCAACGGGATTGAGTAAAAGCTTGTTGCCATGTCTTAGGTTCAACTTCAGTGAGAAAAACATCAAAGTGACAAAACATTGCACTTTCTTGTAACTGACTTCGTGTGGATACCAGACGATTAGGGTCACCAATAATAGAATCTATAGGATGATCCTTTGTCCACTTGCTGTCATGTTCACGAATCCGGGGATTGGAGTAAACTGTAGAAGGAGCTTCCTCGGAGGTGGATGACCCGGCTTGATTAGGGTCGGGAATCGGTACACCAAAGAATGGAAGTTCACGCATTTGAGCGAATTCTAAATCGTGATCATCATCATTCTATTCATCATCAATAGGCATGACATGGGTAGTTGAAACATGTGTTGTTTGAGAATTACTCGCTGATGGTATATCTTGACCAATTGTAGGTGCAAATGTGTCTGATTGTGCTTCGGTTGCTGGAGCGACAACTTTGGTTACCGGAGCTATTACCTCAGGTTCTGGAGCAACAATAATTGGAGGAGTAAAGAATTCATCAAAGAACGGTTGAAACAACGTATCCCATTCAGTCCTAGAAGGTGGTGTAAATGATGATGAAGTAGGGTTGTTTGGGACAAGACCATAACTAATGTTACTAGGTCCCATTTCATGAAGTGCGGGTTCAGAGCTGCTTTGCTCAGAAGCCATTGCTGTCAGCTCATCAAAATCAAAATTCATAGTTTCGAGGATCTTGCAAGAGTTACGGTTGTAGATTCGGTATGCCTTCTTTGCGGGTGCGTAACCAATGAAAATACCAATATCAGACTTTGGTTGAAGTTTTCCCAAATTGACACCATCATTATTTGGATAGCAAAGAGAACCAAATACATGAAGATATGATAAATCTGGTACTTTACCATGGAGAAGCTCATAAGGTGTTTTACCATGGTGTTTACGAATTAGTGACCGGTTTTGGGTGTATACTGCTGTAGATACTGCTTCTGCCCATAAAAACAATGGAGCCTTTGCGTAAATTAACAACGTTCGAGCAGCTTACATAAGTGTGTGATTTAGCCTTTCTACGACACCGTTTTGTTGTGGAGTGCGAGCAACGGATGTTTCATGAGAAATGCCAACTTCTTCATAATAATCACGCAAAATTTGATTCACAAATTCGGTTCCATTATCTGTACGAATGCGTCAGACAGTAGTGTTGAGATGCACTTGAATCATCTTGAGAAATCCGATGATGAATTTAGGTGCCTCATTTTTTGCTTTAAGAAATTTCACCCATGTAAACCGAGAGTAATCATCGACAATGACGAGGATGTACTTTTTGCCACTAAGACTTTCAACACGCATTGGTCCACAAAGATCCATATGCAACAGATAAAGTTTCTCTTGGTTGGTGTCTTCCGTCTTGGGTTTGTATGATTTCTTAGTGCTTTTCCCTATTGTACACGCGGAACACAAATGATCCTTGTGAAATGATAGTTTAGGAAGACCACGAACAAGTTCTTTTTTCGCCAAGTGATTAATAGCGTCAAAGTTAAGATGAGATAACCGTCGATGCCATAACCATGACTTAGTCTTCGATGCTTTGGAGAGAAGACATACGGGAGAAGCGGCCATCATATCTTGTAAAGACAAAGTATACAAATTATTCCCTCGAATAACTTTCAATAAATCAACCCCTTCCAAATTACGAATGAAGCAGGTATGCTCTCGAAAAGCAACTTCTAGGTTTGCATCACAAAATTGTCCCACAGAAAATAAGTTGTGATCAAGACCTTCCACGTAATACACTCTTGAAATTATAACATTCCCAATATGATATTCACCGTAACACATTATCTTTTCAATATGATCATTTCCAAATCTAACCGTACCAAGAAACTTGCTGACGAAATTTATGAGCTGAGAGCGATCTCCAGTCATATGCTTGAAGCAACCAGAGTCCAAATACGAGAGAACAATTTGGACCACCTGTTTTCAATAACAACAGTAGACAATGCATTGGAAACTATTGGTTCCGGAGTGTTAGCAGATACAGATATAGAATTATCAGAATTGCTAACATTTTTGAGACCCTTAGATTTCCTGCGTTTTCTAATGTGAGTCTTAGCACTAACAGGTTTTACTGTTCCAACTTTCTTAGGTTTTGGATTATTCGCGGGCACTATAGTGGGAGTAGACCTATTTAAAGGGCATTTGGTTCCTACATTAGTGTCGGTGTTCCTAGTTAAAGGACACGCTTCTGTTTTGGTAGCCTTGGTACTCCTAGTTAAAGGGCACGCTTTCTTCGCTTTAGTGGGAGTGATCCTAGTTAAAGGGCACGTATTTCCTACTATAGTGAAAGTTCTACCAGTGGGGCGCCACATCCAACCAACTTGGGTTAACACTTTCCCAGTCGGTTTCCATTCTAATCCATTTTTCCGGGCATACATCTCATTCACATGGTCAATAAGGCAAGAATCATGACGACTAGAAAACATACATTCATTGCAATTCCAACATTTCAATTTAGAATTCACAGTAGGCTTAGAACGCTGCACAACCACAAAGCCTTTAGGTTTAGCTACATGATTCTTTTTATTCAAAACAGAAATAACATTCCTAGGATGGGCTTCTACTTTCTTCTTCACTTGACTACTAGATGGGGGCAAGATCCTATCATTCTTCTTGTTTCTTTTAAGCTTAGATCTTTGAGCCTTAGTAATGGTGCTTACTCTTGTAGAAGGCAACACAAGAATATTAGAAGCTGGTTTTGATTCCCCTTTATCTTTAGTGACCAAAGTTTGAGATGGTTTAGTCCTAGGGCCCTTGTTAAGTGGTGTGACGGCTATTAGATTCCTTTTGATTGCACTAGAGGACGATGCTGAGACAGTGGTTATGTTATCCACAACATTCTTACCTTTTAGAGTACGAAGTGTTTCCTTTAACTCAGCCAAGACCAGATTTTTATCACAAATTTGTTCCCTCAAATCAGATATTTTCACCGACTTTCGATTCAATTTTTCAATTAACGATTGATTATGTGCAGTGGTATTAGCACACGCGGGCTTTACTGAATCGAAGAGTCGTGTATTTTTCTGTTTTAAGTTATCAACTTTGGACAAAATCTTGGAAACTCGATTATCTAGATCAAGTTTAAAATTCTCAGCGGCCTCAAGTACGTTCACACAGTTAAGCTCCTTAGATTTCTCTATTTCTATCGGCAAATATTTAGCAACTTTGTCACTTGGCTAACGCTGTTTTGATTGTAAATTCAATCGAACATTATTTTCAAAGTTTGCATCATCGATATTAACACCTTCGAATGACGTTTCAAAGATTTCTTGAATAAATTTTTGCTTGCATTCAAGCGAAATACAATCTGTTTGAATCTCATCAAAACGTTTTGAAAGCGAAGAATATGAATCTTGAAGCTTTAAAAATTCAGCGTCAGATTCGTGACAATTACTACCTACCACATTATCCACAGATTCAACATTATGCACAATAGAATCAGTATCAACACTTTTATTCACACATACAGAAACTATATCATGAGACATCACTTGCTTCAGAAGCTGATCATTTTGGCGTGAAACCCGTTCTATTTCAAGTAAACTGTATTCATAAGCATAATCCATTTCATTGAAAACACGTCGAACTTCTTCTATTTCCAAAAGCAATTCTTGATCAAGATTACTAAGACAAGCTTTAACATTCTTTACAAACGGAACAATTTCATCTCGAAACGCAGCTCTAGTGTGCTCAAAGTTCCATTCACCTTCCGTTATGGCCGAAGCCGTCGTACGTTCCAAAATGACCTTGTCAAAATCGGCTAAGTGTTGGTGTACCGCATTTAAGTTAACGGACGCCTTACTTACCGGTGGAATTAACTTAGTTAAATCCGTTTTGACAAGTGTAGGAGACGTACTAGGAAGGTTTTCATTTGACAAACTTGGGGGCACAAGAACTGTCAATTCTGCTAATTCCTTTTGTAAGCGAATGCGTGTCTTTTTCAAAAATTGATCTTTGTTATGTTGATCATAATCAATTGTATGGAATTTTGAAAGCATTTTAGAATGAGTTTCATCCGCAAGTGACTGTGTCTCCTCGGTACTACGAACAAAAGGTGCTTCTTTCGATTTGCCAATTATGGTCATATCATAAAGACCAGAAATATGTTCCTGAGCTTGTTTTGCATAACCGGGATTAGGTGGTAAATCTTGAAGACGCTTAAGTTCGAGTTCTTTAAATGATTTAGTTAAAAGATGAACTTTTTCTGTGGAAGCATATTGTTTTAAAAGCTGTTGTTCTTTGAATTTAAGAAGTTTGGTAGCATTAATTTCCGATTCAAACTTTTTAGACTCGAGAGTTTCGAAATCCATTTTAAATTTCTGAAAATCATTGACAACCGACTCTTTTTCTTTTAATTCATTGGAAAGATTAGCTTTTAATATTCAATTTCTTTCAAGTGTTCAATCTTTTCAAAACGAAATTGGTCAAATTCAGAAAATGTTATTTTCTCTGCTTGAGGGACCATTTCAAAAGTTTTGACTTTTTCTTTATGCAACACAAGCTCAGCAGTTAGGGTGGAATTCATATCTACGGATTGTCTGAGGGCCATATGCATTTGATCAATAATATGTTTAGGCACCATGACCAAATCATGTTGAGCATAAGATTCCATACCCGTCGTAGCATTTGGTTGAGGTTCACTCAAATGTGTAGGATTGGGTACCACATCATTTGAGTTACTAGTCCCCGAATGCTGTTCGAGGTTGTCATTTGCATGCCCAACTTGATGTTAGTTATCATCAATATTATTAGATGTGGTTGGTACCTCACTAACGACATCAGAACCGTAGTGAGAGAGATTAGCAACGAGAGCAGCTTGGGCAGAGTGAATGTCATCACAATCCGAATCGTATGCATCAAGATCGTCCGCTTGATAAGCTGCATTAGAAGTGGAAACAACTGCAATGCCTTCAATATCTGCTGCCCCTGGGTCTGCAAGAAATGATAACTCCTCTGAATCCAAGATCTTCCCCTTTGACTGAGCATCAACCAAATACATCTTCTCACGAAACCATGCATCATCCCTTCTCCTCTTCGGTTGAGTGCATTCCCTAGCCATATGACCTTGTCCTCGGTAATTGTAGCAAGTCACAACCTTTTTAGGACCAATAGGACTTCCATTTCCACTAGCTTGAGAATTAACAGCTGGATTGTTCCCAGTCCTTGTAGGAGGTCCATATGAATTTTGCCTTCCCTGAATAGGTTGCACCGTCACTTGACCATCTTGAACAGTAGCTTGTTGTCGAGGATTTGAAGAGGTGTAGAGTTGATTGTTTGTTGGTGGAAATCCTCTAGTTACAACAAGGTTTGACAAGTAGGCAGTGAGATGGTTTAGTACATCAGTTGGCGTATCATTTGGAGTAAAGACCGGTGCTTGGATTGGTGGAAGTTCATTAGAGTAGAAAGCTTGTGCTGGTTGTGCTTCTATTGGAAAATATCCTTACTGAGGAGTATAGCCAATTGGAGAAGTGTTGGCTTGTGATGGTGATGTCTGATATGGTGGTTGTTGTGGAAAAGATTGTTGATGAACATTTTGTTGATATGCTTGTTGTGGCATCATTGGTGGTTGATAAGATGGTTGCTGTGGTTGCTGATAGGTGTGTGGTGGTGGCTGCTGCAAGTATGATGGTTGTTGATAAGTATAAGCCATGTTTTGTTGAGAAGCATACAATGCAAGTGGATCATGAACTTGAGGTGTAGACAACCGAGCCTCGATCACATGGCATTCGTGTTGTTGAAGAAAAGCTTGAAGTTGATCCACATTGGTGTTATGCAAGTCCTTAGCCAATTTAACATCCGTCACGTATTTTTTCCATTCTAGAGGAAGAGTGTTCAAATACTTGGTGTTCAATTGAAAGGTAGGAATTGCCATGCCATAGATATTAAGCTCATTCAACAATAGGGTAAATCTCAAATAGTAATCATTGAGAGTCTCCCCTGGCACATAGGCAAACTTATCAAAAGTATCATAAAGCTTACACTCTCGTTCTTGTTTAGTTAACGAGGTGCCTTGCATTAGAACACGAATTCTATCCCATAACTCTTTGGCAACTTTATGTTTGCTGACTAGTTTGTAGACATCTAGAGGAAGGGCTTGGAGAATGATGTTTGTAGCATACTTATCACATTTATCTTGAATCTTCATATCTCCAGTCAATTCACCCGTTGTGCGAGGACGAGTAGTTGTACCTTCCGTCACAGTACCATAATCTAATGGTCCATTGAGCACTGATGCCCAAATAAGATGTTCGTTCTCCTTGTTCAACATGTAAAGTTCCATTCGGGAAGTCCAATCCTCGTACATAGACTTCTCCAACATTGGTGGATGATTATCCGTACCCGAGAGGATGGACTTATCCGTAAGAGATGTGTACTCCATTTCGATAAGTTAAGATTTACAAACTTGATCGGTCAATGAAAGAAAGTAAATGTGTTTGTTGTAGTGTGTTAAAAATGAGAAATAATGTTAAAATCCCCTAAATTATGTTCTCGATAAACCAAAAATCCAAGATGAAATTGCACACGATAAAAATTTTTAAAAACACGTTTTTGAAAAAATGTTGGATCGTACTCAGATCGCACTCGGATCGTACTAGTGATCGTACCCAACGATCGTACTCAGATCGTACTGGTGATCGCACTCACTATGATCGTATTTAGATCGCACTAGTGATCGTACTCCTTGATCGTACCCAACGATCGTACCCTGATCGCACTCCCTTATCGCAACAAGTGATCGCAGTGGTGATCGCAGTGAGTGATCATACTCCCTTATCGCAGTGAGTGATCGTACTATGGATCGCAACGTGTGATCGTACTATGGATCGCAACGAGTGATCGTACTCTACAATCGTGGTGATGGATCGTACTCTGAGCTAAGTGAGCTATCGCACTGAGAACTCTTACCTTGATCGTAGTATGGATTGTACTAGGCAATCAGATTGATGGATCGTAGCGAGGATCTTAGTTATGATCGCAGTTAGATCGTAACAATGGATCGTGACTATGGATCGCAAGTAGAAACCCCCAGGGTTTATGCAAACACAAAGTCAGATCGTACTGAGGATACAACTTACCACTTTTCTCGGACAATACAAAAACACAATCAATTCGAGATTCTAAGCCAAAATATGAATCAAACAACCAAAAAATTTTGTGTTTTTAACCCAAATAACAATACCAAATCACTATAACAAGTAACAAGATGAAGTATATCAAGATTAATCCATAAAAACACAAAAAAAAATTTGGTTCGTGTGAAAATGGATCAAAAATGGCGAGAGAATCAAGAACACAAACACAAGAACTAAACAATCATCCCATGGCTCTTGATACCATTTGTAAGATATGTAAATCTATGCTTATGTTTTAGAGAGAGAAAGAGATAGAAAGATGATGGATTTCACACTTCTAGAGAGAGAAAGTTTAAGAGAACTATGTGTTATTCAAATGAAATCACCACCCTCTCCATTAATGGAGAGGGTTTATATACCAAGCCCATAAGATGGGCTTGGGCTTACATTTGGGCCGACCATACAAGCATGGACCGGGCTTTTCCTTGTTTAGTTAATTAAAAGATATCTAGACTACGAGCTACAACTTAATATATTGTCGGAGTGACCGAATCTTCCTAAATACGTAAAAACGTATTTCCAACATTAAACACTTTCTCTCTCTAAAAATTAGAGCTACAAAAGAAAAATGAAGACTAACTCTTAAAAACTCTATTTTCTAAACTATATAAAGGAGGTGGAAAATGCATGTGTTGCTTCCTTTTTTCTCGTCTTTTAATTTCTCGTCTTTCTTGACTTTGTTGAGGGATTAGTCGAGTGATAAAACGAACTCGTCTTCTAATTTTCTTCTTTTAGTAGACTTGGTTCTTCGACTTTGTCAAACTTTCGTCTTTAGACTTTTTCTTCGATAAATCTTCAGAATAGGCCTTCGACTTCCGTTCTTCTTGCAATTTTGATCTTTTGACTTTGTCTTTTGTCTTTTTCTTCGATAAAAGCCCGTGAAAGCCCGCGTTTTCTTCCTTTTTCATATTTTTATCCTGAAACATAATAAAAACACAAACCACACATAATTCTGACTTTTTCGACCTAAAATACACGTTTTGGTCCTGTTATTATTGGAAATAAGTAGTAAAAGGATAATTGTTTTCACACTTATTAAATCCCCTACACTTGACCATTGCAATGCCCTCATGCAATGCATTAGTTACAAAGAAAGATTTACATTTTTCATCATAATCAATCCACCTTGGCCTTTATTAAAGAGATAGAAAATTATAAAATATTCAAAGGAAGAAAACAAGTAAAAAGAAAAAACTTACCTTAGGGTTTTGGAATGTCATGAATGATTATCACCCTCAAGTTTCACGTTCCACATACCAAGCTTAAAAACGAGATCATTGTTATTATAAGTCAGCAAACTAACACAAATTCATGTGGCCCAATTATTCACTTAGACTCCTTTATTCCTAGGTGTATCTCTTATATTTTATGATTGTCTTGAATGATCACGAGGATGAATTGTTGACTTATTTCGATAGTTATTTAGGCTAAAAATAAAGTGGGACGATTTAATCAATAGTTAGCTAAAGGAAAAAATCTTTTAAAACTGCTTCTCGGGACCTCATAAAGTTCATATCTTGTCATAACTTGCTTCACGAAATGAGACCTTTCTTGGACCGATATTTGGCATTGACTTCATACTTCAAATCATGAGAGACGTTCATGAAATAATGGTCTTCTCTTCATAATAGGAATTTCTTCACTTGAACTTTTTGAGAGATTCTTCATATTTGGACCACGAATTCTTCATTTTTCTCCAATCTTTATTTGAGATTTTGATATACAACGATCCGCCTCCTTTTAGGACTTGGATCTATTTATCCTCATAGCTTGTTAGGGTCTTTTCGAATAGACTTCTCCATGATCTTTACGGGAGTATTTGCTTTTTGTCGTGTGTCTCGATCCTTCATATTGATTTTTGATAAATGATTCTTCACATCACTTTGGATCTTTAGCAACAAAATGTAGCCCTCATGCCTTGTTAGGGCCTTTTCGGACTCGCCAATCTTTGCATCCCGCTTCAATAATTTATGCCTTGGCTATGAACTCTAATCAATACCGAGCAACTTTTAAACGATCTTGTGCTAGAAGCTAAGTAACTTTTCAAATCGTACAACCTTATTTATTGCAATTATATTTATTAGCTAGCGATGGAAGAAAAAGCTTATAATCAACTCACATAAATTCATGAAAGAATACCAAACTTATAATTGACTCTATCATCTCTCGTTCTCCACAATTTAAAATCTCAAGGAATGAGACTCGTGGATGCTTAGCCAATTAAATCAAAGTTTTGTGTTTTCAAGTCATCTATAGGATCTTGCAACTTCTTAGACTTTTTCAAGTTTTTGAATTCGTATTTTAAAGTTCCCTTAATAAACAACTTTCTAGGATCAATTATAGGAACTTGCGAAAAGTTCTTGTTCTTAACCCGTAAGAGTTAAGACTTTCACATTTTAAAGTTCCCTATATAAAAGCCTAACAAAACTTGACTTAAACACGTTAAGGATACTAGCTAGAGTAAACTTAGATAAGTAAACTCGGGTTGAGTCAAAAGATTCACAACGTTTAAAAATTAAAACCACTTTGTTAAAATTTATTCTAGCAAAGAAAGAAAATAACTATAACAAAGGTAACTACAACTAGGCCAAAATAGATCAAAAATTTTTAAAAATATCGAAAAATCGATTTTCTGGTTAAAATGAGGACAAATGCATGGAAAAGCCCACTTAACTTCGATAGAAGTCCCCCTACACTTAATATAAACATTGTCCTCAATGTTTAAGCATGTGGAAGTAACCTCCCCTACACTTAGGACATTGTGCACTTTGTTTAAATCTTGCTAAGGAAGAGACAACTAAAGTGATTCATATTTTAATATTGAAGAATATAAAATAGTGAATCAAAAGAGTTTAGGATAGAACCGGGAAGACAGGAACACGGAATCACGGGTTATCAAAAGTCACCAAGAATGGATATTTGATAGCTCGAATCCCTGCTCATGATAAGAAAGAAAACAGCAAATACATACTAGGGTCTCCCCCTACACTTATTTAAAAAAACAGAGAAAAAGGATAGATACTGCGGGTTGCCTCCCGAGAAGCGCTTGTTTTTGTTAACCGAGTCGTGAGCCTGACTCGACCTTGATTAGCATGGTAATAACCTTGAAGAACATCTACCGGGATCAAATACATGGTTTTTATCCATCAAATAACACAAGCTTAAGGCAAACAAGGCAAGCCAAAGAAGAGTAGGCAAGGTTCCCTTAAGCAAAGATGGAGCACGGTGGTAGCAAGTGTGATGAGGTGCAAGCATATATCCATAAGTTCCAAAAATCTTTCCTTTTATTTCATCAGATGGATACTGAGATGGCTTAAAAATTGCAATACCGGGATCGAACACCTTTTCCTTTAGGGGAAAATAACACTCCGGCTCAGTAGACCTTGAAGAAGATCCACTCATAAATCTCACAATCTCATCCTCAGAAGGTGGATAAAGAGGTGTCAAGACATAGGTACTATGGATATCGGTGTCTTCCGGCTTCTTCTCCTTTGAAACGGGTTTCTTAATATCCGAAGGAGGATAAAGAGCATCATCAAAGTCTAAAGGAGGAGAATCATTCTCATTGGAGAAGTAAGTATTGAGAAAAGTAGCAAAGTCTTCCTCAAATGAGTAGTCATCCAAAGTAGGATCAAGCATTGGTGGTGGAGGATCTTCATCAAAAGTAGGAACAAGGTCATCATTTGAAGAATCACTCGAGATAGTATTAACATCATCAAAATCATCATAAGTTGGCATGTCTTTATACTCTGAAACAAAATCATCAGAATCATCAATGTCAGAACTAGAATCATCATCATAGTCATCATTGATTGGTGGAGACTAATAAATTGGTGGAGGATCCAAATTGGAGAGAGAATCATCCACATTATCTTAGAAAAGTGGATTATCGTAGTAAGAGTCGAAAAGAGGATTGTTGTAGACGACAAAATCATCAAGCTTTGTACGTTCACAAGTAGTTGTATCAAGCTCGTCTTGAAGCACATTAATCATATTCGCTGATTCTCTTCCATTGGTTTTGTTTGTAATTTTCCCCATTTTAAACACTTGTGCATCATTCCCGACTCTTAGAATGAGTTCGCCTTCGGCAACATCGACTAAAGCTTTTCCGGTTCTCAAAAATGGCCGTCCAAGTATTAACGGAATACGAGGGTCCATTTCATAATCAACAACAACAAAATCGACTGGAAGAGTGAAGGTACCAACTTTAATAAACAAATCTTCAGCAATACCAACGGGGTAAGCGAGAGTGCGATTTGCTAGCTTAAGAGTCATCTTTGTTGGAGTAAGGTCGGGTAACGATAGTGTTTTCCAAACACTTAGAGGCATCAAATTTATACTTTCCCTGAAATCAGCTCAGGCAGTAAGTTCTTCGACTTTGTTAAAAATGCAAGGCAACACAAAACGACCGGGATCTCCAAGTTTTTCCGGAATTTCTTTAAGAATAACTGCAGAACAGTTTTCATTTAAGCGTGTGTTGACAAACTCAGCCATCTTTTCCTTCTTGCTAAGCAATTCCTTGAATGCTTTCACAAATTTCGGCATTTGGACAAGTGCTTCAACGAGGCTAATGTTGAAATTAATTTGAGAGATCATCTTCATAAAAGAAGTGACTTGATCATCCTCTTTAGTAAGCAATTTGCTCTTGTCTAACCTAGAAGGATAAGGGATGTTGGGTTTAGGTGGTGTAGGTGTAGCAGGTAAAGGTTGAGATGTTGAAGGTTGAGAAGGAGAATGTTTAGAGGTGGTAGGTGGGGTTGGTGGAGGGTGTTGCTTGGGTACTTCTTCATTAATAGGTGGAGACGGTAATGGAGAACTAGTACTAGGTGTGGTAGTAGGAGGGATAAATGGAGGTGGAGGAGGTGTAGATGGAGTAACGGGAGGAGGGGTAAAAGGTCCTACTAGAGTTGCTCCACTTCGAGTAGTAATAGCACTCACATTAGCTCTAGGGTTTGTTTAGGTGGTAGAAGGAAGAGCACCTTGGGGACAAAGGGTTTGTAACATTTGATCGAATTTCCTATCCGTGGACTCTTGCATTTGTCTAGTAGATTCTTGCATTGCTTGCATTATTTTCTCATGTTCATTTAATTTTTGCAAAACCAAGTCCATTAGCGGATGAGGTAAATTGAACCCTTGTTGTTGAAAAACTTGGTTTGGGTATTGGTTATAAGGTGGAACACCTTGAGGATTGAAACCTTGGTGTTAAAAACCTTGGTTTTGCATGTGATAGTTTCCCTGGTTTGCATTGGAGCCCCTCACATTAGCATTTTGTGGAACATTTGCTCTTGGTTGCCCTTGGTTGTTATGGGTGGGTGGTGGTGGTCTTTGCTGAAAACCGGGTGGAGCCAAGTAATTTGTCGAGTTGTAAGACAAGTGATTAACATCGACATTAGGCTTGAAATGAACTCTCTCGGTGTTGTTGTAAGCATACACTTCCCCATGAGATTGATCATAAGCTTTATCACAATTAGCATAAGAGTGTGTCCCACCACAAGTTTCACAAGTTATATTAAAAGCATTGTTGTTTTTGGCATTGTTAACGGCTTGTAAAGCAAGTGCTTCAACAACCGTAGTAAGCTTATCAAGTCTCTTGTCGGTGTCACTAGTGCTAGCACTAGCCACATTAGCCCGGACACTCTTAGTTTGCACACTAGATTTTTTCTCAATAATATCCCACGTGGCATTAGAAGACTTAACCAAAATGTTACCCCCTGAGGGACTATTTAGTGAATCTTGGTCATTCATGCTTAAACTATTGTAAAAAGTATTAATTTGATGCACTTTTGTAAAACCATGTTGTGGACACTTTCTTAAAAGTTCCTTAAAACGATCCCAAGATTCACTAAATGTCTCGCCGTAATTTTGTTCAAAGTTAATGATTTCATTCCGCAAAGCAGTAGTACGTGAGGGTGGGAAAAAATAGTTGATGAATTTGGTCTCTAAATCTGACCACGTAAGAATACTTTGTGGCGGTTCCTTATCAAGCCAATGCCGGGCTTGTCCCTCTAAGGAGAAAGGAAAAAGTTGCAAGCGAATTACCTCTTGTGAAACCCCATTAAACTTGACCGTATTAGTGAGTTAAAGAAACCTTTTGATATGGTCATGAGGATCATCAAGTGTACGCCCCGAGAATGGTTGAGCAGGGACCATTTGAATGAAGCCGGAGTTGAGCTCAAAGTTGTTGGCTCCAATCTCGGGTATGACAATAGCATCGGTGTTGCCCTCTACGTGCGATTGCAAAAGCTCGATCATTGGTCGATTGTCCATGGTGACATTAGGTTGAGTTTCGACTTCGGCTTGAGTTGCTTTCTTCTTACGAGCACGGGTACGCATACACACCTACAAAAGGAAAAGAAAGATAGACAAGAAATATTTTTGGTTTTTTATGTTTTTCTATTTTTTTTTTTATTTTTGAAAATTTTATATTTTTTAGGATTTTTGAAAAATTTTAAAAATTAGACAAGAAAAATAACGTTCAAGAGTGAACGGATCCTAAAATCCAACGCGTCTCTCATAGAAAACCGTTAATCTTCACGAAAAGAGCCAGCATCGGCGCCATTTAATACAAGAGATTTTGTATATAAAAAGTTATTTGTCTCGATTCAATTCGAATTAATTACAGTTGAAAGTGCGACTCAGTCGTTTTTGGTTAACAAAAAGAAGGTTTTGGTTATCTATTTCTACTTAAAAGGTAAAAGCGAAAGGTAATAAAAATAAAGCAAAAACAAATAACTAATAATAAAGGAACAATATGAATAATATAAGGTGAATTAAAACGAAACAATTAATAAAAATAAAACTAAAAGAAAAAATTAACTTTCGACTTGAAAATAAAGCTTACCTAATGAAAAAGGAGGAAATAAAACTAATTGGCTACTTTAAAACTAAACGAGGTGAATGCTAAAGCGAGTACTAAATAAAAGATAAAACTTAAACTTTTCGAAAAAAATACTAATACTAAAAACTGACGAAAAATTCAACTAAAAATACGTGACTTTCAGAATTAAAATCGGAACAACTTTCAGATTAAACTGAACGATTATGGAACAATACTAAATAATAAACAAGCTAGCAAGCAAGCAGCTCAAGCTAGCAAGCTACTAGGTGATTTTTGACGGGAAAGAAAATGAAAGCAGGTAAGCAAGCATGTCATTTCTATCGTAATGTAGAAGTTAAATATCTATCGGAATATTATGTGTTTAAACAAAGTATCGGAATGTGTTAATAAAAAAAGTATCGGAATGATTAATATATTAACTATCGGAATATAAGAGTAAAATATGTGTCGGAATATCGAATTGCAAAACTGTCACAATATGTAAACTATCACAATATGTAAGTTAAAATTTGGGCAGCATTTCGTCACAATATGCCTTATACCCGATCGCAATGTACGAAGCCAGGGGCAATCGCAATCTCGATCGGAATAAGTGATCGGAATGACTATCACAATAAGCTGTCACAATGTCAAAAACGTAATGATATTGTGATGGAAAAATCACAATATTCGGATGGAGTACAATAAGCTAAAGAAAATCAAATAAGCACTTTAACCAAAAATTAAACCAAAACAACAATAAGCTACGTATGCAAAACTTATCAAAACATTAAATAAGCAAAATTTATAAAATAAACTTTTAAAAAGATTAAACTTTTAAAATTACTTAAAAGAGAATAAGCTAAACTCAAAAAGTATAGATCTTTATGTGGCGTTTAGAAAAATAAAGTGAAAAAGATGATGAACACGAAATCGTAACTAACAAGAAAGATTAAAAAGATGAAGATTAAACCAAGATTAAACTTTAAAAAGTAAAGATTAGATTAAAACAAGAAAGAAAATAAAAGATGAAGTTATCCTAGTGAGAGAAAGTTAAACACTTTCTCTCTCTAAAAATTAAAGCTACAAAAGAAAAATGAATACTAACTCTTAAAAACTCTATTTTCTAAACTATATATAGGAGGTGGAAAATGCATGTGTTGCTTCCTTTTTCTCGTCTTTTAATTTCTCGTCTTTCTCGACTTTGTCTTGGGATTAGTCGAGTGATAAAACGAACTCGTCTTCTAATTTTCTTCTTTTAGTAGACTTGGTTCTTCGACTTTGTCAAACTTTCGTCTTCAGACTTTTTCTTCGATAAATCTTCAGAATAGGCCTTCAACTTCCGTTCTTCTTGCACTTTTGATCTTTTGACTTTGTCTTTTGTCTTTTTCTTCGATAAAAGCCCGTGAAAGCCCGCGTTTTCTTCCTTTTTCATATTTTTATCCTGAAACACAAATAAAACACAAACCACGCATAATTCCGACTTTTACGACATAAAATACACGTTTTGATCCTGTTATTATTGGAAATAAGTGGTAAAAGGATAAGTGTTTTCACACTTATTATGTCCAAACCATAGTTCTAGAATTGTTTAAACAGGCAATGCCAAATTTTTGGAAAAGGTGAAGTTAGTGGGAGTGTCGAAATTCAAGTTGTGGATATTAATGAAATAAGCGATGATGATTCATCACCCATGAATGTTTATAAATCCACGACTACACCACATGTTGTTCATGTATTTTAAAATCAAGAACATTATTTGAATAATGAACAAACACCCCATGAATAAAATAACTTACCAACTCAAACGAGTAAACCAACTGGAATAGCATTAAACAAACCTACAAGGGTTATAAGTCATCTATTTTTTATGATTATATAGTTTACTTGCAAGAGAAAGATTTTGATATTGGTATTGATAATGATCCTATGTATTTTTTTCACAAGACATAAAAAGTGAAAATTGTGAAATATGGATTGACTCTATGAAAGAAGAGTTGAAATCAATGACTTAAAATATAGTCTGGGATCTTGTAAAATTTCCAGAATGTTCTAAACGAGTTGGTTGTAAATGGGTCTGTAAGACCAAACGCAACTCTAAAGGCAAAGTTGAAAGATATAAAGTAAGACTTGTAGCCAAAGGTTATACTCAGAAAAATATTATTAATTACAATGATACTTTTTCACCTATATCAAACAAGGATTCATTGAGAATAATTGTGGCATTAGTGGATCATTTTGACTTAGAGCTACATCAAATGAAAATAGTGTCATAATAATGTAGTGCCTTTTATTATGAATATAGTGTTAAAATTCTTATTTTGTATATATAAGGAATTTAATATACACGACAACCACATGGCCTACTTAATTTTTTTATTTATGAATGAAAAGTTAATTTATTCATGAATTGTGCAAGATAATTGTAAGGTAAGCGTGATTATTGCTTCCATTCATACGAAAAACGATAGTAGCAAATTGTTTTGGGCATAATATTAGTTATCAAAATAAAAACACGTAATCGTTTTTCTTTTGACTTAAGTATTTCTTTGAACATCGGTTTTAAAATAGTTTACTGGATCATTTTATTTTGAAATCATGATGAGTTTCTTTTCAGACTAAATTTTAGTTTGCATTACATGTGTCATTGTTAAGACCAAAGATTTATTGCAACCAAGATTGATTTTCTTTGAATCATATTTGGTACAAGTCTATATAAACCAAGTTAGAGTTTATAAGAAACTAAATTATTTAAAAAATTCTTAATGGTTTGATAACAAGTTTACTAATGGTAACACAAGTGTTATCCTAGTGAATCTTGTAAATGTAACTAGTGGGCCAGTTACTTAGATGGTTACAAATCATGAAGAATTTAGACTCTTTAAAATCAAGTGGAGGTTCTTTGAAACATATTATATAAAATGCAAGTTGTTCTTTTATTGGATAATGGTAGCGTGTTAAATGAAATCAGAAAGAATTTCTTTGACTCAAGATATTGATAATTATATACACTATTATTAAATATCAAATATCGTTTACTTCATTTTACTAAGTTAGTGAAGTATTAATTTGACTTGTCTAGTTTATTTTAAACCGGGTTGAGTTTAATTATAAACTAGATATAGTGTTAAAGTATATTCATAGAAGTCTAGTTGAGTTTCTTTAAAATAGTATATCTACTCAAACCTTGTTGAGTTTCATTGTAGAAATAGATAATGTGGAACAAATCTATTAATATCCTCTTGATGGAAATTGACAACATCATGTTATATCATGTAATAGGTGATATTATTTAATTGTTTAGTTGAACGAAGTCTCTTAAAGTGGGTTTGTATAAGGATCTTACAAAACATTAGAGTTTAAATAAAGTTGATTAAAATCTGTTTTGTTAAGAAACACTATGTGATTAAGCAAGTTGTTAATAATACCAAAATTAGTGTCAAGCTAATCATGAGACCTCATATTAACATTTGGAATATCACGAGTGACATAAAAGGATTTGCTACAGAACTTGTTAAAAGGGAGACCGATACTTATGTGTATGGTAGATGATTTGAAGCATTCAAAAACATGTTGTGCCATAACTATGTGCTATATGGTCTGACAAATAAATTCTGAATCCTGAAGGGATCCAACTATAGATAACGATGCATTAGCACTTTAGTATCATGTCATGTATAAAGTGATAAGAGTTTGGTTAACTGTTATAATGCAGTTGAGAATAGAGAGAACGGATTTGGCCAACTCTCCAACTACTAATATCAAGGAAAAAGAAGATGTGATTCACATATGGAAAAGAGACTAAGTTAACCAATGTTGTGTGTGTTAAAGATTCGTAGCAATCTTGTGTCTGGATGGTTGCTTAATGAAATTTGGATATCATTTTGTGTATGAATCAAATAAAAATTGAGTTAACGAATTAAATAAATTAAGTGCATACGAGTTACGCCTTTAAAATGGTTAAGCTGAATATGTTATCAAATGGTCATTTTAGGAAAAAGAAGGTGAATTTAGCTTATTTTTTTCTTTAAATGTATGATATGACTTACTTGGACATGTTATAAATTTAACTCAACATGTAGTCCAATTAAACCAAATTGGATACCTAATTTTGTATTAACACACACTACAAAAACAAAACATGCGTTGAAGCGAATCTGACAAGTCTTTTATCTCGGTTGAACAAAAAATAACCGAAAACCTTGATATGATTCACATGGTTTTATGTGATTTGGAATTGATACCTACTAAAGTAGCCAATATCGTGTACTTCATCATATTGGCTAAATGTGGTACAAAATATTGTTATTTACACTTACTTGAGAGTAAGGAAATAGACAAGATTGATATATATAAATAAGTTGAGAATCAACTTATTATCGAAAACAAGGTGATTCGAACTCATCGGAGGTGAATATGTGTCTTAGTTTCTAATTTTTTTATGCTAAACATAGAATACGACACAAATTCATTGCTCTTGATAGAGAAAAGAATCGTGCTTTAAAAGAAATGGTTAATACCATCTTCTTAAATCCAGGTTTAAGCCATGACATGTGGGGGAAAGAGATTATATCGGCTACTTATCTTTTAGATAAAATTCATTATAAATAAAATAAGATATTTATTACGAACTATGGATGAAAAGAAATTTATCTTATAAGTATTTAAAAATGTGAGGGATATCTAGCTAAGAGATTCGTATTGAACCCAAGGTTCAAAAGATTTGACCTAAAAACTATGAATTGCATGTTCTTAGTATATGCTCATTACATTAGTGCTTATTATTTTCTTGTGTAATTTGATATACAAGGACACAAGATGGAATAAAGAAGTGCTTTCGATCATCTAGAATATGTTGGGATTTAATAACTAGTTAACCATTTAACTATGAGTGTGCATCGGAATGTATCTAGTTTGATATTGCTAATTAATACATAAATAAAACAATAAATACTAACATTTAAGTTTAATGAATTAAATCAATAATCGTAAACCAGATCTAGATCTTGAAACTTTGAGTGGTTAAGTTACCTCCTCTATAATATGGTCACACTACACGTCGCATGAGCACGTTAGGATGCTAGTGCCAACTTTACGATTAACCGAAAAAACTTGTGTTTAATGCTTATTTTAGATCCGATCCAAATATCAAGTGGTATGCGTTTGATTGAAATAAAACAAATAAAAAGAAAAACCCCAAAAACAGACCACCATAGGAATCGAACCCAAGTTTGTTGGAAGTACAACAAGTAACACAACTACTGGACTAAGGAGCCCTTTTATTATGTTAGTTGTCTAACCTATTTATATTAATATGAAAATCAACCATGATCTTTATATATGCACAAACACAAAACCATGCATACATAACTACACAATACATGCGTATATACTTTTTGTTTGTCATATTGTGGGAGAAAAGAAAGAATTTGGTATTGTGTTCAATTGTGAATCTGTTAGGATTTTATATATTGTTCCGAACAAGCTAATGAGAGAGGGTAGAAGTATTTAATATATCCCTAAACTTGTTTCCAATTTCTTGTTTAATACTCCGTTACTTTTCAACTTCGACACTTAGACCCTTTTTAAAAACCTTTCAAAAAACAACCAACAAGGAGGAGGACAAAGGATTCGGTTTTCGACATTTAGGTCCCTCTCATATATTTAACAATTAATAATTTTGTTTATAACGTCTAACGGTTAATCAACGAATGTTAAATAATTATTTTGTGAAACATATTATATATTTAATAAATATAAACGAGTTACATATATTAAATACATAATAAACGTACTCTTCGTGTATTCGTGTGTGTCCCCGATAGGCTCAAATATTTCTGGCCGTATAAACGTGTATATAACTACCACATTCTAACAGCTCCCACTTGGTTGTTAGTGTATGATAGTTGAGGTTTAGTGTAGGTATATAAAGACGTACGCGTTTTAGAAAAAACGTGCGTAAATTTAGAAACCGACGGATCCGTTCTTCGAGGTGGTAAATATTCGTTTTGGATTAGTTGAGGTTTTTGGAAACCAAAGGGTTTAAAAATAAAGACAAGCTACACTACGACAGACTAAAACTACGATGAATTATGTTTTTAAGCAAATCGAGACGAAAATTATATTAAAATAATCAGAAATTATAAAAAACTCTAAAAACATGTAAAATAACTAAAAATTGCTAAAATAAATCAAAAATGAAAATAAAATAAATTAAAAATGCTAAATGGGCTTGGAAAAAGCCCAAAACCAAAACAGAAACCTTAGTGGGCCTAGAATAAGCCCAATAAGAAAAATGTTAAAACTAAAACTTGAAAAAAATCTATTTGACTTAAAAATTAATTTTAAGAATAAAAGTTTAAAGGACCAAAGGCTGAAAATGAGCTTATCATAGCTTATTTAGCAATAAGCTGTCTTAATAGACCTTGATAAGCCCGTTAAGCAAAAACTGAATGCCATAAGCTATAAATAAGCAAACCTCCATTATTTGGGATTGTAAAAACAATGCAAAAAGATTTTTACAAAAAGACCAAGTAAATAAGTTGCTTTAATCAAAAAGCCAAAATCACAAAACGACAAAATAGTCGTGTTTAGGATTTAGGGCACTTCAGGACTTGATTCTTTTTACAAAAGGTGAAAAATAAGTTAAATAAGCTAAAAAAACAACGAAAAAGACCAATAAGCTCACCATAATAAGTTGGATAAGCCAATAAGCACTGTTGAAAAATAAAATAAGTTTGAAAAGCTAGACAAATCTAAACCAATTAAGCTGAAAACTTGGAAAACTATTAATGAGCTATTAAAAATGAGATTGAGTACAAAAACAAAGTTGTGCAAGTTAAAATAAACTAGAAATGAGTATTAAGCTTTGTGGCCACTTTTGTACAAAAGTCAACAAAAGTAAAACTTTTGTATAAAGCTGAAAACTGAAAGACAGACAATATTAAGCTATGAAAAGGTGTTTAAAAGAGTTGTTTGGTGGTATTGAGGGGCAAGAACCAATGATGTGAGTCAAAGGCAGTTGGCCTTTTTTGCTTTACATTTGGACAAAAAAGCCCAATAAGCACAATGGGTGCTTATTGGGGGTATATCAGTTCAAGTAGAGTACAAGCACACCAAAAACACCACAAAAAGCACAGGCAATGCACAAATAGACAACAAATGCAAATAAGCTAAAATAATGCTAACAGTGGATAACAGAATTTTATTAACAGTAGCAACATATTGAACTAGTATTACCCTACATGCATAATAATGAACTTTGTCTTATCACCATATCTTATCAGGCGGTCTAAAAACCTAATCAACTACAGACAGACCTAAATAATGATCAAACCTAACTACAAAACAAGTTTCAAGTTATATAACCTAAAATCATGACATAAAAAGTTTCTGATGTGTTTGACCTATTTTGAGTTCAAATGAAAGTCATAATTCAACATAAATGAACATACTACTCACATAAGCATATCATTCATATGGAAACAGATAAATTAGACAACATACAGATCTTTATCAGACATAACAAAAACTTGGAATCAGACAAAACTAAAGAAAATAACAAAAGTAGGCAAATTTAATTTCTACACTAAACTACTTAAATCAAAGGCTGGAATTAACTTATCTTACCCTAGTGTGTGTAGGCATTTAACAGTTCAAAGCTTATGTCACATCAACTTAAACTGCTGCTACCCAAACACCCCTTTCACTAGCAAATAATAAAATTAACAAAAAATTTTGGTATTAAAAAGCAAGTAACCACACATTAAGCATAAATAAACTACACTATCATTCATGAACTAGATTAAGTAAGAAAAACACCAAGATCAACAACCATGTAAGCAAACCTATAAATCACATTTAGATCAGATTTGAGAAAGAGGAGGGGGGGGGTTCAAGTCTTACCATGTGTTAACCTACATTCCAGACCAACATATGAGCTAATTTCACCAGCCAAGATCTAAAATGACCTTATGGAAATTATGGCTTTCTTGGTTGGCACTTCTATAACAGAACTTAGCAAGTGAAAATGAAAAGGAAAAGGTCATCTTCCCTATTTACACAATCACCACAAGAGCAAACTACAAGGGTAATAAGTTGCTCAATAAGCTTAGTTATCAATTGAGGTTATTGAGAGCTTATTAAACAATGAAAATTACCCAAAAGTAAACATACTTATTTTTTGTAGAAAAACTAATTTTGGAACCATACCTGTAAACTTAAAATTAACCAAACAAAGGAATGTAACATTACTAGGATTTGGGTTGTCAATCCAGGTCCTTATAATCAGCTTATGAACAAATGGTTCTTTAAAAACCCTTTAATTTCTTAAAAAAACTTTTACATAACACGAACTAAAAATACTTGAAAAGTAATGCATAAACTTAAATTGCAGAAAAGTAAAGAGGAACACAAATATGAAAGGCTCAACTTTTTACTTGAACTATTCAAAAAAGAGAGGTTTACAAAATTTGGAACAAATAAAATGCTAAATGGATATATGCTATATATACAAGTCTATAGAAAAATCTAGAATACAATGAGGAGTAAACCCTAGCTAATGTGAATCCACAGAGTGCCCTTGGATATTATCTTGAAAATTCAAACTTGAATTTGGTCAAGGAAGGAGTCATGTGATCTCTGGTATGTCCATGTGATGCCAACATTGTGAAATTGATCTTGAATGTCCATTTAAAAGTAGGGAGCAAGCAAAGAATCACGACACTTGAAATTTCAACTAAGAATTGTCTTCAAGCTATTTTTGGTGAAGGAGAGGGTTGAGTAGGGCCCGACAGTGATGGTGGGCATATGACAATGTTTAAAAAACGTTTAATTAACAATCTGGAGTTAATCACACAATTTCCCTTTGGTTCAGTATGGCATTGAAGATTAGGGTTTAAGTGGATTGAGGGTGGGTAAATAGTTGGTATAGATCTACTTAGGATGGGATTAAGGTGTTTCATGCCCAATTAATTAATATTAAACTAATTTTAATTTAGTAATATAATTAACCGGGTTAGGTTTTGGGCTAAGTAGTGGGCTATTGGGTATAATGGTTGGTTAAAAAAGGTAAATTGGTTATATTGTTGGCCGTTCACGGCCCCACTCTTTAGCACTTTGTATAATTTGGTCCTTGGCATTTTGTAGACTATAGCAACTTTTTCCCTTTGATATTAAGTTTTCAAAATAACAAACCTAGTCCATGTAGTTTGTGATAAGTGTTTCAAGGACTTAATTTGCATATCTCTCAATCTTCAAGGGCCATTCTTGTCATATTTTCAAACTTTAGGGACCCTTTCTACATTTTTCTATTAGAGGGATATAAAGTGTAATTATTCAATTCGTGGAGGACCAATCTTGTACATCTTCAATTCTTCAAGGTATTTATGGAAATTCAACATCCGGGTTCGGTTCTTTTGTGCGGCCTCGTTTCAAGTGTTCATTTTTGCTTGTTTCCTATGATCTTTTGCTTTCACGATATCCGAGCCTGCAATCACACAATGAAGAAAACAAAGGTATTTTGCATGGTTTTATGATATTTTTCCGTATTTTAAGGCTGATTTACGAGATGGGACTATGTATAATTAGAGTCTCGTCAGTGTAGCACGGTACTTTATACTTACAATAGAAAGCGTATAAGAACACTCTATTGTAACCATAAAGACCTAAGTTATCTTAGTACAATGTTTTAGTTAATTGATATTAACATCCATTTGTTTCAGATACAGTTAAACCATGATATGGATCATGACTCATTCCATGTAGTTTAAATATTTAGTTTCTCGTTACATAAATTAACTTAGATATACCAACCATAATCAAGAATCATCTTGAATTATGCCTTGGGTGCGACCACATAATTATCTGGTTAACTTTGGAGAGGCGCCAATGTAACACCCCAAATTCCCACGCAGCGGAATACCACTTTTGGGCGTTACTCATAGCACATCACACACAATCATAGAAAACGATCTCAAAAGAGACGTCAAATGCATAAATACAACATTGTCTAAAACATTTTCCATCCCAAAAGATACCATCAGAGTAGCGTTTAGTCCTAAAAACCGTTACCAACACAACATTCTCATCAAAATACTTTAAATAAATTATTCATTTGAAAAGGATGAAAAATAATCAAAGTTTAGACAAGTAAGAACAAACTCCCTCCTCGTATGCTCTGATGCTATCAATCTTGATTAGCTGAAATACATGCTTAAAAGGGTCAACACAAAGGTTGAGCGAATCTATAGGTATTGCAAATTAACATTTTAACACAAGTATAAAAACCAATCATGATCATTAAATAGCATTGTAACGCAGACAATCTATCATTCCAACATTTCA
Source organism: Glebionis coronaria (assembly GCA_025667525.1). NCBI lineage: Eukaryota > Viridiplantae > Streptophyta > Magnoliopsida > Asterales > Asteraceae > Glebionis > Glebionis coronaria. The sequence continues at coordinate 64,794,485 of CM046874.1, read as the reverse complement.
TATTATAGCAAAAGTTAAGTGATTGTATTTAAGCTCATGACACCAGCCCCATAAACTAATCACTCACGCCAATTTGTCGGCGTGATTTAAGTGAAACCATTGCCCCTCTTAGGTATTCATTGCAAATATACCTTTTTCTTAACATAAGTTATCCGTCCGCAAAGGGTACTCAACGTACTAGCTCTCGTCTCGGATAGGGTCGTCAACAACGTAGTACTAATAATTGTATAAGCAGCTATTTCTATCCCAAACAAGGGTAAGACAATAGTTAACGGTTTATGAATTTAGGGTCTTTAGCAACTAATACTTAATATAATCAAGGCAACATTTCCAATCCAAACAACCATTCAGGTCCAAACAATCAATCATGACTTGTGTTCCATTTATTTCAAATAGCATGTATCTCCCTCGCGGGTTAAAATCATTTATAAGATAGTATAAAAGCGAGGTTATAGTCTCACCTTAGATGATACACAAAGCTAGAAGTAGAGAGGACGATTTCTGACGATAAGGATGCCCGTGAAACTCAAAATCAACACCTAGCGAACAAAGCGCAAAATAAATCAACGTAATCAAGTACCGATAAGTACTTAGTATAAAAAATTAAACTCACTAAAAAACTCTTTAAACACATACCGATAATCCACACAAGTGATATTTACTAGACGCTTCTATTATACTTTATTATTAAGACCAACGCTCCAAAAACCAATCTGCCGGTACATTCCAAATGTACGGACTGTTTTCCCCTACTTAAACATCATGAATTTTTATGAAATTTGCTAGAGAACACACATAAAACCTGTAGAAATCACTCCAAAATTTTTATAAAAAGATTTTACTTTTAAGTCTCGCTGCTCAACACATCTTCGAACTCAATAGATCGGGCATATTTGTACACTTGACTCACAAAGTCATTTAGACCTCCTTAACCAAAGCCATTTACAAAACCGACAATTGACTTTGAAAAAAGACCCAAAATACTAAGTCTAGGGCCTGAGATCAGCCTCTAATCATTTTTAAACTCAACTTATAGTCCCCGAGATTTGACCCAATATCGACTACAATTTCGTATTGTGTCGATATGCATCTCCAAGTACACGAAAAATCAAAATATCATAACTTCCTCCTCCTTATGAGTTAGAAGCTCTATCTTATATCGAAACGACCGTCTAGATGACCACTACAACTATATCCAATTATACCAACACTTTCCCAAACTTAAACACACGAAAATCGACCCTAACGTTTCTGGTCTAAAACCCCCCTCTTTCAAAATCATATCAAAACACCTTTTTTACCCATTTTAATCATTCCTATACCACTAATAACACTACAAAATCATCCTAAACAAATCCAAATACCCTAAATCACTTGTATGTTCATCCTCATTCAAAACCCAAATCAAAAATCACACATGAAATTTAATTAAACATAATTAAAACAATACCAACATATAGATAAAGATCTTTACCGACAAAATCAAGAACCAAACACTCCAAAACCAAAATCCCCTTGTGGCCGTGGGGTTTATGGTCAAAAACACCAAGGGAAAAATGTTTTCCTAGCTTGATTGATCACTTAATTGAGATCCTAACAACAATACAACAACAATACAAGTGTTTAGTTAGATGAAATCAATATTTTTATAAAAATATTATAAAAATTAAATCTTGAAAAAAATATGTTGCATGTTGTAAATTTTTGGTGGGATTCACTTATCTTGATTATATAAATATGGGTCTTTGATTAGATTTCTCAAAATCAAATTTTTGAGGTGGATTTGGTGGTAGTATGGTGGTGGCTGTGGGTTTGAGAGAGAGGGAGGAATAAGACATTTTTGATTTTGTAAAATATGAGTGTGTGTGTGTTAGTGGTGATATGAAAAAAGTAGGAGGGTTGGTTTTGCCTATTTAGCTATCCTTTGGCCCTCTAAGCAAGGTAGTTATTAAAAAGCGGGAATGTGTTAGCTAGTTGGTTTTTACAATTTACTGGAGTCGGGTTTCGTCCCGACCTCATAAAAATTAAAGCATCGTTCAATAAAAATTCATTTTCAATGATTAAACGCACACAAAATGAAATGGTAAGGTTCCGACTCGATTTATTCCATAATGAAATAAAAATTTCAAAAATCTCAAATATCGAAATAATCGATACTAAAACATAACATTTGGGCATCCATCGGCATCGCGATCACTATCGGTTCTCCCCAGTCGTCCCAACATTCAAATAAAGCCACATATTACCGGTGTCGACATAAACCGTCAAACATAACAATACTTACCATTGCTTAGAAATTCAAAATAAGTTACATAGTTAGGGTAAAATAATGACGTTAAGTTCGGGTTATTACAACCAAGGTATCATTATATAGTTTTGACAATTGTAGGAACAAATTCTTTATTGACTACAAGTTTCGTGGATGCTGCTTCACGCCACTTCCAAAATAGCCTTTATAACTATCTTATTCAGGATAACGTTTGACTTATAATAAAAAAATTTACATCTACACATGCAAGATTAACTTGTATCTCAAGTCTAAGACGATTAATGCAACCATTTTGGATATCTTACTCATGACAAGGATCCAAAAGTAATATACGAAATTTGGGGGTGTCCAATATGCATCCCTTGTGAATAACATATGTGTGACAATCCGTCAATTTATGGTTTATATTTTATTCTCAAATATTATTTAAAAACATTATTTTAATGTTATATTATGAACTCACTTATTTTTAGGAAGAAATTTGGATTTACGTCTTGAAGTAGCATCGACTACGTCTAAACCGGAGGATTCTACGTTACGTGCTTACGTTTACATACACCGTTTTGGTGACAGTCCGACATTTCAGAAAATAAATTTATCCGTGAATATTATTTTGGAATTTTAAATTTGTGTTGGTTCATAAACTCACAAATTTACGAGAAGAGATTAGGACTTACGATTATAATTTAACGTCCTTTCCGACTAAACCGGAAACCTTAGGATTACGTATTTACGTTTTCGAACTCCGTTTTTGATGAGACAATTTTTATTAGATTATTGTGCCGTTGATTCATAATTTATAAAAACGTTTTTCGTAAAACGACCCGAGGGCACGCAAATCGAGAAAACTAGAATCGAGGATTACCCGTAAATAATTGGGGATGAGACAAAAACAAGTTTTGCCCCACCCCCTACACATGGTACGACTACAAAACTACACCTCAACAAGTTGGTGTCAAGTTGTAAGCTAAGTTGCTTAACACATGTCCTAAGCTTACAAAGTAAGCTAAACTTACCACAAAACTAGCAACTAAACCATTCCTTCCATTATTCAACATACAAAACAACTTTCTCTCCCTTTCTTCCTCTCATTTTGCCGTCCCACCACCACCTTAAACACCCCATTTGATCTAAATTTATCCATGAAATCTTATGTTATTCTTGCACAAGATGACGCCCTTTTGAAGCCCTATTGATTGGTGGTGATTATAACATCCAAGGAGGAGTTTCTATGGAGTCCTGGGGCTGATTTTCCATAAGGAGTTCTTGAAGAATGGTGGTCTTGAAGATGGTCTTGGTTTATCACAAGTTTCTCCATCAAAATCCATGTCCAAATCACAACCTACATCATCTCGGTGGTATAAAGATTGTCCTCCCCATCCTTTTGTTAATTTGGATTATGTAATCATGTATTTTCTTCTTAAATGTATATATGTATGATGATATATGATGATAAAAATATTGTGTGGGGATTTGGTGTTGATAATCATGGGTAAAAAGATGAAAAACTATATGTAAAAGTGGTTAATCTTGCTTAATTTAGTAGGCTGTATAAAACAGTAAAGAACCATGTGATTGATAAAACCTAATAGATTCGAATATTTAAGCTGCTAGGCATGATTATCATTCATATGATTTAACATAGCGAAATTAGAACAATAATCATGAACAAGGTGTTGTGGACAAGCTGAATTTTCCCAAACGTTACTTGTATTATTAAACACAAATAACACCTAGACGTGTATACATTGAATCCCACGTCTAGACACACGAATTGCTTGTAGGTTACATTGTGAATGATTGTTATGAATAAAACCTACGTAGGGTATGTGTTCATATACTACACATAAACCCTTGTTACAAGGAAACTAAATAAGATATTTAGTAAATAAGATATTTAGTAAATATGATATTCACTAAATAATATATTCACTAAATAATATATTCACTAAATCTTTTATCTTCTTGCAATATATCTTCTACAAGTTTGTCCACCAGCTTGTAGAATCTTCACTTGTCAGATTTAGTCCTTGTCTTTTAGTTTTGACACATCAACTCATAATACTTTATAATTTCGACCCAACAATCTTCCCCTAGTTGATGATGTCAAAACGTTTTGTATATGGTACACGATCTTCAAGTTGCTTCCCCTTAACTATAGCACATATTCTTCCCCTTTTTGACACATCAATAGGGAATATGTGAAAGTATGCAATCTTGAAAATTCTCCAAAAGTAGCTCTATGTAATGATCTTGAAGAAAAATAAGTACAATAATTTTGATGTAGAAGCAGAATAACCCAAACTTTGTATTTCTTTCACCCAATTGCTCACTAGTTGATAAACTCTTCCCCTAGTTGTCGAAACGACTAGAGAAAAATGCAACTCTTTCACTGCAAAAGGGGGCTCAGTTTATTGGTAAGAACGGGAACTAAAACCAACAAAAACCGCACAACTATAAGCCAGTTGTTAGCTATAACAATATATTTAGATCTAATGATAAAGGTGTATTGCTCACCCATCAGTTTTTATTACATGGGTACTGGTAACCTTCACGACTATGAGCCAATCGTATGCTATAACAATATATTTAGTCCAATGACAAGGTGTATTGCTCACCACAGTTTTTGTTACATGGGAACTGGTAACCTTCACGACTATGAGCCAGTCGTACGCTGTAACAATATATTTAGTACAGAGACAAGGTGTATTGCTCACCTAAATAAGAAAAACAAATTTGTGAAAAATAACTTCAACATCAAACTTATTGTACTTATTTTTCTTCAAGATCATTACATAGAGCTACTTTTGGAGAATTTTCAAGATTGCATACTTTCACATATTCCCTATTGATGTATCAAAAAGGGGAAGAATATGTGCTATACTTAAGGGGAAGCAATTTGAATATCGTGTACCATATACAAAACGTTTTGACATCATCAACTAGGGGAAGATTGTTGGGTCGAAATTATAAAGTATTATGAGTTGATGTGTCAAAACTAAAAGACAAGGACTAAATCTGACAAGTGAAGATTCTACAAGCCGGTGGACAAACTTGTAGAAGATATATTGCAAGAAGATAAAAGATTTAGTGAATATATTATTTAGTGAATATATTATTTAGTGAATATCTATCAAAGCGGAATTAGAACATGATACATTAACAAGGTGTTTAGACACATTAAACATGAATTAAAACACAATTGGATTGTTCACTATATTAATAACAAACAATCACTAGACGTGTATACATTGAATCCCACATTTAGTGCACACACGCTGTAGGTTTACATTGTGAATGAAATTGATGAATAAACCTAATACCCTTGGTTCCTTTTATAGTGTAAGGATTAGGGTTTACAAGAGATAAAAACAAATAAACAAGTAAATCTTCTGTTTAAATAAACTTATGCAGAATATCTTTGCATGTTTATCTAAATAGAAGCTTCCATAAGCTTCTTTGTCTACGTTTTGTCAATGCTTGAATTGTATGTGACAATACTTAGATTGTACATGACAACTCTTGAGCCAACAACGCTGGATTTGTTCTTGTCAACGCCTAAATTGCTCTTGACAACGCTTAGACAATATCTTCATGTTTTCTTCGTTTTTGAGTTTCTGCCACGTCAACTTTTTGACCCAACAATCTTCCCCTAGTTGATGGTGGCAAAACTCTATGTGTATCTCTTGTAAGTTGTACATGATCTTCAAATTGCTTCACCTCAAGTGTAGCATGTATTTCTTCCCATTTTTGTCACATCAACAAGGAAGTAAACAATGTATGCAATGTAGAAGATTCTCCAAAAGTAGCTCTGTGTAATGATCTTGAAGAACAATTAATATAATATTTTTGATGTAGAAGTAGAATAACCCAACCTTGTGTTCCATGTCTTGTACTATCCACGTGATAAAGAACTTATACCTTTAGCATTATAAGCAGACCTCGATCTCTTGTCAATATTCTCATCCTATGTGAGACACTGAGCACGATAATGTAACTCATTCAAGTGTTATGACAAGCCTTCATCACCAACCATGTAAAGCACGAACAAGTTACCTTTAAAGTCGCTAGTGCATGACTTTAAGATATGATAGAACACAAACTCGCGAAAATCTTCTTCAATCAGCAAACTTACCATAAGAATTCTCCCCCTTAAGCTAACACCTCTTCATGAAGACTTTTCATTACATCATGAATTGTTGCTAACTCGCTTTAAGATCATTAATTCCGTTTAAAAATATTCGAGTCATAAATATCAACACGATATTCTAAATTAAAACGGAGATTCCATGTACCTTCGTGTGTAAATACCACCTTTTTGTGTGCTCAAAACGTACCTATTTTCTCAACAGCAGCAACCCCTTGTGTTATCCGAGATCCTTCTCTATCCAATATATCTGAATGTGTATTGTCACATATCGGACAATACCTAACAGCGTTTGAAAAACCATATCTCGGACGACACTGTCAACGCTGTCAGCATTGACTTATTCTGTCAGCGTCAAAAATTCCAAACGTCAACATCTTAATAAAAAACTTTTGTCAGCGTCAAACTAACAAACATTTTGTCAGCGGCTAAATAATCCATGACAACGTCCAGAACATAATTCTCCCAAGTGAATTATAATAATCGACCAACACGTGAAGACAAGAACATTTACCATGTTGGTCGTGTGAACACAACAATTTTTCACCAATTAGAAACATTGCATCGTGTGAACACATCATTAAGAACCAATCACGTCCTTTTTCCCTTTAAGGTCATGCGAACACAAACTGAATAATAGATCGTGTGAACAACTTTGCTCCACAAATAGAAAGGCTTGCACCGTGTGAACACAAGTGTGGAATTGGAAATCACGTCATATTACATGTCTACGTCTGCTGTAGCTTGTTCTTTCTGTTTTCACTAGCAGACGTCGACCTTAGCTTTTACCTTTTTGATCGTGTGAACGCAAGTTCTTCTACCAATAAGAACAATAGCTTCGTGTGAACACAAACATCAACTCTTTTCTTTTCCAAACGTGATTTACAAACCAATCCTTCTTTTTCTGTTTGAAAGATCGATCTAGGGTTTATGATTTGAGCACCGAACCCTAATTAGGGTTTGTAAATAACCTTAGATCAAGTATTACCTTGAATCATAACAGCCACATCCCTCATAATCCTTCTGCTTTTTATGTCGATCTAGGGTTTGAGAAACCCTAGTTCATGATTTTATGTAAAAGCGAAAACATTAATACCTTTAAACAGTGAACTTCGACCTTGAACAACGTCTTCATTAGAGCTCAGATAGAAAATCCATTCGGTGAGATTCTAGACACAAGTGCCAAGAATCTACAGTTCAAAAATCACGAAGATCCAACGGTTAACGAAGGAGAGATCGTGTTCTGAACATGGCTGTTTACAGAAAACTGCATTCACTTACTGCTGACTTTGACGCTTAATAACTTTTGATTGGAGATAAAACAGGACAATCCCTCCGGCGGATGTTTAGATATATGTATGTAGAACACATATATAAAATTTCGTGACGATCCAACGGTTCAATCAAAAGTTATGACCTTCTGAATACTGCTGCGCACACAAAAACGTCCAGAAAAACCCTAGACGGATTTTTCTTCTTTTCACCATACACGAACACCTTGTTGGTCCTAGCATCACGAGCCACGAGGCTCTGATACCAATTGATAAAACCTAATAGATTCGGATCTTTAAGCTGCTAGGCATGATTATCATTCATATGATTTAACATAGCGGAATTAGAACAATAATCATGAATAAGGTGTTGTGGACAAGATGAATTTTCCCAAACGTTACTTGTATTATTAAACACAAATAACACCTAGACGTGTATACATTGAATCCACGTCTAGACACACGAATTGCTTGTAGGTTACATTGTGAATGATTGTTATGAATAAAACCTACGTAGGGTATGTGTTTATATACTACACATAAACCCTTGTTACAAGGAAACTAAATAAGATATTTAGTAAATAAGATATTTAGTAAATAAGACATTCACTAAATAATATATTCACTAAATAATATATTCACTAAATCTTTTATCTTCTTGCAATATATCTTCTACAATTTTGTCCACCGGCTTGTAGAATCTTCACTTGTCAGATTTAGTCCTTGTCTTTTAGTTTTGACACATCAACTCATAATACTTTATAATTTCGACCCAACAGTGATGAACTGATAAAATGGCATAGATTAATGGATATACAGTAAGTAATATGTCTTGTACACATGTGAGAGTTGGCCATGCAATGGAATCATTAGGATGAGTGAGATATGATCAAAACAAGTTTAGAGTACAAATCTGAGTACACTGTTTTGGACGAATTTTATAAAATACTTAGAGGCTGATTCAACAGTAGCCATAGAAGAGTTAAATGGAGCACATATCATTTAGTTTATGCCATAAAAATTTGAGCTTCTATCTCCTTATAGAACTCTAGATATGGCTGTTTTGGTGAACATGAAAGTAAAAATCAGATTTTGGGAAATTAAAGTATAATAGTATTATATAAGCACTCAAATAAAAATAGTATAAAATGTGAATTAAAACCCACTAACTTATATAATACATTTATATAAATATGTATAAGGATAAATAAATGTACATTTTATAAAATGGTAGTTTGATAAGTTTTATAAGTTATAAAACTATAAACATGATTTTTACGACTTTTTCGGCTATTACCGTAAAATTAACGTTTTTCGCCAATTAAAACTTAGACGATCAAACCCGTCTAATGTAAAGTTTTATAAACTCATATACTGATAGATAAACATATATAACAAGTAAAAACCGATAAGACCCGAACTTTAAAACATACGGACATTAACGGGCTAAGTTAACGTTACTGGACTAATAATACTACAAAATGGGCTAAAACACTTATAAACTTATTTATTGGGCTTAACCCATTTGGGCCCAACATGTAAAGTATAAATACTGATAATACAAGTATGAAATGGATTAATACAAGTTAATGAACTTATAATAGGCTCATTGGACCTAAAACACGTAAATAGGTAAAACTAGTAAACTAGTAAGAAGTTACCAATACATAAACACAAAAATAAGTGAATGAGAATATATAAACCCACTTGATCATCATGTATATATAATCATCATATGTATACATAATTGTTATTTTGATAAAGTCATTGGAAAAGAGTCTAAGACAAGTATTATTTGTCTAGGTTTCCGTGATTGAAGCACGTACCGTACGTCCGAATTGCCGCTAACCCGCCTTCCCACATCAACGTGAGTTCATAGCCTCTTACTCTATTAAATGTTTTTATGAAATGAATTATAATCCCGCGAGGGATATAACATGTTAGTTTTGATAAAATAGGACACCATTTGTCCTGATTGTTTGTTTATTGATTTGGACCCAAATGATTGTATGACCCGGTAAATGATTATATTACCCAATAGATGAAATGAAATGGATTATTAAAGTTAGGTTATGTCACTAAAAGTCCCATTAGCATGAATTATGAACTACCGGGATTTGGTAGACGCTTATGCATATAATAGTACTATTTGGGGACGATCACCCCAGTTCGCGCCTTGACGGTTGATCCCCGTCGTGCCACATTGATTGGTAAGCGAATTTATGTATGAAAAGATTTCTATAAGCGTGATTATTGTGACGACACGCTAATTTAGATGGGAAAATTGAGTTTCGGGTTAGCTACCCGTTGTTTGTTGTAGTAAGGTAACAATGTCACGCGGCTTATAATAATCCAAATAACGAAAATACTGCTTTATGCATTGAATTATGATATATTGCCTGAGTAGCGATACAGGGTCTTATTATTGATATTATGTTCGTGTTTTGGTTTTACATAACAATATTCATATAACGATTTTTATTCAACTCCATACAATGTTATAAAACGTATTGTATGATGTTTTTAACGACAATGGTTCGTATAATGATTTTGAAGGCGAAAGCCTATATTATGATTTTTGATAAAGATTTGCATAAAATGACTTTGGCTATTTTATGGCCTATTACAAAGATTTGTACAAAAATGATTTTCAGTAATAGTTTTATACCGATGTTATATTGATGGATTTCATTAAACTCTATGAATTCACTCGGTGTTTTCGCTGACCTTTTCTTTTAACATGTTTTATCTCAGATACTTGAAGTTAATTCTCCGGAAGACAACAAGAATTCATGGCCCGCACTTAAATAACAATTTCCATTCAAATGCTTTGTAAAACTTGTATGAAATACAATGACTTGGGACCTATGTAAAATTTGATATTTATGAATGGAAATACTTCATTATTAAACGACGCGATTTTTAAGCGTTATCTATGATGTGAGTAATGTGCTATCCCGTAACACCAACGAGTCTTCCGCTGTATTGAATTGTGTATATTTGGGGGTGTTACAATATGAGTTTTGCGGGAACAATTCATATACTAAGAGAATATGACCAACACTCCTATTTGCATTAATTTAACAATATTCCCATATTGTTAACCGACAATGGACATATTTAGAATAATAAAATTGTTCAAGGATAAACATACAAACATAGGACAAAAGTTATTATATGAATGAAAAAAATTACCAAGTATCTTTTATTAACATGAAAAAAAAAAGTGTCTTACAATCCTAATTATCTAAATATTAAAAAGAGATATGCATAAATCTACTTAGTAAGTTGAAATCTAATGGTTCAACATTCTCAACTCTATCTATTCAAGATAGCTAAGAAGTCATTTAAGTAAACTTTTTGAATACTTATTTCAAATTCACACAATTGTGAAGAATTTGAATAATATGATGAATGCGTTATTGTACATGGGCATACTATTATAAGTCTCATAGTATAGTGACCTCATAATACTTTTAAGAGACAATCATCTTTACAGTTTCTCAAAATATTAAGTACTATTATTATTTATGTGTATTGCAGCAATGCTCTTAGCATAACATATCTAGTTAGTAGATTTATCATAAATGATGAATCCTCCCTTAACTAGGATCGACTTTCCTTTAGCATTTGTGTACACAAACAATAATATACCTTATATAATTCGTAAACACTTGTTTTAACAGTTATCCAAATACTCTAGTTAGATACTATTGTTGTTAGCTCATCTTGCACTCTTGTAAAAGTAACAACAAGCCCCATACACAATATGATGTACATGATGAATCCTTTGTAAAACTCAAGGTTTCTATCTATGTATTATCTTTAGTGAAATATATCTTTTAAGACTTGCTTCAACGATATATTGTATTGTGTGGGAGATAATTACTAATATTTCCTAAATTCACGAAGGGAAGTTTCATTCCAATATTAAGGGCTAAACATCTAGCTTAGAGGGAATGATGCATTCAGTATGTAATAGGACATGTGAATTTTGAGGAAAACAAATATAATGCTCCCACTTGATGTCAGGTTTACTCAAGAGTTATCTTATTTTAATCAAAATCAAATAGTTGATTTATAATTAAACTTAAGATTTCATCTCCTAGATGTAGGGATGACAAAAAAACTCGAACTCGACGAGGTAACCCAAAACCCAAAAATATTAGGGCGGGGCGAGGCACGCTTATCGGGTTAAGGGGCGGGTTTGGGGCTTAAACAAGGATTTTTAATCGGGTTTGGGGCATAAGTGAGGAATAACATCCCCGACCCGCACCACCCGATTAATATGTAGACATACACAAACATATCTATATATGAAGTATTTTTTAATCTTTACATAGTAAAAAAGTATTTCTCTAACATTGTTAGTTTTTTATAAATGTAATATTGCAAAAAACTTGCTTAAATGTCATTTTTTTAAGTTGTAACTTCTTTTTGTTGTAATTTATCATAAGTATGATACTATCATTAAAAACTTAATAAGCCTTATTTGTAATTGATATTAATAATTTTAAAAATGTTGAAGTTGTTGCTAACGTTCTAAAAATAATAATAAATATCGAATGGTGCGACATTGTTCAAGAATTGCACCGAAAGACGATACCCGGATAAGATCCCGATTAGTACGAACCAGGTTTGTGGGAGCATCTCACCCCGACGGGGCTCCCTGACTAAATTCCCGACGGGGATCGAGGCGGGTTTGGAAATAACCTTTGTAATTAGGTTTGGGGATGGGGATGCTCGCCCCGCCCCGAACCCGCCCCGTTGCCCCATACCTATCTAGATACATGATCTAATCCATACTTAAAATTTATTATCTTGTATAATTTATAAAGATTATCTAGATTCATAACCGCTTTGATTACAAACGTCCTCACAAAGATAATTATTAAGGAAAGAGTTATGAAGCTTAATTGTCATATTTCATATATATGAAAACATGTATGACAATTAATCCTTTTTAAATTATTAATGCGTGAAGAAAAAAAGATTAATCATAGTCAATTGCATGAGTATGATTAAAACTCTTATCAAAAGGTATGCAATAATGTGTATACAAATTTTGATCTTATAAGTCTTTAAACTCATTCTAACCTTACAGTTTATTTATTTGGTGAAAGATCAATCAAGCTCAAAACATTAATTGTCTTTTAAGTACTGCATCTTATCATTCATAGTTCAAATGTATTTATCAGATTCAAGATGTGATAATATATCCTAGTAGTTAGTAGGTTTTATTGATCCTCTAACTTATATCCCTCAGCATTGATATTAAAATATCACTCAAGTGATGAGGTATCCTTATAGATATATGAATGATACTTACATTATACATTGGTTCAACATTTACATGTTTAGCCTTAGTATGACATCTAAGTAAATTAAGAAGGTAATGTATTTTATTCTTGAATATATTCAAGATCTTAATATGCTCCCACTAAGTACTTTTGTAATCAAATCTAAATACAAATTTATTTAAGCAACAATAAATTGTTCTTAATTGGGACGTATAAACATACATTTTAAGTTATAGTTTGTTAATAATACGCTTCATAAGATACTAACAACTTTTAGATCTTTAACCAAGATATAATGGGATTCATCTCAATCCATAAATAGATAATGTCTTGAATACCTTCTTGGTTGAAACTATATTAACTGTATTCATGACACATACAGTTTTCTAAATTTGATAGATTTAGGAGGTAGAGCAATTATAATTATCATAAATCAAACAATAAAAATATAGTTTGATTCAACACAATAGACATACAATAATAATGCGGTATTCCATGAGTATTAGGATTGTGAGACTACGTCACAATTTATTTCGATAACTTAATTCTCTTTAGGTTAAATACTTACCAATCGGGTCAAATTAAATTAAATACACAATATTTTGAAACCAAATGCATGCTATAACTTATATATCTTTGAATACGTCAAGGAATCTATGCTTATATCTTTACAAGAAAAAAAAACATCACATTATAACTCTTTGGATAATTCAAGGATTTTATGTTCATGTCTTAACAAGAAGACATAACAAGTTTACCTCTTATTTTATGTTATGTGTCATTGATAAACTGAAGGACTTTATAATTATGTCTTAACAAGCAAACATAATTATATTTAGTAAAGTAATTATGAACGCATACTCTTGAGTTCAACATTAAATTTCAAGTTAATTTCTGAAAGTCCCTTAATATGACAATTGTTGATAAACTATAACTCTTGTAACCACGAAACACAATGAAATACTTTTCAAACGCGTAATGCTTTATTAAGTATTATAAACAAAGTATTAAAAAGTGCTATGAATACACTCGTTGAATGACAACAAGATATGAACCCTAGAAACAAGTAAACTAGATTCGAGACTCAAGTTTACAAGGGAACCAATGAGACGCTGGTAGACAGCTGGGGGCTCAGCGTTCCAAGGTGAGAAAGAACTTAGATAAATTATCCAAGCACAAGGGTTGGTTTAATTCTTCTTTCTCACTCCTATTTATAGTGTACGAGGTTGCTTCCTTAGTGGGAGTAGTTGATACAACGTATTAAATGCATGTCCAAATCGAGACATACCTTTAAACAACTTTAGGTGAACAATTCTGCCAACTGTTCACCTTTTGTCCTACTAGGTCGTACTAGGCTTTATCTTGAATCTCTTGTTTTGTCCCGCTCAAAACACTTGGTAGCTTCTCCCGCCTACACTATAAAGGATTGGATAAGCTTTGCTTATCCCAGACTTCTAGGGTTCTTAAGTGATCTCTGAGTGTTGTCAACTCAGAGATCCTTGAACACCAGTACATTCCTTCAACATCCCAGCTATCCATAATCGCTAGTGAGTATGACTTCAGATTGCTTCGACTTCTCTGATGTTGTCTTTGACTTGAATGTTCCTGGTGTGCCAACTAAGGCTTTGCCTTCCACTGGTCTAGTCTCTGTCGTTGGTCCTCTCAGCGATCAGTAAACACTTAGTCTAATTAAACAAATCTAGACTGGGCCATAGTTAAAACTTTCATTGGCCCAACAATCTCCCCCTATTTGTTTATAAATTATACTAAGTCTAAAACTATTTTAAGTGAGTACACAGCTTCTTCTTACACATAATTTAACAAACATACCTCAGAGTTTTATTAAACATAAAAAAACCTAGTCTATTACAAGAACACCCAGAGGTGTAAACATAAACAAAAAGTAAAAAGGTTCTTCAGCGATCGATGCCTTGATCATAGATTCTCTGGGCTTCAACTCTGTCACTCCTAGAGTTGATGACTAGCTCAACTTCAAACTCAAAATCCTCAGCTGTTTTGCAATTCCTTAGGATGCCCTGTTTGAGTTTGATAAGCTAGATGGTTGATGCCAGATGTAGTTCATTCATCCACTGAAAGCAATACTCACAATTACCATTCATAAAGACCATACCTGTCTCTAGTTCTGAGTATACGTTGCCCCCTACTGGTTTAGTGATCTCTTTGGACAGTACCAAGTTCATGTGCATCCCATCAACAACAATGTTTTCAGTGACCAACTTCTCCACCAGAGGCCCCATTTGGGGTTTTCTTTTCCTTTGTCCTTGAGAAGGTTATTGTTGTGAGAGTTGAGGAGGCAGAGGTACCTTCAGCTTCTTTGCCGTGTCTCTTACCAAATTTAGCTTTGCTTGAATGTTTTTCATCATTTGGGCAGCACCAGGCCCAGTCTTCTTTTGGGCAAGAGACATCATTTCTAACCATCAGAGAGGCCCAGATCTCTGAGTTTAAAGTCACTGAAGACTTTGTAGTGGGTTAGTTGGTTCTCTCTATAAAGGGTCATCACCACTCTTTTGTCTTTGTTAGTGTAACATGCATACTTGGTGATTTGACCAGGTTCAGCTCTCTAGTTTACAAGTCTTTCATATTCCTTTTGAAGGTTGCTCCTTTTAACCTCCAATTCTTTGAGCTTAACCAGCTGAGCTTCCTTTACAGCAGGAGAGAGTTTGTTTAGAGCTTCTTTGCTTTTGAGTTCAGCTGCTCTGATGTTTGCCAGCCTTTGGTGTTCCAAGATTTGAGCCTTTTCCTGCTCTGGGGTAAGTGGTGGTTCATCAGCGCTCTTAAATTTGTTCAGGTCAGAGTGTTTGGAGAGCTTGGCTGTAGATCCGCCTTCTTCTTGGAGGGAGTGTAGGGTTATTTCAGGCTGTTCAATAGCAATTCCTTTTCCCTTGTCCTTTATTGCATCAGTGCTGGGGTTGAAGGATCTAAGAGGTTTTGGTGTAGGAAGCCTTGTTGAAGGTCTTGGTTGTTTAAGTGACTGCTCCCCCTTAGGTGAGGCAGTATCTTCTTCTTCTTCAGAGGTGGAGGTTGCTGAATTCTCCCCCTCAGGCATAGCGCCAGTAGTAGCTGTGCCTGATCTAGGCTTGAGGAACTTGACGAATTCTTGATGAACAAAAAGCAGATCTCTTTAAGTTCCTCTTGCAACAGCTCTTGAAGAAGTTTTCTTGAAGGCTCAGACGCCTTAGCAATGGCTGCAACATTTACTTTGACAGCTGATGTGAGGACCGATGGTATGTATTGCTGGAGGCTCTGGTCTAGAACAGCTAGGAGGTGAGCTTGCAAGGCACTTCCCAGTAGTTGCGGAAGTAAGGCAGTCATAGAGGACTCCACAGATGAAGTTAGTGAAGTCTCTAGTGTGGTGGTGAGTTCCTCAGTAGCATGGGTTAGGGTTTGTAATTCAGAGAGGATGACATCATTTGTGACTTTGGGCTTGGTTTTACTTATGTCACCCCTCTTAACCCAGAGAGCCTCAGCAGCGAGTTCCTGAACATCTTTCATTCGAGGAACATGGACATGCGCGAGTTTTTGTAAATGTTCTAAGTGTTGCTTGGCCCCTAGTTCCATGAAATTTGGTAAGGTTGGGAAGGGAACTGGGGTTGGCGCACAGAGCCTCTGGTCCAATAGCCGCTTAGCAGCCAATTCTTACACATTGGGCATTGATGGAAAGGAGATGGGTTTCAACTCTTATGTAACTTGGTCATCATCAGCATCCATATCAGCATAATCTAAAATGGTCAAGTCCTATTCAATAATGAAGACCTCATCCTCTGGCATGGAATCAATATCTGACATGGCATCGAGATCTATGTGGGGGGGCTTCAGCATTTTCATCACCAGCAATGGAATAGGCATCATCATTCCGCTGTTCTTCATGAAGATTATGAGCCTGTTATGACATTTGTTAGTAACCAATTGTGAAAAAATATGAAGTTATAGATCGCCATTCGTTGCCCCTAGGAAAGCTGGGTGTGATTATCCAGCCCCCCCCTAAGGATTTCTCCTTCGGACTCTTTTAAGTGTGAAATAGTTATGTTGAAGGGTCGCCATTCGCTGCCCCTAGGATAGCTGGGTGTGATTATCCAGCTCCCCCATAAGGATTACTCCTTGGGACTCTTTTGAGTTGTGAAAATTATGTGGTGAATGGTCGTCGTTCACTGCCCCTAGGATAGCTGGGTGTGATTATCCAGCTCCCCCTAAAGGATTGCTCCTTGGGACTCTTTTAGTTGTGAATTCATGGAAGTTAAAGGTCGCCATTTATCGCTGCCCCTAGGAAGACTGAGGGTGATTATTCAGTCCCCCCAAAAGAATAAATTCTTTGGGACTATTTTAGTTGTGAATTATTTGAAGGTAATGGTCGCCTTTTATCGCTGCCCCTAGGAAGACTGAGGGTGATTATTCAATCCCCCCAAAAGAATAAATTCTTTGGGACTCTTTTCAAATGAGGGGACCTAGAGACAGCGTGAAGTGTAGAGACTCTGGGTCGGGACCTATAGCATGCTCAAGTTGGTATAGACAAGAGCACAGTCCATAGGGTGAAGGATCATCGGGGTGTGTTATGAGCACAAATGAATCATATCCTTGTGTTAAGACAAAGTGTACAGATAATCCTAAGAGTTCTAGGTGCTGACACAGACACTCTATGGGTTGAGGAAAACCCTAAGACTTCATCACTCTCTCCTATAGAATGTTGAGAGTGATTGTATGTGAACCTACAAGAGAATAAAATGGCAAACTAATACCTGAGAGATATCAGCGTTGAGAAGGTTCTTAGTCGTCTCTGCTGACTGGGAGACGCTATACTCAGGTTGTTTGTCAGCGGTAGGCTCTTCAACCACATCCACCAGAGAAAGGGATGGGTTCTTCTTAGTCTTCTTGGACTTGGAAGGATTAACAGAAGGGGTTTCAGAGGAAAGAGGGATGTATTTCCTCTTCTTCTTCTTTTCCTTGGGCACCTTGGGGTGAGAAGAAGACTACACAGAGGTCTTTAACAGAGACTTGTCAGTTACTCTTTCAGCATTCACCTCATTGTGAGGGATCAAGGGCTCTCCATCAGCAACTAGTAGCCCAGCGACCTGCATCATGTGCCTGCTGAGAGGCACTTCGTCTTCCAAAGGAGTCTTTAGTGATGCAGCAGTGATGTGATAAGGAGAGAAGGAGAGAAGTTCATCATTTGTGTAGCCTTCACCCAACATATCTTCTAAGATAAGAGAGAGATATCTTGTGTAGCAGATGGTGGCCAGTCTGTTCTTCTTCCCTTTGTTTTCTATCTTAGCAATGAGGTCAGACTAAAGTATATGAGTGATCCCTATATCTTGCCCCCAAATTAAGCTGTAAGTAATAGCTTGCTGGGCTTCATTAAGTTGATCATGAGACCCCTGTTTTCCACCCAGACATTTCACAATGTATAACATCAGCGTCCTCCAGATAGGTGAAAAGTAGTTCACTTTGATCAGGGATTTGCTCTGGAAACCTTGTGTGGTGAAGGGTTTATCATTGTCGTCATGAGGACGAAGGGTAGCCAGAGCCTTCTTTACCGTGGCGCTGGCAGGCACAACGGACATCCCTTCATTGACTGGAAGTCCAATGACTTTGGCAAAGGTATGAAGATCAAAAGTGAGAGGTTGGGGATGTGTGGAAAGGTTGAAGGTGATATGTGAAGAGGTTTGATCAACTTCGGCGCTATACCAGAACTCCTTTAAATATTGGTGGTAGCAAGTGGAAGGTACTCTGGTTATGGCTTCAAAAATGGTGGAGTTTTTGAGAAAGGAGAACAATGGTTGGTAGAGTGAATTGGTGTGATCCAAGAGAGCTACATAATTGTTTAAGGCAATTTTTCCATCGTGTATCCCAAAATCAACGTTTGAGGCGGCCAGGACGGTGAAAGCGGTGTTTGATGATGAAGACGCCATTGTTGAAGTAAGGAAGAAATGAAGGTTTTTGAGAAGATGAATAGTATGTGTATGCGAAAGTAATGAGTAATGTGAGTTTTGAAAAGTGAGTCAAGGGTTTTGATAAAAGGGTTAGCCGTTTTACAATTAAAGCATTTAATGCAAAAAATTACCTTTTAGGAAAAGTGGGACCCTTTGACTCCTCATGTGATATTTATGTCCCTTGGAAAGCGGGAAATTTGTTGACAATAAAGGTTAATCATTTGAATTAAATATGGGAATATATTAAGTCCCATTGGAATGTAACTACCTCGTTACATTCAATTCCCTTTAATGCCCAGAGACAGAGATCAGAGATCATTTATCAGATTTGTTTACCAATATTGAGCATACCCAACTCAGCAACCAACCTAGTAAAACTTGGCTCAACCAGAGGTTTGGTGAGTATATCAGCGAGCTGGTATTCAGTGGGTATAAAATGAAGCTCAATATCACCTTTTAAAATATGGTCTCTGATAAAGTGATACCTGATGTCAATATGCTTAGTTCTGGAATGAAGTACCGGATTATTTGAGATGGCTATAGCACTTGTGTTGTCATAGAATATGGGAACCTTTTCATAAATAATCCCATAATCAGCCAGCTGACTTTTCATCCAGAGAACTTGAGCATAACAACCAGCGGCCGCTATGTATTCAGCTTCAGCTGATGACATGGCCACAGAGTTTTGTTTCTTGGCGCTCCAGCATACCAACTTTCCTCCAAGGATTTGAAAACTCCCAGAGGTGCTCTTTCTATCAAGACAGCACCCAGCATAGTCAAAGTCTGAGTAGGCTTTGAGGTCGAAGCCTGATCCATTAGGATACCAGAGACCCAATGTGGGAGATCCTTTTAAGTACCTGAAAATTCTTTTGACAGCTACAAGGTGGGATTCCTTGGGGTTAGCTTGGTACCTAGCACAAAGACATGTGGCAAATTGTATGTCTGGTTTGCTTACTGTGAGGTACATCAGTGACCCAATCATGCCTCTATATAAGGTCTCATTAACAGAGACCCCTGAGTCATCAGCTCCCAAGTTGTTGGGAGGAAGCATGGGGCATTTCACTGATGCACAATCAGACAGATCATACTTCTTGAGAAAATCCTTAACATATTTTTCTTGACAAATGGAAATTCCTTTTGAATTTTGTTTAATTTGAAAACCCAAGAAAAAAGTTAATTTCCCCATCATGCTCATTTCATATTTTTTGGTCATTAATTTGGCAAACGGTTTGCTCAATGTAATATTGGTTGAACCAAAAATTATATCATCCACATAAATCTGTACTAAAATGACATCACCCTTGGACCTATAAGTGAACAGGGTTTGATCAATGGTACCTCTGACAAATTTATTTTCAAGTAAAAATTTTGATAGGGTTTCATACCAGGCTCTAGGCGCTTATTTCAGCGCATAGAGTACGTTGTGAAGTCTGTAGACGTGATCATGATACTCACTGCTTTCAAACCCTGGGGGTTGATAGACATATACTTCCTCTACAAGCTTCCGATTGAGGAATACACTCTTCACATCCATCTGGTATACAGTAAACCCCATATAAGCTGCAAAGGCTAGGAAGATTCTGATAGCTTCCAATCTGGCTACTGGTGCAAACGTTTCATCATAGTCAATCCCCTCAGATTGATTATATCCCAGCACCACAAGCCTAGCCTTGTTTTTGACAACCATGCCCGCTTCATCCCTCTTGTTTCTGTAGACCTATTTGGTTCCAACCACTTGCTTCCTAGCTGGAGCTTTTACCAGAGTCCACACCTTGTTCCTCTTGATCTGATTCAACTCATATTGCATGGTAACAACCCCACCCTTCATCTAGAAGCGCAGCAACCACATTCTTAGGTTCATCCTCAAAGAGAAAATCAGCGAAAAGGCATTCATTCGCTGAGGCGGTTTCCAAAGATCTCAATTTGCCTCTGGTGGTGACTCCCTCAGAGGGTTCACCAAGAATATTCACCAGAAGAATATCTTGGTTCCTACTCCATTTGGATTGAGGAGCAAGAGTCTCTGTGGGTTCAGGAGTCACAGCAGGTTCAATGAATGCTGAGGGATCTTCACAAATTATTTCTTCATCCATAATCTCTTCATCAAGAGGAGAGATTGGTTCGATGAGATCAACATTCACATTAGTGGGTGGAGTGATTTGTTCAGCATTTTCAACTTTTGGAGTGATGTCAGAGATTGAATGAGGATCAAATGCATGAACATAAGGGAAGTCCTTGTGATAGCCCTTGGATGATTCCTTGGGATATGAGAAATCATCCTCTGGATATGATTTAACTTCATTGAAGTCAATGTCACATTCTTATGAGTTGGTGTGGTTGATGACAGCATCTGCTTCATTGAAGGTGACATGGATGGATTCTTCTAGTTCTTGTCTGCGGATGTTGAATACTCTATAAGCTCTAGAGGTGAGAGAGTAACCAACGAAGAATCCATCATCAGACTTTTCATCAAATTTTCCTAGGTGATCTTTGTAGTTGTGAATGAAAACAGGGTAACCAAAGACATGGAAGTAGCTTACATCAGGGGCTCTCTTCCTATATACTTCATAAGAGGTCTTGCCATGTCTCTTCACAATAATGGATCTGTTTTGTGTATGACATGCTGTGTTCACATCTTCACCCCAAAATTGTTTAGGAAGTCTTGATTCGCTGAGCATAGTTCTAGCAGCCTCTATGAGGTTCTGTTTCTTCTTTCAGCGACACCATTTTGTTTAGGGGTGACTGGGTTAGAAAAGTTCTGTAATATTCTCTTTTCATCACAAAAGGCTTCCATGGCATGATTCTTGAATTCAGTGCCATTGTCACTTCTGATAGCCTTAACTCTACAGTCATTGAGATTCTCTATTTCTCTGAAGAAGGATTATTCTTTCAGCAGCATCGCTCTTTCTTTTATGAAAGAATACCCATGTGAATCTGGAGAATTCATCTACAATGACTAGTGTATACTTGTTGTGATTAAGGGATTGAGGTTTTACTGGTCCAAATAAGTCCATGTGAAGAAGATGGAGGCACTTATTTATGGAGAATGATTGTTTAGTCTTGAATGAGGCTCTGTGGTGCTTCCCTTTCTCGCATGCTGAGCAGGGTCTGTCTTTGGTGAAGGCCAGAGAGGGAAGCCCAGCTACTAAATCATTCTTGGCCAGTTTGTTAATGTTTTTGAAGTTGAGATGGGAGAGTCTCTTATGCCATAGCCAATTTTCACTATCAGATGCCTTGGCATAGAGACAAGTGTTTGTCCCTTCTGGACAAGATGTCATGTCGATGACGTACACATCCCTTCTCCTGGGTGAAATTAGAACAACATCATCATTTTGATTGAAGATTGTTCCTTGGGTCTTGGTGAACAGAACTTTGAAGCCATCATCATAGAGTTGACTAATGCTGATTAAGTTATGCTTCAGTCCATTGACATAAGCGACTCTTGTGAAGGTTATTCCATTACAATCCACTGAGCCATAACCCTCAGTAGCCCCTGAGGAATCATATCCAAAGACTACTTTAGGACCATACTCCTTTTTATATCTATGCAGATATTGTTTAACCCCTGTCATGTGTCTGGAGCACCCACTGTCCAGATACAAAACAGATTTCATCAGATATTCCTGCATAGATATAACAAAGCCATATTAGTTTCTATGATGAACCCACTTTCTAGTGGGTCCATGCTGTCGCTGACCAGCGACATTGGTCCTTCTCTGGTTTCCTCCCCCTCTTTGGTTGCAATCCCTGGGTTCATGACGCATGCTTCCACAGATGTCACATCCAGGATAATGCTCGCACTCATCAGAGTGTTGGTTAAAGAAGCCATAGTACTTGCAAGGGGGGGGGAGGGTTAGGTCTGTAACCCTGAGAGTTATCTCTGGGTTTAGGCTCAGCCTTTCTTGAGGGTCGATGAGGAGTTTTTGATCTCATTTGAGTTCTGGTTCTTTGAACCGCAATCACCTCCTCATGCTCTCTAGATGTGTGTTCAGTGGAGTCGCATGTGATACACTTTGGTTTCTTAGTGCAATCCTCAGATGAGTGATTCTTGAAACTGCAATGCTTGCAAGGTCTGAACAAAGCTCTCCCCTTGGAGCTACTAGATCCTTCACCAAGAGAGTTAACAGATGGACTATTAACTCTGGGGTTGATTTTTTCTTTCAACCCTTTTACCTCTTCCATCAAGGTAAGGAGAAGTTTCTTGGTGGGTGAAAGCTCTTCAGGGGGAGGAGTGGGTTTGTTGGAGTCCTTAGCCACAAAAACCTTTTTATTCGCTTTATCAGCGACTTTGAGAATTGAATTCCTAGGAGTTTTAGTTGGAGGTTTTGGGCCAAGCAAGGAATCAGATGGGTTAGCACCAGCGAGTCTTGGTGGGGCTGGTACCTCTGATTCTTTGTCAGAGTTCTTCTCATCCAAAGAGGTGGAAGAAGGAGAAGAAACATCTGAAGGGAAAAATTTGACATTGGGAACAGGGATATGTTTTTTGTATCTACCCTTTCCCCCAATAGCCTGAACCACATCACCAGGTATGGATTCAGCGACTATTTCTTCCACTGTGGATTGAGCCAAATTCCATTTTTCAATGGTTTTTCTAAG
Source organism: Glebionis coronaria (assembly GCA_025667525.1). NCBI lineage: Eukaryota > Viridiplantae > Streptophyta > Magnoliopsida > Asterales > Asteraceae > Glebionis > Glebionis coronaria. Next base: position 64,770,960 of record CM046874.1, on the reverse strand, counting down.
TTCAGAATTTTCATCAGACAAAGACTCATTTTCAATGGATAATTTGCTCACTTCATTTTGAAGTTGATTAGCAAGATTCACAAATGGTTTAAGATTTGTTAATTCAGATTGGCAAATATTTAACTCTGTTTTAAGACTATGAAATTTGTTTAATAGGTTTTTTCTTTGCTCTTCCACAAAGTGGAGGTCAACCAGGGTATAGTCACTGACATGGTCTCTATCAGGACCTTCAGCCATAGATAACATTATTTGTACCTTTTTCATGGTGATGTCCACCCATTGACCAGATCTTGCTTCACTTTTACCCACAGCGGGTTCTTCATCAGAGACGGCCATAAAGGCTCTGACGGTGGTGGTACCTTCATCCTCAGAAGTGAGAGGTTCATCATCCCAGTCGAATGAGGCAGCGGTTAGACCTTTTTCAGTCTTCTTAACATCCTTTTTCTTTGCTGCATCATCGGCTTTCTGATTGAGTTTTAGTAGCTCAGCTTTCAAGGCTTTGTTTTTGAATTTGTAGTCCTTCTTCCCTTCTGAATCAGAAAGAGAGGTTTGCTTGAAAGGTGAGGTGGAAAACTTCTTCTTGCTGTTGTTGTTGCTGGATGAAGGGACTTGGAGAGGAGGTTTTTTTTTTACCAGCAATCCTTTTGATAGTGACCAGTCTTTCCACAAGTGTAGCATGACACCTTGGATTTATCAACCTTTGTAGCTCCAACTCTACCAGATCTCTTGTAGTACCTCTTTTGATCAGCTAAAAGAGCTCTGTCATGGAACTCAACATGTAATTCATCAAGAAATTCTTGACTACTTCTGGTGTCCTCTTCAATGTCAAACTCGCTGTCCTGAAAGGAATGGTTAGCAACAAGAGCTTTTGCCAGTGATACTGGTGGTAAACCTGTCAGTCTCTGATTTGTAAATGGAGTCAATTAGCCCTTCTTCATAGTTATATCTACCAAATAATTAGGCTAACGTATCATTCTTTATAGCATTGTTAGCTCTTAAGGTCTGATTTAGGCTAAGCCATTTTCTAGGTAAACTATTGACAAAAGTAGCATTAACCTCAGCCTTAGGTAGAACAACTCCATTGTTTCCTAAATCATTCAACAAAATCTTAAGCCTTGTATAAGTTTGTGCAACAGTTTCTGTTTCCAACTCTTTAAAAGCGTTAAACTTAAGTCTAAGGGCTTGGATTTTGGTTTCTTTTGTTTCCTCTAGACCTTCATACCCTAGAACTAATTCAATCCACATCTCCTTAGCAGAGTTGCATTTAATGATGGACTTCATAATGTTCTTGGGTAGGCAAGAGACTATGATACTTTTGAGTCTCTTGTCCTGGTTAGCCAGACGTCTATCCGCTGGAGACCATTGCTTAACAGGTTTCTTAATGTGTAAAACCCGCATGCTTTTACCATGAATAGTACCCTTAAGATCGTACGTACTAGATTTAAACTTTCCTAATATAGCATGATTACGATTACGTGTTAGGATTTTACGTATTACGTACGTGTTAGAACACGATAAGTATTTACTACGCACGAGCACGTAATAATTATTTGACAATAATTAATCACGAACATGCGATCATGAAATCATGAACGTAATTAAATCACGAACTATTATTAATTACGTAAATATATTTATTACGAGCGTAATTAAATATATTAGTTCACAATATTTACGTAACGAGAACACTTAAAACGCGAACACAGATAATCACGAACGTATAACTTAACACACGAGAACACACCAATGTTTTAGACATGGAAAACATTCGGGTTACCCCTTGTGGGCCCCATTACCACGAAATTAGGAGGGGGGGATGGGCTTAGCCCATCAATTTTTCACTAAAAAGGAAAAGGGATATTTTTCACTACTCATTTTCATTCACAGATGATTTTTAGAAAAACCCTAAAACCCTCTTCCTTGTTCTTCTTTGTGCCGCCACCTTAAGAACACCACAAGAGGTGGTTTGTGATCTTGGATCTTGAAGTTTTAATGATTGATCGTGTTGGTTCTTCGTCCTTTTGATCCACGAATTCGGTAAACCCTTTTTAAACCTTTTCTTTTGATTTAATCTTTTTTATTAATTATGAACATGTGATGTTTTTATAAAAACATGATAATTAAGCATAGATCTAACATGTTTTGGTGTCAAATTAAATCAAAGGGTTGTTTTAAGGGGATGTTTGTTTGGCCGCAGGCTGCAACCGAACCCGAATGGGTTTCGGCTTGCCAAGCCGACCACCACCAAGACCATATGGTCTTGGTTGGTGCGTGTGGGTCCCACTGCAGCAAGGGAAACACGGGGTACCCCGAGTTGGTTCGGGGTACGGTGTCGATTTCATGTCCGGTTCATGTTTTTAGCCTAGATCCGGTTCATGGTGTATGTTAGTTTTTTTTTATGTTTATGAACTTATGTTAAAATTAAATTAATAAAATGATGTGATTAATTTAATAACATGACTTAGGTTATTTAATTATTAATGATCATGCATTTATTTTAACCTAAGTATTTATATATTTAAGACTTATAATTAATTAATTATTTTAAAACCATGGATATAATTAATTAATTAACATGACTTAGGTTATATTATTAATATATAATAATACATATTTTATCCTAAGTATTTAACTTATTTATTTAAAAACATGTTATACTTTAATTAAATATTATAACCTATAGTTTAATAAATTACATGAAATAATTATTAAACTATACACTATACCATATGACTTAGAAATAATCATGAAAAACACTTAGGCTTATATACTTAGCTTATTTAACCAGCTTATTTCTAATTATGGAAAATTTCTATTTTTAGAAACTTAAATAAATAAGGCAGCTAATCTATTTATGGAAACCAGCTATTTTTAGAAACTTATTTATTTCAGGCAGCTAATCTATTTATGGAAACTTATTTAATTAAGGCAGCTAATCTATTTATTGGAACTTTCTATTTTTAGAAACTTATCTATTTTAAGCAGTAAATCTATTTTTGGAAACTTTCTATTTTTGGAAACTTTCTATTTTTGGAAACTTTCTATTTTTGGAAACTTTCTATTTTTGGAAACTTTCTATTTTTGGAAACTTTCTATTTTTGGAAACTTTCTATTTTTGGAAACTTTCTATTTTAGGAAACCTGCTATTTTTGGAAAGTTACTTATTATTACACAGTGAGTATAATAACACATGAAATATCAGAAATACTTAATCAGATTAAACAGAATATAAGATTTAACACAGTTTAAGGCTTTAAAACAGTAAAACATGGTAAGAACACATAAAATAAGCTAAGACATGACATAAAACCAACTATGTATTTAGTAAGCAGATACTTATTCATGTACGTATTTATGTAGCACTAGTGATTCGGAAGTAGGATTTCTCACAGTTCTTCTTTTTCGTTCACTGGACATAAAGTACGGATTCCTGTCCTTTCAGTATGGACATTCTTTCCTTATTAGGATTCCCCATATGCAGCCAACTGTTTTTCCGTAGTATAAGTTATGAGTTTGATTGCTTATGTTTAATTAAGATTACCTATAGCCATATACATGCATGACCAGTTTCACCTAGTTATGGAGGTACCATAACCATAACATTAGAGGCACTGATGTTATGACTTCACCACGGCGGAGTGATTGCTCGTGGCGTCCCTTCAGCTTTTGGCCTTTTATCTATATTTATCATGTGGGGCATATGGGTGCATCCTAGTTACATGTTTTATTCAGGATTACATGGTGAATGTGGTGTGTGCCTTGCATCCTTCACAAGGAGCTGATCCCTCCTACCCAAAAACCAGTATATTAAATTAGAGGCAGCCCCTCTAATTTGCATGATGAGGTCACCCCTCCAAGTATTCATGCACGGTGGATTTTCATGACCTATATTGGCTAATGGTAAAATATGCTAAACAGTTTTCGTAAGATAAACATAAGACTTTTCAAACTATAAAACCAGTTTTATTAACATGTTCCAGTTTTTCTAGGACTTATACATTTCCGCTGCTATTAAGTCTCTCTTATGTTTTAGTCACTTATACTATGTCTATATTCGTGAACTGAGCATTTTGCTCAGCCGTTACTTTCCTTTCCATGTCCCAAAACGGCAGGTACCCTAGGAAAGACTCGAGCATTTGGAGGACGTGCATAGGATGGAAGCTGCTAGAGACTTCTTTTCCTTTTTGCCTTCATATACTTATGCTTGTTTAGTCTTTCATTCATTTCTTTTGCTTTATTATGTTTTGGGCTTATGTTTAGGAACCGATGTTTGATTCCGGTTATCCCTATGGTCATGTAATGTTTTATAAATTTATCCTTGTATGCTTTGATGATACGCCATAATTACGCGTGACATTCCATTATCAAAATGGGATGTGACAATTATGGTATCAGAGCCTGGTTTCGACCTGTAGGCTCTAAAACTCGACCTGTGACTAGTGGGTAGTCACCAGGAGCTTCCTAAGTCAACGTTTGTCATTCTACGTATTGACGTTTTCAACGCATTGTTGTTTTAACCATGATGTTTTCAGCACCTTGAGGTTTTAACCTTGATGTTTTCATCGATATTGTTTTACTAATATGGATGGACAACCGTCATTCATATTTAGTTATGTGTCATTGTTTCATGCATAATGTTCCTCGTGAACTGTGTCTATGTGGACTGAACCCCAGTAGTTCATAATTAGTCACATAAAATTTTTTCTGATAAGTTTTGACAAACGAGTTTCATTCATTTATGTTTCATGTACCATTGTTGCAGGGATTATGACTAAGTAATGGTTGGTACAGGACTGGCCCTATTTAGTCGCATGTGCTTTTATCGAAACTTTTAACTTTGGGACCGACCCATAGGCGTCCCCTCGCCATGTCTTTTATTTTGGAACCGACCCATAGGCGTTCCCTCGCATCATGAAGACAACTCATCATGGACCCAGTGATGTGAAGCACAACCCTTTCCTAGCTACTCAGGCTTCTCTCAAAAGAAGTTTGTTTTATTGTCACGGAGATCAACACGACTTATATTGACTTCCTCACTCCGAGATAGTTGATATTGAATAGGTGGCATCTGCTCCAGCCTCCGACCACTAAAAGTGCACAAATTGAGTCTAGAGCCAAGAGATCAATCAAATCTCGTTAGGACACATGGATGAAGATCAAGAGAGTCCTACGCTATATCCTTGTGATATTGCTAGAACACTCAGAGTGATACTACTTAGTATTCACAATGATGAGTGGAAATCCTTCCAGTGTTAACATCAAACAGCACTGTGGTAGGTCATATGCAAGATTCTTTATGAATTGAACATATGTAAAACTGAAAAGCAACAGTGGTTTGATTCTGAATTGATTCAAACTCGTTTCAGGTTTCTACGCATTATCTTTATGGTCTTTCCAGAACATTCAGAGTGATATTCATTAATATTCATAGTGACGAATGAAAATCCTTCTAGCGTCAACATCAAACAGCGCTACGGTAGGTGACTTGTGAGATTCTCATGAATCAAACTTGTGTCAACTGGAAAGAAACAATGGTAAGATTCTTAATGAATCAAACTTGTTCCAGGAATTTGAATTGACGACTTTAATCAAGCGGATATTTATCCAATTGATTCACTCTTTATGTTCGCAGTCTTGCTTTGAGACGGTCGAGTAAAGAGAACGGCTAGTACAGCCGCGAAACCCTGTCAAGGAGATTCTTAATTGAATCTACCTAATCACAGGTACGGTATTTAATATCGTATAACGGTCTTCACCGACCGGAGGTAAAACGCTACCGATTTAGGACGAATGTCAAAGCCATTCAGTCCGTGTCTATGTTTTGTCTCGAGAAGGTGGCGTCACGGTGTACTCAACAAAGTCAAAGATTCACAACCACATATTCATGCCCAAAGACTTATCCAACAATTGATAGTGTGAGCATGTGGATAAAGACACAAGATCGCAAGATGGCAATGACAAGTCAAGGATGATTTGAAGATCTCAAGACTAAAAGAAAAAGTCGAAAGACAACGACAAAGGCTCAAAGATCATAGCATGAAGTAACAAAACTATTGTTACACGTTCAAGGCTCATTTATGACGAGATTCGTAATCTCCATTGACCTTCAAATATCAAAAGGGTATGACCTCACATTGGGGGAGATTGTTAACCTCAAAATACTGAGTCAAACAAGAATGCTCGGTCATAGGTTATTATTGTAACATTAGTTAGAACGTTGTAATAGATAGTTAATTAGTCGTGGTTTACGGGCTTGGATTTAAACTAATTAAAGTCCAAAAAGACAAGCCCGGCCCAATATATAGTCCATTAAAGCCCGCATGTGGGTGGACTATATATACTACCCTCCTAGCATGTTAGGAGGGTGGATGGTCATTTGTAACAAATCTTTTCTTAATCTAATATTCACCAAGTTAATCATCCTCCTCTCTACTTTATCTCACTACTTTCTCTCTCTAGGAATTCATCTCTTCGTCATCTATTTTCTTTCTTTCTTCATTGCTTAATCAATCACAAATACATGGGACAACATAATCACTTTTCCAAGATCGAACTCACGATCATGCTGCCAACAGTGATGAATGAAACAACAGGACATGTCCATGACTGCTATTCGTACACGACTCGGTCATGCTAGATTTATGATTTTAAATTAGTCTCATCAATGCTCCAACGGAACTATAAGAATGAGTTTCCATGAACTCATAGCAAATTCATCAGTGTTTTCATTGAGGATAACCTGATTTCCTTTAAGCCTAGAAGAAGAACAGGAAGACCATATCTGCACTATGTTGCAAATTCTATGACAAGAGAAATTTTACCCTGGAAATATAACACCCCCAACAAATGCTATGCGCAGCGGAACTACAACATTTGGGTGTTATGCATTTATCATCACACATAAGCTATATTAAACGACTCAAAGAGACGTAAAAGTTTAAACATAAATTTAAACATTATTAAAATCATACACGTCTACAGTTTTCCAAATCCCAAGATAATACTAAACAGAGTTTGCGTTTAGGCCCCACTGAATCTCAACCCAAAAGTGCATTTTCGTTCACATGACATAATATAAAATAATTAAGTGCTAAAAGGGAAGAAAAACAAAGTAGACCGCCAAGCCACAAAAACTTCCATCCTCGCATGCTCCGCTGCTATCAACCTTGGTTACCTGAAACACATGCTTAAAATCGTCAACACAAAGGTTGAGCGAATCTATAGGTTTATCAAATCATAAGTTGAACATAAGTACTAAAAACCAATCATGATCATTCAATAGCATTGTCGCGCAAACAATCTATTATTCAAGGATATGACAATTGTGTTTAAGCTCATGACACTAATCCGTTAACTCAATCACCCGCGTAATAACTACCGGCGTGATTCAGATGAAACCAGTGCCCCTACTAAAGGCATCAGTTGCAATTATACCTTATCTCTTATCACAAATTATCCGTCCGCAGGGGGTATCAACGTACTAGCCCTCGTCTCGGATAGGGTAGTCAACCCCATAGTACTATCACTTTGTATAAGCGGATATTTCCCCCTTCGCAAGGGCAAGACAATAGTTAATAGTTCATGAAATTAGGGCCTTTTGCAACTAGGTACTCAACACAATTTCAAGGCAACATTCGGGTCCAACAATCATTCATGACTTATGTTCATTTTCATTTAAATAGCATGTATCCCCATCGCGGGTAAAAACCTTTGAAATAAGTAAAGATCGAGGCTATAGACTCACCTGTCGTAGTAGTAGTGGTTCTAGTGAAGACGTAACGACAAATGTCACCGACGACGTGGATGCCCGGGAAAATCAAACACTTGACCTAAAAGTCAAAGTACGAAAACCAAATCAATGCACCGCGTACATAATTGTACTAAACACACACAAATCGAAACACTTAATGCTTATGAAAACTCACGCCAAAACCAAACAAGTAGTTGTTACTAGACTTATACCATTTACCTACGTATTTAAAGTGATTCTCATTTTATAAATTTGCCGGTACTTACCAAAAGTATGGGCTGTTTTCTACGACTTAAGTATTTGTATGAAATTCAAGAAAATTCACAAAAATACCTCATGACCTGTATAATACCCATATTTATTCCCATGACAAGTTTTCACTTCTATGACTCGTTACACATCACATTTCTAAACATACACTTTTAGGACTGATTTTGCACGTTGACCATGTTGGACTTGTTTGACCCATTTAAAATACACCATCGACCAATACAACACCTAAGTATAAAAATAGACCCACAAGTGCAGGTATGAAACCAAAAATTAACTTTCAATCATTTACCAAACTCTATCTATGGTCCCCGGGATTTGACCCAAAACCAAACACAAATTCGTATTATGTTGATTCTCATCTCCCGATACACGAACTTTCAAAATATCATAACTTTTGACTCGTTTGGAGTCGTAAGCTCTACCTTATACCAAAACGAAGCTAAAACAAAGCTCTACAACTACATCCTATGTTCATGACCTATTTTCAAAATTAAACCCACGAAAAATATGCTTGAACAATCTGGTCTAAAATCACCCTTTCAAAATCACCCTAACACTTGATTTCAATCCAATCCAACATTACCTAGACCTATTCTAACCACTTATGATCATACCCAATCATCCTAAACAGCCTATTCTAACAATAACTTCAAACCCTAACCAAAACCCAATCCCAAATCATACATGCAATGTGTTTAACCCATTCAAAAACACCAAAAACAACTTTCTAAACACAAACCCACAAGCAAAATCATCAAACACCATGAACACCCAAAAACCCCCAAAAATTCGTGGGTTTTTGGGGATGTGGAACACCAACAACATAATCCCCATCTTATTTTATGGATTAATTATCATTATAAACACATGAATTAAACAATAAACGGGTTTAATTAGATTAAAACATGTTCTTGAAAAATCATTGATTCTTGAAAAATTTGTGTTAATGCATGTTATAATTGATTGTATGAAAACACTTACAATGGAAAATGAGAAGGTGGTCTAAACTTGGATTTAATCAAATCAAAAGAGAAAAAAAATATTGGTGGTGGTTGTTTGTGGTGGCCGACGGCCAAAGAAGAAAAAGGGAGAGAAAGGAGAAAATTTTGGAGAGTGTTTGTTTGTGTGTTTTTGATTTTCTTCTTTTTGTAAAAATTAGGGGGACTTGTTTTGTCAAATGGGCTTTCTTTTGGCCTTATTCTTAAACGACACTACTTAATAGTGGAAAAACGACTTACTAGTTTATTACGAAAATTTACGGGGGTCGGGGGTCGTCCCGACTACCTCAAAATACTTTAAATTGGTTAAAACGCACACAAAACGAATATTCATAGGGTTCCGACTCGACTTAACACGTAATAAAAATAAAATCTCGAAAGACTCAAATATCGATCAATCGATAATAAAAGGTAAATTTTGGGCATCCGTTGGTATCGTAGTCGTCATCGGTTCTTCTTAAATCGTCAAACGTTAAAATTACGACCATAAACGTTGGTTTCAACTTAAACCGTCAAATAAATCCACGATAAAAATTCTTAAAAATTTCAAAAATATACGTAAAATAGGATTAAATAAATGACGTTGGGCTCGGGATATCACATCCACAAGTGAGCCACAACTTAAGAGAGATGCTCATACTGAACAGCTCTTGAGACAATAACTTAGCATCATACGGCACATTCACGGGTCTTACATCCTCCCCTCCTTAAGGGAGCGACGTCCTGGCGCTCTCCGGTTCTTATACTCGCATTTCGTACTACTAGAAAGATAAGTGTACTTCTTCCTAAAGGAGTCTTCACGTTCCGTTGTGGACTTCGGTTCACGTCTCGGGTTCCATCACACCTTCACAATGAGTGTTATACCTTGCTTAAATCTCTTAACATCTCGATCTATCCGTAGCCTCCCAAATCATTTCAAGTCCATTCAACTGACTTTTTCCTACTTCATTCTATCCAACTGGCGATGCACATTTTCATCAACATATTTCTTCAAATGTTGCATCTTCATTGTTAACTTGGTAAATGTCGTTGTACAAAGGTACTACCAACGACAAGTATCGATCTCAACAACTATCAAAATCAATCACACCCGTTCGGAGCATGTCTTCCAACTTTTGAATCGTCCTTTCACTTGGTTCATCATCTCATAAAAACAACTACTCACAAAATGAAATCGCACGGGTCACACATAACCCCATCGAAAACGTTCAGAATATACAAAACGAAGTAATTATTACTAGTCGTACAAAATCACCTTATCGCAATATTACGTACATACAACCCTAGTTCGTCAAAAACGAATTTATCGATACGCTAATCATTCTACGTATACATAACTCTCTCGAAAACATCACAAACCAATCAAACACAAAAGCCATTATGAAGCACATAAAGCTGTATCACGACATGTTTGCGAAGTAGCCAAACCATGCCAAGTACATAAGTTCAATCAAGTTAACTCATGCTTGCTAATCAGCCAAGCCATGATAAAATAAGGATATTTGACATATTTCTCGGATGAGTCCAGTTAAAAGAAAATTGCAAGTTAAAGAAGGTTCACGAGCTTGCTAGCTATGGATGCATATCCTAAACAAAGAATAAAATTCATACATACGTCATCGCAGGGTGCTCACCCACGGATTCATACCCAAAAGATATTACAAGAACACCATCTCACTTCCGTCTCAAACGTGGTCAAAATCTCAATAAGCATCATCGTTCACAGTTTAAAAAAAATATATTACATGGCACGTGTTCTCCATGATCGGACGTCACTAGACAATGTCGCCTCAAGTTCTCACAACTTACGATCATTCGACCAGATCACTTACCACATAAATACATAAAAGGCAAGGGTTTACCACAAAAACATTAACTATGGCTATCTATCGTTTAACCATCGATAATCAAAGATGGTTGAGTCAAGCAAAGACGATTCCTCACTTGAATAAACGAAGACGGCAATGGAATTGTCTTCCAACTACCAATGCACAGTTGGTAAACTTCAACAATTTATCATGTGTCGTTGTCATATCGAAAGAACAAGAAAAGAAGCAGATAAAGTACGATACATTCGATGTAGGAGAAGTCTTCTTCATTTCCCTCAGAGTTATTTGAACTCGGATTTCCTCTACTTCGGCAGTCTTCTAATTTTGTTAAAAGTCCTTCTCAGTGTCGGTACGAGTCCCTTTGGTATTTCATCAACACCCTCGTGATTCCGATGAAATTCGCACGTTACACACACACATAAAAACATTTTCCAAAATTACTCGGTCACAGTGACTTACTAAGTCAACGCCAAACAAAAAGAAAAGATTTCAAAGAACACAAGAAAATTCAAATAAAATTTCTTTAAGAATCAAAGAAATTACGACTATTTGCAAAAATGATCCACCATTTTATAAAGAAATGTTCTCATCCAAACGTTTATCAAAACACTACAAGTTTCAAGATGACCAATTTGTTTGACACGATAGTGCCCTTCCTAAACTATGCATAATTAGCTAGATCATGCATACTTAAGGATCAAGCAACAACAACCAACAAAACAGGACTCTTCCCAAATTATGCATAGTTAGCTAAGCTGTGCATAATTGAGGATCGAGTGACGACACAAACATTATTATTACATACTAAATATGACTACGAAAGTTTTCGACCTAATCTTCAAAATAATTAAACCATTTGAAATGGAATTTGAAATGGGAAAATATTGTTACCATCGTTTTAAGAAACACATCAAACATTTTTCGTCTACTTTGGAAACATACATTACTTTGCCTATTTATGAGAAAATAGAATAAATAATTAAATAAATAAATCGACACCATTTACATTTGGTTAAACGAAACATTTCACACTCATACATATTTTCAAAATAGACTACTCACCACTCAATGGTAAGGTGGTTCAGGATTAAAGATCATTGCAAGCACAACAAGTAATAAAAAAAATCGAAAATCAATGAGATCGAACGAGGTAAACGAGCAATATAATTGCCAACTAATATTAACTACATTAGAAATAAAAATACTTCAAATATACGACAAAAGTCTCGGGATAACAACAGTGATCTACGACTACATGGAGTAAAAATTGAATATCCACACAAGCGTCAAAAATAAAACAACGATCATAATTCCCATCGTCTCGAGTTTGCACACACATTCCACCAAGGGTATATGGAGAGAGGAGAATAATCACTTGGTCGAATAGAAACAATTTCACCAGGAAGATCGAGTTCTTTCACCTCTACAATTTGGTAAAGCGGCTTCGCCTCCTCGCTTTTGTTCCATTATAAATAAATAACCAATTTAATGAAGATTTATAGCATCATACAAGTAAATACATAATTTTAGGTTCCATTAACCGAAAGAAGAAAAGTCACGACGTCCATGAAGAGGACAAAAATACACCGGGTAACATACCCATATTATCAAGTAATAGCGAAGTAGTACTTTAAAAATAAATAACGATTTCATACCATAGACAATATAAAAATAAACATTCACATGACGACTCAAGTTTAGATATAGACTCATAATATGAAAGAAGTGATGCTGTACGATCGAACCATCGTGACTCAAAATATTACGTCTTAAGAAAATAATACAAATATGAGTTTGTTGGGTAATCCATTTGCATTTTCTAGTTAATGTTACCTTGTACATTGTAAAAGCGAGCATTTACACATTTTTAATTTGTGTTACACCATTAAAGAATTTACACCTTTCATTTTTCAATCTTTACGAAGTTTTCCTTTCTAGAAAAATTTCAATCTCTCGGAAATTATTAACATTAGTAGATGCGGTGACTCGGTTATCATAATCGACAAATCATTAGGTTTGAAAATATCCATACTTGTGTCAAAATCTCGTCAATGTTCATATCTTAAGTACCAAAAACGTACATAGTTAGAATTTTCAAAGTTTTACGTTATTATTATTACGGCTTACCTTATCATATATATACACATATCCAACACGACCCAAACTAGTCCAATTGACTCTTAAAATTAACCTTGATTTTTTATTACACACATGTTTTCCTTACAGCTGATTTGTTAAATCATATTCACGCGATTCGACTCAAATGCTAAAGAAGTTTCACGTAGTATTATTTCGGATAAATTACTGATTTTAGTCGACATTTGAATCTCAAAAATAATAATAATATAATAATGTAATAATTAATCAAAAATGCTTATTTCAATAATTCTAAAATGTGGAAAATTCAACTTTTAATCCTTAGCCCATTATCAAACGGTTTTTAACATTAACACATCTCGCAGCGGAATAAAACAAAAGATTTTTCAAACGATTTTAAACAAGCATCATCGAATTATGCATAGTGATTCTCTATAACGACAATTAAATAAACAAATGATTCCCAATGACGTTCCATCAATATTTAATAATTTGTTTCAAGCGTTAGAATTTTTCACTTATAGTGTATATTCCGATTTTATCCCATTTTATTCACTACAACAAGTAACGTGTTCTAGTTTACACCAATGCATACGTAAACATAACCAATTTTACAAAGTTTTTAGCTCTAAAATACATGACCAATTCTTCTACTCATGTTCTATATTACAAAATACGCCCAAAAGTTTGCTACATTGACCCGAAAATTAATTCATACTAAATCCAAAGTTACATATACTCAACAGTCATATCGTAAATTTTATTATAAACTCCCTTTTCAAATTATATTAAACAAATTCTTAACAAATCCATCACTAGCTTCTAGCATCAAATTATTAATATATAAAAACAAGGATTTTACGAGTAATATAAATTACTTATTATGATCTACCAACCAAGGTTAAAAGAAAAATAATTTCACTTTGTCCATTACTTCTCTACACTTATTTTTACTTGTTACAAGATACATCATAAGTCCTTTTTTTTAATCCAAAAGTTTCATCCGCCAAGTATTAAATATGTAAAACACTTTATGTTTAACTCATTCAATCAACAAAGTTTAGTGCTTACTTAACTCACACAAATGTCGGACCTCGTCATATATACTATCAAATTTAAAATAATAAGACAACAAGAACAAAAATGAAATAAACGAAGCGAAAATACGTATGTCAACTAAATGTTGTTATCGGCCCCGGATGAGTCTCGAAATTGTACTCCACAAAATTAACACAAAAACCAACCAAATTCCAAGTTATCGCGATTGATCCCAACGCTAGTCTATTTTAAAACACATCTTTAAAATTCAAGTAGAATAGTAAACAACGATTAAATGGCAACACGCCTCAACCACGTTTTATAACACACACATGTGATTCGTCGCTACGATGTACGCATCGTTGATTATACTTCGTCTATATTATAGTTACGCCAATTAACATATCAAACCCATAAGGAATAAAGGAAAATAAAGTAATACGTAAGTAAATTACGTTTCAAAAGAAAATGTCCAAAATGACACATCATGGTGCGATAACGACAATCGAGATCAATCTAGTCAATATACAATATGTTACGAAGCGTTATTTACGTATCTAGAGTATCAAACGAGGTTCATATTCGGTTATCCGAACAATAAATTAATTATCAAGATTGATAATTTCCGGTGAGGCCGAATTCTCAACAAAACCGCATTATAACATGTACGATAATCACTCAAGGACCATTGTTTCACGTGCAATGCCTTTAAATACCATAGTATATACGTATTTATACATAAAATCATTCCTACATACATGTAGGATTACAACGCAGTGTTGCCATGTAATGCAATGTAGCCCGTTATGCCAAATACATGCAACATATAAGATAATCTTACAAGAATTTGCAAATTACGATGATAAGTACTCAACGTACACAACAATATATCTCAATATATATCAAAGTATTTACTTACTAAATACTATAGAATTCGTGTCAGTTTGAGGGATACATCTAAAATATAAAGCAATGCTAAAGAAAGCTTACAGGAGCCATGCAGGATAGTTGTGTGCTTGGACAATTTCTTACGACACCAAAAGTAATAGTTTAGGATTTTTCAAAATGACCTAGTTCTCTATAACTCATGGCTCTGATTCCCAATCTATAACACCCCCAACAAATGCTATGCGCAGCGGAACTACAACATTTGGGTGCTATGTAGTTATCATCACACATAAGCTATATTAAACGACTCAAAGAGACGTAAAAGTTTAAACATAAATTTAAACATTATTAAAATCATACACGTCTACAGTTTTCCAAATCCCAAGATAATATTAAACAGAGTTTGCGTTTAGGTCCCCACTGAATCTCAACCCAAAAGTGCATTTTCGTTCACATGACATAATATAAAATAATTAAGTGCTAAAAGGGAAGAAAAACAAAGTAGACCGCCAAGCCACAACAACTTCCATCCTCGCATGCTCCGCTGCTATCAACCTTGGTTACCTGAAACACATGCTTAAAATCGTCAACACAAAGGTTGAGCGAATCTATAGGTTTATCAAATCATAAGTTGAACATAAGTACTAAAAACCAATCATGATCATTCAATAGCATTGTCGCGCAAACAATCTATTATTCAAGGATATGACAATTGTGTTTAAGCTCATGACACTAATCCGTTAACTCAATCACCCGCATAATAATTACCGGCGTGATTCAGATGAAACCAGTGCCCCTACTAAAGGCATCAGTTGCAATTATACCTTATCTCTTATCACAAATTATCCGTCCGCAGGGGGTATCAACGTACTAGCCCTCGTCTCGGATAGGGTAGTCAACCCCATAGTACTATCACTTTGTATAAGCGGCTATTTCCCCCTTCGCAAGGGCAAGACAATAGTTAATAGTTCATGAAATTAGGGCTTTTTGCAACTAGGTACTCAACACAATTTCAAGGCAACATTCGGGTCCAACAATCATTCATGACTTATGTTCATTTTCATTTAAATAGCATGTATCCCCCTCGCGGGTAAAAACATTTGAAATAAGTAAAGAGCGAGGCTATAGACTCACCTGGCGTAGTAGTAGTGGTTCTAGTGAAGACGTAACGAGAAATGTCACCGACGACGTGGATGCCCGGGAAAATCAAACACTTGACCTAAAAGTCAAAGTACGAAAACCAAATCAATGCACCGCGTACATAATTGTACTAAACACACACAAATCGAAACACTTAATGCTTATGAAAACTCACGCCAAAACCAAACAAGTAGTTGTTACTAGACTTATACCATTTACCTACGTATTTAAAGTGATTCTCATTTTATAAATTTGCCGGTACTTACCAAAAGTACGGGCTGTTTTCTACGACTTAAGCATTTGTATGACATTCAAGAAAATTCACAAAAATACCTCATGACCTGTATAATACCCATATTTATTCTCATGACAAGTTTTCACTTCTATGACTCGTTACACATCACATTTCTAAACATACACTTTTAGGACTGATTTTGCATGTTGACCATGTTGGACTTGTTTGACCTATTTAAAATACACCATCGACCAATCCAACACCTAAGTCTAAAACTAGACCCACAAGTGCAGGTTTGAAACCAAAAATTAACTTTCAATGATTTACCAAACTCTATCTATGGTCCCCGGGATTTGACCCAAAACCAAACACAAATTCGGATTGTGTTGATTCTCATCTCCCGGTACACGAACTTTCAAAATATCATAACTTTTGACTCGTTTGGAGTCGTAAGCTCTACCTTATACCAAAACGAAGCTAAAACAAACCTCTACAACTACATCCTATGTTCATGACCTGTTTTCAAAATTAAACCCACGAAAAACATGCTTGAACAATCTGGTCTAAAATCACCCTTTCAAAATCACCCTAACACTTGATTTCAATCCAATCCAACATTACCTAGACCTATTCTAACCACTTATGATCATACCCAATCATCCTAAACAGCCTATTATACCAAGAACTTCAAACCCTAACCAAAACCCAATCCCAAATCATACATGCAATGTGTTTAACCCATTCAAAAACACCAAAAACAACTTTCTAAACACAAACCCACAAGCAAAATCGTCAAACACTATGAACACCCAAAAACCCCCAAAAATTGGTAGGTTTTTGGGGCTGTGGAACACCAACAACATAATCCCCATCTTATTTTATGGATTAATTATCATTATAAACACATGAATTAAACAATAAATGGGTTTAATTAGATTAAAACATGTTCTTGAAAAATCATTGATTTTTGAAAAATTTGTGTTAATGCATGTTATAATTGATTGTATGAAAACACTTACAATGGAAAATGAGAAGGTGGTCTAAACTTGGATTTAACCAAATCAAAAGAGAAAAAAAAATATTGGTGGTGGTTGTTTGTGGTGGCCGACGGCCAAAGAAGAAAAAGGGAGAGAAAGGAGAAAATTTTGGAGAGTGTTTGTTTGTGTGTTTTTGATTTTCTTCTTTTTGTAAAAATTAGGGGGACTTGTTTTGTCAAATGGGCTTTCTTTTGGCCTTATTCTTAAACGACACTACTTAATAGTGGAAAAACGACTTACTAGTTTATTACGAAAATTTACGGGGGTCGGGGGTCGTCCCGACTACCTCAAAATACTTATAATTGGTTAAAACGCACACAAAACGAATATTCATAGGGTTCCGACTCGACTTAACACGTAATAAAAATAAAATCTAGAAAGACTCAATTATCGATCAATCGATAATAAAAGGTAAATTTTGGGCATCCGTTGGTATCGTAGTCGTCATCGGTTCTTCTTAAATCGTCAAATGTTAAAATTACGACCTTAAACGTTGGTTTCAACTTAAACCGTCAAA
Source organism: Glebionis coronaria (assembly GCA_025667525.1). Taxonomy (NCBI): domain Eukaryota; kingdom Viridiplantae; phylum Streptophyta; class Magnoliopsida; order Asterales; family Asteraceae; genus Glebionis; species Glebionis coronaria. The sequence goes on along the minus strand of CM046874.1, from coordinate 64,753,158 downwards.
TAAATCCACGATAAAAATTCTTAAAAAATTCAAAAATATACGTAAAATAGGATTAAATAAATGACGTTGGGCTCGGGATATCACATCCACAAGTGAGCCACAACTTAAGAGAGATGCTCATATTGAACAGCTCTTGAGACGATAACTTAGCATCATACAGTACATTCACGGGTCTTACAGGAAATTTTTCCAATATCAATTCTGTTTGATCACAGTGACACGCTGAATCACATGGGTTTCTACGGTTAATCTTACCATGACTCAGCTTATGCGTAAAGGAGAGAACCCTACACTACATTAGGTGTTCTAGAAAATCCTACGCTAGGAGAAGTCTAGATTCAGAGACTCAGAGTTTCGCAAACTCCTATGTATCAAGTTCTACGAAGCAAGATATAGTTACGTTCATATCTAGGTACCTGACATACCAACAGGTTAAGATAGGACACCAACAAACTGGGATGTTTTCATCATCTGAAATTGTGAATTGAAATGGGACAAGATCTCCACGGATTTTGGTTACCAGATTAACGCAAACTCAGAAGAAGCATGATGCTATCTGGGTTATTGAAAACAGTTTGATCAAGTCTGCAGAATCCTTACATCCGCAAGGATTTCAGAACCAACAGATTGATCGGACATGTTCCAGCCAAGGTTCATCCGATCATTTGGCAATTCCTCAGTTATCAAGTCAGACAAATATTCATAATTATGCTCCTTATTTACTTCACGTCCTTGTTCTAATTCCACGCCTTGCTTTCGCACTCGCGTTCATGACACTATTCACGTTCATGATCGTATTTTGGTTTACGATTTTACGTTCATTTCTTTTCTCATTATGGGTAGTTTGTAAGAACTTGAGAGACCAGACCCAAGTTTAGTATAACTCCCTATCCTCAGATAGACGTTTCTCGTCATAATCTATGTCTCACATTCTAGCGTTTGTCGTTACCGCCATTATATTCTATGATCACGATATGTTTCACATGTCATGTTCATTCCACGTTCCTCATATCATGATCAAGATATGTTACACGTATCAGGGATCACGATATGTTTACTCATACTACACTCGCCATATCTCCACGTAGCACGTTCAAAATTTTTCACGTATCACGTTCAAAAATTTTCACGTACTACTTTTCTATATGTCTCCCGCATCGTTGCTAGTTATCGGTTAAGTTGGATTGTTTTGCACCATAATGTTTCAGTTACTCTTACACGTTAATTCTTATTCCTCGATCGAATTTAGGGGATCTACCTTACGTTGATAACCAAGAACTTCTTCGTATTCCAAGTCAAGGTCAGGAGGAACAAGACTTATCATTCGTGTCAAGATCTTATAAGGAACCGTTCCAAGAGGGAAGCCACTTGGAAACGGACAAGTTCATCCGGACTTCTTATCCGTTTTCTCTTATCAATTAGATATGTCCTTTCAGCCACGTCACGTTCCATGTCCTTTTAAGACATGTCACGTTCCGCGTTCTTTCTGCTAGGTCACCTGCACATACCCTCTCAGTTTGATTCGGGTATGTTTCTCGTTCAGTTACGTTATCTATAATTCGGGGACGAATTATTCTTTTTAGGGGGGAAGAGTTGTAAAACCCGCATGCTTTTACCATGAATAGTACCCTTAAGATCGTACGTACTATATTTAAACTTTCCTAATATAGCATGATTACGATTACGTGTTAGGATTTTACGTATTACGTACGTGTTAGAACACGATAAGTATTTACTACGCACGAGCACGTAATAATTATTTGACAATAATTAATCACGAACATGCGATCATGAAATCATGAACGTAATTAAAACACGAACTATTATTAATTACGTAAATATATTTATTAAGAGCGTAATTAAATATATTAGATCACGATATTTACGTAACGAGAACACTTAAAACGCGAACACAAATAATCACGAACGTATAACTTAACACACGAGAACACACCAATGTTTTAGACACGGAAAACATTCGGGTTACCCCTTGTGCGCCCCATTACCATGAAATTAGGAGGGGATGGGCTTAGCCCATCAATTTTTCACTAAAAAGGAAAAGGAATATTTTTCACTACTCATTTTCATTCACAGAAGATTTTTAGAAAAACCCTAAAACCCTCTTCCTTGTTCTTCTTTGTGCCGCCACCTTAAGAACACCACAAGAGGTGGTTTGTGATCTTTGATCTTGAAGTTTTAATGATTGATCGTGTTGGTTCTTCGTCCTTTTGATCCACGAATTCGGTAAACCCTTTTTAAAACTTTTCTTTTGATTTAATCTTTTTATTAATTATGAACATGTGATGTTTTTATAAAAACATAATAATTAAGCATAGATCTAACATGTTTTGGTGTCAAATTAAATCAAAGGGTTGTTTTAAGGGGATGTTTATTTGGCCGCAGGCTGCAACCGAACCCGAATGGGTTTCGGCTTGCCAAGCCGACCACCACCAAGACCATATGGTCTTGGTTGGTGCGTGTGGGTCCCACGACAGCAAGGGAAACACGGGGTACCCCGAGTTGGTTCGGGGTACGGTGTCGATTTCATGTCCGGTTCATGTGTTTAGCCTAGATCCCGTTCATGGTGTATGTTAGTTTTTTTTTATGTTTATGAACTTATGTTAAAATTAAATTAATAAAATGATGTGATTAATTTAATAACATGACTTAGGTTATTTAATTATTAATGATCATGCATTTATTTTAACCTAAGTATTTATATATTTAAGACTTATAATTAATTAATTATTTTAAAACCATGGATATAATTAATTAATTAACATGACTTAGGTTATATTATTAATATATAATTGTACATATTTTAACCTAAGTATTTAAATTATTTAATTAAAAACATGTTATACTTTAATTAAATATTATAACTTATAGTTTAATTAAATTACATGAAATAATTATTAAATTATACACTATACCATATGACTTAGAAATAATCATGAAAAACACTTAGGCTTATATACTTAGCTTATTTAACCAGCTTATTTCTAATTATGGAAACTTTCTATTTTTAGAAACTTAAATAAATAAGGCAGCTAATCTATTTATGGAAACCAGCAATTTTTAGAAACTTATTTATTTCAGGCAGCTAATCTATTTATGGAAACTTATTTAATTAAGGCAGCTAATCTATTTATGGAAACTTTCTATTTTTAGAAACTTATCTATTTTAAGCAGTAAATCTATTTTTGGAAACTTTCTATTTTTGGAAACTTTCTATTTTTGGAAACATTCTATTTTTGGTAACTTTCAATTTTTGGAAACTTTCTGTTTTTGGAAACTTTCTATTTTTGGAAACTTTCTATTTTTGGAAACTTTCTATTTTAGGAAACCTGCTATTTTTGGGAAGTTACTTATTATTACACAGTGAGTATAATAACACATGAAATACCAGAAATACTTAATCAGATTAAACAGAATATAAGATTTAACACAGTTTAAGGCTTTAAAACAGTAAAACATGGTAAGAACACATAAAATAAGCTAAGACATGACATAAAACCAGCTATGTATTTAGTAAGCAGATACTTATTCATGTACGTATTTATGTAGCACTAGTGATTCGGAAGTAGGATTTCTCGTAGTTCGTCTTTTTCGTTCACTGGACATAAGGTACGGATTCCTGTCCTTTCAGTATGGACATTCTTTCCTTATTAGGATTCCCCGTATGCAGCCAACTGTTTTCCCATAGTATAAGTTATGAGTTTGATTGCTTATGTTTAATTAAGATTACCTATAGCCATATACATGCATGACCAGTTTCACCTAGTTATGGAGGTACCATAACCATAACATTAGAGGCACTGATGTTATGACTTCACCACGGCGGAGTGATTGCTCGTGGCGTCCCTTCAGCTTTTGGCCATTTATTTATATTTATCATGTGGGGCGTATGGGTGCATCCTAGTTACATGTTTTATTCAGGATTACATGGTGAATGTGGTGTGTGCCTTACATCCTTCACAAGGAGCTGATCCCTCCAACCCAAAAACCAGTATATTAAATTAGAGTCAACCCCTCTAATTTGTATGATGAGGTCACCCCTCCAAGTATTCATGCACGGTGGATTTTCATGACCTATATTGGCTAATGGTAAAATATGCTAAACAGTTTTCGTAAGATAAACATAAGGCTTTTCAAACTATAAAACCAGTTTTATGAACATGTTCCAGTTTTTCCAGGACTTATACATTTCCGTTGCTATTAAGTCTCTCTTATGTTTTAGTCACTTATACTATGTCTATATCCGTGCACTGAGCCTTTTGCTCAGCCGTTACTTTCCTTTCCATGTCCCAAAACGGCAGGTACCCTAGGAAAGACTCGAGCATTTGGAGGACGTGCATAGGATGGAAGCTGCTAGAGACTTCTTTTCCTTTTTGCCTTCATATACTTATGCTTGTTTAGTCTTTCATTCATTTCTTTTGCTTTATTATGTTTTGGGCTTATGTTTGGGAACCGATGTTTGATTCCGGTTATCCCTATGGTCATGTAATGTTTTATACATTTATCCTTGTATGCTTTGATGACACGCCATAATTACGCGTGACATTCCATTATCAAAATGGGGTGTTACATAATGGGTCTCTCAGGGGTAGAGGAAACGGCCAGTGGTACATAGGGATCATTTTCTAAGATTTCTATCAAGAAGGGTTCTAAGCCATCTAAATATATAAGAAATTCACTTTTCCAACTTGAGAAATCCTCTTCATCGAATGTTGGTACATTGGACACATGTGACCCCCCTCGAACATCAAGTAGTTGGGGAAGTTCATCATCATTATTACTAATGCTTACAACTGGTGTAGGCATGGTAGTAGATGTGGTGGCCGGCATGGTGGTCGAGGTGGTACCTAAACTGGTTTGACCAAAAGGTGGAGGAGGTATAGTATCAGCCATATTAAGATCTTGATTTTAATAACAAGAACAGTTTATGAAAAGTTTTATAAATCAAACCGCTCTGATACCAATTGAAAGTCCCTTAATATGACAATTGTTGATAAACTATAACTCTTGTAACCACGAAACACAATGAAATACTTTTCAAACGCGTAATGCTTTATTAAGTATTATAAACAAAGTATTACAAAGTGCTATGAATACACTCGTTGAATGACAACAAGATATGAACCCTAGAAACAAGTAAACTAGATTCGAGACTCAAGTTTACAAGGGAACCAATGAGATGCTGGTAGACAGCTGGGGGCTCAACGGTTCCAAGGTGAGAAAGAACTTAGATAAATTATCCAAGCACAAGGGTTGGTTTAATTCTTCTTTCTCACTCCTATTTATAGTGTACGAGGTTGCTTCCTTAGTGGGAGTAGTTGATACGTGTCACCTTCTGAATGGAAGAGTACAACGTATTAAATGCATGTCCAAATCGAGATATACCTTTAAACAACTTTAGGTGAACAGTTCTGCCAACTGTTCACCTTTTGTCCCACTAGGTCGTACTAGGATTTATCTTGAATCTCTTGTTTTGTCCCGCTCAAAACACTTGGTAGATTCTCCCGCCTAAACTATACAGGATTGGATAAGCTTTGCTTATACCAAACTTCTAGGGTTCTTAAGAGATCTCTGAGTGTTGTCAACTCAGAGATCATTGAACACCAGTACATTCCTTCAACATCCCAGCTATCCATAATCACTGGTGAGTATGACTTCAGATTGTCTTCGACTTCTCTGACGTTGTGTTTGACTTGAATGTTCCTGGTGTGCCAGCTGAGGCTTTGCCTTCCACTGGTCTAGTCTCTGTCGCTGGTCCTCTCAGCGATCAGTAAACACTTAGTCTAATTAAACAAATCTAGATTGGGCCATAGTTAAAACTTTCATTGGCCCAACAATTTCCAATCTCATGATTATGCTTTTATAATTAACCATAATTGTATTGACTAAACATGTAGTCAATGAGTTGAAATAACTTAATATATATCTTTACATTTAAATGTAATAGAGCAACAAACATCTTGTGTGCTTATATATCATTAGGTTTCATACCATACGGTTAAGAGAAAAAAATAATATGTTGTTCCTTGCACACACTTTAAGATCTCTCCCACTTGTGTAAGGTACAACATCTTATTATGTAAACAAACAACACGACGCGCGCTTGATTGTGTAAACAATGTGATAATGTCATATAATATATATATATATATATATATATATATATATATATATATATATATATATATATATATATATATATATATATATATATATATATATATATATATATATATATACAAGTAGATTTAGAACAATATTGTTTATTAACGAATCATGTATACTTATTTTATAGATAATGATTCAAGGGTAACATCGAGAAAGCAACATATTATCTTATATAATAAAATGCAATCTTCCTTAAAAGAATGATTGTTCATATTTGGAAAGTAATGAATTATTTCAAGACTAGCTAGAAATAATAAGGTAACTAACAAGGAAATAAAGCTTGTAGCTCCCACTAAAATAGTTAACATTACATGAATGTATCTACTGTAATAAAACAAAAAAATCCCACTGGATTAGTCAAAACTGTATGTGTTACATCACGAGTAGAAAACAAATAAAGATTTATCTTCCTTTCCAACTCTCTTAAAATGCTTACAAGTAACAATGTACTTAGGTATTGAGTAGAGTTGTATGAAATTATACTTATGTAGATTAGGGACTAGCCATGAACTTGAACATTTAGCATGTAATTCCTCCTCAATCGTTTAGCTTATGCGCGAGGGTGTTTAGCACCTTAAGGGATATAGTGAGTTCAAGAAAAATATGTAGAAGACAAGTTAGTAATTTTCTTTACTCATTGCGGTCTATTGAGATTTCATCTCCTTAAATCATACATTTTCTTGACAAGTGCAAGATGTTAAAATTCTGGTAGCTATAGACAATGTTAATCCCTTATGATCTTGTTAGTCTAGCTTGTAGACTTAGACTACACAGAATAAATCCTATATAGTCTTAGTAAAAACTTTGAATGACTACCAAAGAGTATAAGGAATCCACACTTTAGTATTAAGAAGATTAAACAGTTTGTAGGTGAAAAAGGAATTCACCAAAAACTTTAATATTATCTATATGATTATTCCTTGTAAGAATACTAGGGTTATAGAACTTTAAAGCTAATAATGAAGACGCAAGCATGAGGAGCCCTTATATGATATATCTCAAACCAAACATAGGACCTCTTTTTATAGTATAAGGAGCCCTTTACATGATAAGTATAAAGTAAATTAAGAAGATATACACAGAATATCTGCTTTTTAATAACTAATACACCTTCAATTTTTATCACTCCAAGAATATCTTTAGTGAATATAATACGTGTCTTCAGTCCGTATCCCTTACCAGTACTAAGTATCACAACTAGCATAAAGATTTGTCCATGTCCATTTCGTACAAATCTGGCCAAAACACTACCAATACTAATAATATCATTACCAGCATTAAACAACCTCAATACTAGTAGCGTAATGTAAAACCAGTATTAATATTATTCCTAACAATCCTCCCCTAAACTTGTGACTCCTCCAACAAATTCACAAGTTTCTTCAAGAATAAAAGCTCCTTATCAATTTTTTAGTGCCAGACCAAAATCCTCCCCTTAGTTGATAATAAGATCTTTAAAATATCCTTCCCTTAGTTGATAAGAAGGTCTTCAACTAAAATCCTCCCCTAAATTGATGAGTAGGTCTTCAAAAATCACATAACCAAATATTAACCATCAATTCCAAAGAAGTACAAACTGCTCTCACCTTTGTTAAGAGAAGTAACCCTTAACAAGAAGATCATAGAACCATGATAAGAAATTATTGATAACAAACCTCCCCTGAACCCTACCAGTCTTAGTAATGTAGCCTTTCCAACAAGATAGTAAATAACAATACTACCATAAGATGTCACCCCTGAAAATAAAGCCATAATATTTCAGAGTCTTCACCAACATTAGTTGTATATGGGCAAAAGCACAACTAATAAAAAACATCCAATGTGTGTCCATCAAAAGATCCACCATCTCTCCACATATAAAACAAGAAACACTATATACAACACCTTTTTTGTTTTTGTTTGTTTGTTTTTTTTATTTGTTAAACACTCATTATAGTAGGAACCCACACATAGAGAGAGATGAACTAATTTAAAACTCTAAACAAGTCGTCAAAGTACTCAAAGCACACTCAAATATATGAGATAGACATTGAATCCTGTGCGGTTCCTTGGTCAGAAATATCCATTAGAACAAGAATTTCCCTGTATGCTCAAAGAGAACAATACTAAACACCTAACACTTGCAGGTTGCTATAACCTCTGATTTGTGAAAACCATTATCAGTACAAAGTACTACCTGTGAATATAGACTTTATGATAAAATCCTTCTTGACAAGATTTCCAGCAAAAGCTATTCTCTAAGCCAGATGTCGAAAGACTAACACACCATAAATGGAATGGCAAAGAGTGAACCATCTAGTAAAAACTAACTTGCTAAGAAGCAACCAACAAGTTTCCATCTAAGTCATAAATATTTTCCCAACAATATTTGCCCAAAACAGATTTGACCAAAAATAAACTTTTATACAAACAACAATAATTTTAACACTAACATAAACAATTTTGACCAATACCAGTACTAGTTTTTACAAAACTGTATATAGCAAAAACCTTTGAAAAATAACTCAAATATTAATCATTCCAACACTTCCCTCAAATACTGGAATCTTTATCATCAAACCCTTTAGTAAAAAGATCTGAAAAATTGTTTTCATTTTCTATGTTAAACACATGAATCAACCTTTTCTCATGACAATCCCTTATAAAATGGTGCCTAATCTCAATATGTTTGGTTTTGCTATGCTGAATTAGATTGTTAATAATGCGAATAGTACTAGTATTATCAATATACATAATAGTGTTCATGAAGTTATACCCATAATCCAACACCCGATTCTGAATCCATAGTACTCTTCCACAAAAATGAGCAACAACAACATACCCATCTTTAGTAGAGGAAATGGCTACCACTGTTTGGTTCTTGCCTTTCCATGTTAGTCTACACCCTAAAAACTAGCATCCACATAATATAGACCTTCTATCGAAGCTGGCACCAACATAATCACTGTTTGTGTATGCCACTAAGTCAAAAGGAGAATCCTCTCGATACCACAAGCCAAGTTTGGGACGAGTCTTCAACTATCTAAAGCTTTTCTTGACTGCTTGAAAGTAAGAGACCTTAGGATTAACTTGGAACCTTGCACATGCATACATAACAAACATGACGTCAGGCCTAGATGAAGTGAGATACATCAAAGACCGAATCATAGACCTATAAGAGCGCTCATCATATTCTTCACCATCTTCATCCTTAGGTAAAGTTTTATCAGCTTAAATTGGAGTATTAACTGGCTTAACATCCATCATATTGAACTTTTTAAAAGTTTCGGCCACATACTTGTCCTAACTAATAAAAATGCCTTTTATACTTTATTTCACTTGTATTCCAAGTAATAATGTAAGCTCTCCCATAGAACTCATCTGAAATCTTTCTTTCATAAGCTTATCAAACTCTTCACACATCTCAGCCTTTGTAGAACCAAAAATGATATCATCTATATAAACTTTAACTAGCATTATATCATGTTAAGTCTTGTAATGAAAAAGGTCTTATCAATCTTTCCCCTCTGAAAACCATTGTCCATTAAATATTCACCATGCCTTTGGTGCCTGATGAAGACCATAAAGTGCCATTTTGACTCTGTAGACCTTGTCAGGAAATTTCAAATCTTCAAAACCAGGACGTTGACAGACATATACCTCCTCATCTGTGGTGCCATAGAGAAAATCAATTTTGGCATCCATTTGATAAACCATAAAGGTCATATTAGAAGCATAGACCAAGAACAATATTATGGCTTCAATTCTTGCTACTGGAGTAAAAAATTCATCATAATCAAGTCCTTCTTTCTATGTAAACCCTTGAGAAACAAACTTTGCCTTGTTTCTTACCAGAATTCCTCTTTCATCAAATTTATTTCTTTAAAGCCATCTAGTGGCAATTGCCCTTATTCTAGTGGGTAAATCATAGAGTTCCCATATATCTTGTAGTTTGAACTGTAGAAGCTCTTCTTGCATAGCTTTAATCTAAGAGACATCTTCAAGAGAAATTCTAATACTTTTACGTTCATGTTGAGATAGAAAGCAAGCAAAAAGACAAGTATTTACATCTCTATGCTCATTATCTTCATAAATAGCACTAATGAACCCTTGCTAGTTATTAGTCTTGACCCTGGTCATTCTGCTAGTTTGTACAGGAGATTGAACATCCTTAATAACATTTTCTAGTTGATGATATTTGGTGAGTCTTGTACCTGGTGTTTTAGGCATTGTGTAACAACTAGGTAGGTTGTTGACATTTACATCAACATCTTCCCAGTCATTTGAAGTACTATCATGAAAATCATCATCACCTTCATTAGGATCTGGTTGATACATCAATTTTCTACTACCAACATTAGAGTTTGCACTAACACATTAGTCTTTGGCAAACCAATATTTGCTTCATTAATGATGGTTGTATCTTTATTAGTAGAGCTCATAACCTTCTCAATTATGTTTGTGTCATTTGCATCAGCTAAAACATCCTTCTTTTTAGTACTTGCATCTTTTAGAAACCTAAATCACCATCCAGAAGTGGTAATATGACAATATCTTCCTCTGAACCTACAACATTATTAGTGTTTGTACCTGCAAAAATTGGTACATAATTCATGGTGTTTGATAGAGTGTCAATGTCAAACATCCATTCTAGTCTAGATCCTGCATTGACTGGTTTGTTCTCCAAGAACCCAATGTGCAAAATTTCCTCAACCTGTTTGGTTCTAAGATTATAGACCCTATATGCCTTACTATTCAAAGAAGACCCAACTAAAAGTCCCTCATCAGACTTCCCATCAAATTTTCCCAAATGGTCCATAGTATTTAGAGTAGTCACATGACATCCAAATGGTCTTAAGTAATGCAGTGTAGGAGCTCTACCTTTAAAGAGATTACAAGGAGTCTTGTTATGAGCTTTAATAACTAAGACCCTATTTTGCACATAACAAGGTGTACTAATAGCTTCTGCCAAAAAATGAGTAGGCAATTTGGAATCAGCCAGCATAATCCCAAAGAGCTTTTATTAAAGTTCTATTTTGCCTTTCAGCAACTCCATTTTGCTGAGGAGTTTTTGCAATACTGAATTCCCTCATAAACCCTTTAATCTCACAAAAATCATTCATCTCTTTGTTCTTGAATTCTGTTCCATTATCACATCTAATGGCCTTGATAGAGTTCTCAATGCGTTCTCACTTTTAGTAATAAAGATTTTAAGAATATGAGGTGTCTCATCCTTAGACTTAAGAAAGAACATCCAAGTAAATCTACTAAAATCATCTGTAACTACTAAACAATACTTCTTATTATTTAGACTATACACAAAGGTAGGTCCAAATAATTCCATATGAAGAATCTCAAGAGGCTTATATGTAGAATTTATAATTTTGGACTTATAGAAGCTCTGTGTTGCTTTCCTTTTAAACATGCAACATAGGTTTGGTCATTGAGAAAGCGTTTGGAAGGCAATCCTCTAGCCAAGTTTTCTTGAACAAGTTTATTGATATTTTTGAAGTTTGCATGACCAAGCCTCCTACGCCAAAGCATTGCCTCATCAGATGTAGCATGTGTAACCAGAGAAATTAACCCTTATTTAGGAATCTTGTTCTTCATATCAACACAATACATGTTTTTCTTTCTTGGGACTCTAAAGTGTATCTGATTGTCATCAAGCATCTTAAATTCTAGTGAAAGAACCATATATTATGTATCAATAAAAAGTACATAAGTCCTTTTGTCACATATATGAGATATGCTAAAAAGGTTACAGTGAAGCTCCTTCACATAGTACACATCCTCAAAGTCAATGTTGCCAACCTTAAATGTACCTTTACCATATATTTTACCACTAGTTGATCCTCCAAAGGTAACATTTCCTCCATCAAAAGCCTTGAAGTCAGACAGAAACTTCAAGTTCATAGTATCAAAATATCCTCTTTCTTTAAGCATTGTAGTGAAATACCCTACACAAGTTAAGAAACACATTAGCTTCTTTTAGGGACCCAAACCATAATAGAATTGGATCTGCCTCGTGCATCAATGTAATTTAGTCTTTGAAAAACACTTGATGCACCATTAGGTTTGTTAGTTTTGCAAACCAAACATGCTGAGGGCTTAAAAGCATTGTTCCCATTTCCACCTTCCTTGGTTATGTTTAATACTGTTGAATTTGGCCTAAGATTATTTGACCAATTTGTCTTTTGAAAACCAGTATTAAGGTTTGGCCTACCAATTAAAGTTTGTCCTACCAGAATTAAACCTTGACCTACCAGCATTAAACTTTTGATTTTGATTTTGAATGTTTAAAGCTAATTTTCTTTAATATTATCCTTTATTTTTAATTGTGATATAAATGGTTTTGGTTCTACACTATAAAACTGTGGTCTTAGGTTGAAAGGAGTTAAAGGGTTACCATAACTAACTGATTTTGGTCTAGCAGTATTGGCAAGACTAGTATGATCACATCTAGTCTTGCTGTTGGACCTATCATATCCCCCCCCCCCCCAATTTTTTATTAAGACCACATTTAGCTTTTAAATGACCACATTTAGCTTTTAAATGTCACTATCCTCTAGTTTAGACTAAAGATAAGTAATTTCACGAGTTTGAGCAACTATTTTTCTTTTGAGAAGAATAATAGAATTTTTAAAGGCTACTTGTTCCTTATAAGATCCTATTTTTTCTTCTAACCTGACAACTCCATTTTTATAGTTAGTTACATCACACTTAAAATAACGATAGTTTCCGATTATATTATTAGAATACTTTTGCAATTCATTATAATTTTTTTGACAAGCAATAGTATAGTTTTATTGATAATTACCTCAAAATATGATAATTCCATGAGAGCCCTGTCTTTAGCATCATCTTCACTCCCATGAATTCCCAATCAATACTATTGCCATTAATAGCCATCAAAGCCTTTGAGGAGGGTTCTTTAACATTTAGTTTTCTTTCTTGTGGCTTGCTGCTTGCATTTCTGCATTCTCTTGCAAAATGGCGTTCTTGTGGCAGTTGTAGCACTCCACTTTTGATTTATCAAAAACAACCTTATCACCAGCATTGAGAGTGATTTGCTTTCATGTTCTTTTGAGAAACCTTCTTGCTCTCATACTTAGAAAAGACAACTGATTTTTAATCCCCATTTCTTCCAAATCATCATCATCAAGTTGCTAAAGATCATCAACAACTATTTCAGCCACATTCTTGTAGTTAGACAAAAATTTATAGATAGTACCATCATTTAACCCTACAACATTGATTGAAGTATTACACAATTAATAGATGCACTAGCAGTATTAGTATTTTCACTTGAATAAAAGCTATTATTCTTACTGGAAATGAATGCAGGATTAGTGGCATTCAAAGATGAATATGTGTTTCTTTTAAGTTTGTTTTCAACCACTTTCATGTGATTGTACAGATCATCAATATTGATTTGATCAATATCATCCTTGTTTTCTTAGATGGATACTTCAGTAGCCATCTCTACTGGCATGCTTATAAGAAATTTAGCATTTATATCTTCTTGCTCAGCCTTTCCTCCTTGAGTGATGAGTTTGCTCACAATTCCTTGAATTCTATTGTAATTAGACTCAAGAGATTCTGAACCTTCAACATTAAAGTTTTCAAACATTAATTTTAAAAATGCTTTTTTGGCTTTCTTGGTGGATTCATTACCACAAAATCTAAGAAAAGAAGCATCAAGCATTGACTTAGCACTATTATGTTGTTCAAAAGTAAGAATGTGCTCATTAGGTATAGATAGCATAACTATACTTCTTGCTTTTATATCATTTGATATTTTCTTCTTTTCATCCTGAGTGATTTTTGATGTAAAAGTAGCAGGTTGAGTGTGTGTGTGTCAATGGGCAATGACTTCCCACATATCTCAATTGTACATTTGCACTTTTGGAATTTAACAACCATAATGTATATAGCATACATGCATCAAGAGTGAACGCAACATATAGGATCGATTATCTATGAACATAATGTAATTAACATAAAGATGAAGATAACATACCTTTTCTCCAAGAATGACGATAAAGAACACCAAATCATCAAAACTAAATGAAACCCTAATTCCATATACCTAATCCGATTCACCAATAACCCAAAGATCAAGTTAGATATTCTCTAAGATAGTCCACATGACACTTCAATCAACCACCTTCGATTGCTAGATCTTTATTAAGTTATACATAATAATAATCAAACCCGAATACCCCTTTGGGTATTGTCACCGTCGACCACCACAAAGAAAAGAGAGGAGAAAGTTTGCTTTAAAGTATGAAGAAATGAATCACAGTCATGCGTTTATATACTAGATCCTTGGAATATTTATGGTAAAGATTACATCTTAACCTCTAAGTAATAAATATTTCTAGAAGCAAAAAACATTCTCCTCCCTTCTTTTTCTTGTAGTCGGCCGAACACCCCTATAGGGTGTCTTGGTTTGACTTTTTATAATACTAATAAAGTAATTACATTAATTACCTTAAAGTATTAATTCTTATTTATTAATCCTTGTTAAACCTTTAACATATTAATTAATTATCGATAAGTATACACTTTTATGAAACCATGATTATACAATAAATATAGCCATATTATATCGTATATCTTATTAAAACGTAATCTCGATGTCTAAGTGTGTGACCCCTTAGGCTCACATACTCTCAGCCGTGTAAAATAATATCTATGACTTAAACACATCCCAACAGCTCCTACTTGCGGAAGTCTCCATCATAGTGTATCTTAATACTAACATTAAGGGATAGTCTAGCAACACCATCAATGCTCCCAAAAGTACCTGAGTTTGGTTTCTCGCAAAGAAGCTCAGCCTTATGATATAAATTACTACATCCCTTTTGGTTCTATTACGGTTAATCATGAGTATGCATCCAAAAGTTATTAATGTATTTACAATTTTGTTTCTCGTTTATGGAATTAATCAAGATTATCAAATGTAATAAGAAACTTCTTAACTACACTTTGGGCGTGGCCACAAAAACATTTGATCAATCCTACAAGGGGCCCAGTATGTATCATACTCCATTCATGGAGGAACAAAATCCTATTTTTGACTACAACTACCTTTCACATATGTCAAAGACATGTTTGAAATAGGTTTTATGATTGTCCATATTACTAACACAACATTTTCTCTAGATCAAGAAATGCTATCCATCCATGCGAAGATCTACCTGCATCTCAAGTCTAAGGATAAGCAATACTTTACCGTTAGTGTAGTTTCTTAATGACGCTGATCCATAAAGAAAATCTACATGGTTGGGGTAATTCAATTATTCAACCACATTGAATAACATATGACTTTGGAAGACTCATCTTTATGTATATTCTAAAGATACAACCAACCGTCATATTTGTCTTAGTTCAACAATATTCTCATATTGACGATTGACAACGCATATTTAGAATGTATATAATACATATAAATATGCAGATACTACATTCATGGATTAAAGATGTAAATATAGGACACAATAGTATTTAATGAAAACAATCATACCTCGTATTCCAATTCATTATCTAATACAATTGCTTAACCGTCCCTTATCCAAATACCAATTAAGATCACTACATGATAATCCTAGCTTGAATACTATGTCTTAGTCATAACAAACTAATCGTTGATAAGTCATAGATTCCTACAAACTAGATTATTGATCTTGTGAAACTTTGAGAATACTATTTCATAATATAAGTTATGAATAATATTATGATACGTGTACTATGATAAAATATCAAATTAATTGTCACACCACTTTCCATATGTGATAACCTGAACCCGTGGTTATTATTTAATTATATTTTTACGTATATTTTTGAAATTTTTGACGATATTGAATGTTATGATGATTGGTGATTTGAATTGAATGAATGTTGAAAGTTATATTTTTACGTTTTGACGAGTTGCGAGGATTATTAGTGATCACGATATCAACGGATGCACGAAATTTTACGTTTTATTTTTAGTTATGACGATGTTTGATATTTTGACGTTTTTATTTTTAGTTTCGTATTAAGTCGTGCCGGGACTATATACATATTTTGTGTGCGTTTCAAGTTTTGAGAAGTATTTTTATGAAACCCGAGACCCGTAAATGTTTTCAAAAATAACTAATAGTCATTTCCCGCTTTTTAAACAAGTATTTGCATTTTGGTCCACAAGAATCACAACTGGCAAAAACTACCCTAAACTTTCCACATATAAATAGAAAATTAATAAACAAAATACACACACACTCCACTAGCTACCAAAAATCACCAACTTCTCTCTTCTTTCTCATTCATGCCACCACCCCTTCACCATAAAAATTCATCATCAACAAAATTCTAGTTTGATTCTCTAAAATCTAAACAAAGACCCATTCTATTTTCATCTTTCTCTACAATTTGGTATAAAATTTACCCACATGCAAGCACTTTTTGTAAAAACCCATTTTTGAAGAAAATCTTGTGTTTTGATCTTGTTTATGTATTGTATGTAGGTGTTTATGATGATATAAATGATTTTTACATGTTGCATGTTAAAAATTTTGAGTTGGATTTTATATGATTTGATCATCTAGGGTGATATAGGATGTTAGGATTGAAATTAGTAGTATTAGTATGATTATAGTGGTAAAAATGAGGTTAAAATGGGTGAAAAATATGATTTTGAGTGATTTTTAAGTAGGTATTTTTAATCAGCAGCTAAAAGACAATTTTTAGAAAACTTAAGTTTGTGTATGATATGAGTTGATTAGATATTGTTGTAGAGAATTTCATGAGCTTCGATTTGGTATAAAGTAGAACTTCTAGCTCCAAACGAGCGAAAAATCATGATAGTTTGATTATTCGTGTACCGATAGACGAGTATCGACACAATATATAGTTGTTGTCGATATTTGGATCGAATCTAGGGGACTATAGAAAGGATTTTGAAATGAGTCAAGGACTGATGAAGTAGTGTAAACATTATGATGTTGAGTCTATTTTCAAACATAAGTGTCGGTTTTGCAAATGGAGTCATTTATAGAGGTCAAAATAACTATATGAGTTGATAACGTAAAACTGTCCGGTCTTTGTAGTTCGAAGATGTGTCGGGCAGGGAACCTTAAAAGTAAAATATTTTAACCAACTTTCGGGAATACTTTATATATATAGTAAGTGAAGTCTCTGATTAGTATCGTAAACATTTGACGTGTCTAAGTAGGGAAAACAGTTTGAACGATTAATATATATACCGACATATTTTTAATAAAGGAAATAAATAAAGTAAAAGTGTAAAAGGCGTACATATGTAGGAATGATTTAAATGAGAATGCTGTGCGTTTAATTTTGACTTTGAGTTATTTGTTTTGTTTTATTAAGTACGAAATATTACTTGAATATGTTATTAAAGGCGCGTGTTTTATTTTGATATATTATGAATTTCGTGTTCGTCGGGCATCGTCAATCGTTGAAAGTCGTCTTACTATAGCTATTACTCTAGGTGAGTCTATAGCCTCGTTTTATACTTGTTTTTAATGATTTTAAAACCCGCGAGGGGGATACATGCTATTTTAAATAAAATGAACACATGTCATGAATAATTGTTGGACCCGAATGTTGCCTATGTTGCCTTTGTTGCCTGATGTTGCCTTGAATTGTATATGTACCGAAGTTGCAAAAGTCCCTAATTTCATGAACCGGTAACTATGTTCTAGCTCTTTGTTGTGAGTTGGGAATAGCCGCTTACTCAAATGATAGTACTATTGGGCTGACAACCCTATCTAAGACCAGGGCTTTACGCTGAGTAACCTCTCGGAAGGATAATTTACGAGAATGAGAATGTGGTATACTTGCAACTGATACGCTAGTAGGGGCAATGGAATTCATATAGTCATGCTGGCATTTGGTGTGGGTGACTAAGTTAAAGGGTCGGTGTCATGAGCTTAATAAAATTCATTAGCTATTGCTATCAGATGAAATGCCTGATTAATAGATTGTATGTACAACAATTCTATTAAACGATTATGATTGATTTTTATGATGTGTTCAAAAGTGTTTTGTTAAACCTATGGACTCGCTCAACATTATTGTTGATTTGTTTAAGCATGTATTTCAGGTAATCTGATGTGTTGATTAAGGAGCTTGCTGGGGAAGGTTGCGGTGTCGCTTTTATAGTTGTTCAGTCTGAAACCGTTATCTTTCCCTATCATTATTAAATGTTATCTTTTATCTGCAGGAAATTATAAAAATCATTTTTGAGTAATTTATAGTTGAGAAAAGTTGTATTTTTGGGATGATAGCTGAAGGGACCGAAACGCTACTCTGATATTTATAAAATTAATTTATTGGGATTGAAAACTTTAGACTAAAAGATAGTATTATTTATCTTATATTTTAAATGTCTCATTTTGAGAACGTATAAAGTGTTTTAGTGACGAGGTTTGAGTTTAGCACCAAAATGTGTATTTCCGCTGCGCAATGTAATTTGGGGGTGTTAAAGATTGGTAACCAGAGCTTTTAGTTATAGCAAATTAGGTCGATTTTTGAAAATGTCCTAAACTATAACTTTGGTGTCGAAAGTATTTTATAAAAGCAACGCAACTTCTTTGCAAGGCTCCGGTAAGATTATTTATTTTTGTTATGCTTTATTATTATAGATGTATCCCTCAAAACTGTTCTGAATCCTGAGTATTTATTAAGTAAATACTATGATAAGGTATTGGTATTAATGAAAGGACGCAGAGTGCTTTCATCATAATTTCTTTTTGTGAGTACTGTATAATTATCATTTGCATTGCATCGCATACATATATATTGGCATACGTAAATCATTTACATTTGCATGACCATGCATTACATGTATATTTTTGAATAATGACCTTATGTACTCTTGAATTTTCTGTGATTGCAAAAAATGGCCGATACACCACCTAATAGCAGTAGGCAGGGATATGCTGTAGTTAAACCGGGTGTTCTATTTCTGTGGGGTAATGGTAAGAATATGTGCGGATGGATAGATGATGAGGATGATAAGGATGATAAGAATAAATTTTTGGAATTTGAGAGTGATAATTTAAGGACTGAGAGTGAAGTTGGAAAGACAGAGATTAGAGATGAGGTAAGAAGTTATGGAACTGACTTTAGGACGTATCAGGAAGATAGAGATAGGATACTGATAGGTGTGTAAACACCCATCCTTTTACCACTTAATTCGGACTAAAACAAGACCAAAACACGTATTTAATATCATTTGTTTGGAATTATGCGTGGTTTTGTGTTTATTGTGTTTTCAGAGCCAACCGGATAAATATTAAAGAAAACATGGGATTGCACGGGATTTATCAAGGAAAAAGACTCAAGATAAAGTCTATTGTCCAAGAGATGCAAAAGATTTGAAGTCACTGGGCCTATTCAAAGATTTATCGAAGAAAAGGACTAAAGACGGAAGATTTTCATAAGTCGAAGAAACTCGAGTCTATTTAACGAAGAAATTAAAAGACGAGTTGGATTTAATCGACGACAAATCCCGAATCAGAATCGAAAACGTCAACTTTTCTGAAAAGACGAGAAGACAAGAAGAAAGGGAGAAAGCCCACTCACCAACCAACCACTAGGAGTATAAATAGATACTCCCTTCACACAATTAGGGAGTTAGTTCATTTTTCTTTTTCTAGTGCTTTTGGTTCGTGTATCACAAACACCATTAGGGTGTTTGGTGATTTTTTTTTCATTTTCTTTTTCAATCTTGTAATCCTTAATCATTAACCTTGTTACTCTTCTATTAATCAATCTATTCCATCTTTTCATTCATCTTGTTCTTCATCATCATCTATTGCAAGTTCTTAAGTTTCTTATTTGATTCAAGTTTGATTTCAAAAAGTTGTTGATTTAGTGTTTTTATTGGTGGGATTTATTACTTAAGGTATTTAAATGATTTATGTGTAATTTGGTAAAACCTTTTTGATTATTGGAGTTTGATTTTGATTAAATCCGCATCCCCTGTTCTTCGCATTTCTTAAGTACTGAGTTCCCAGATTCCGAATAGGGACTCTGGGGTTGCCTTTATTCGGAATATTTCAATTATTCCGAGTAGAGGTTGTTTTTCTCCTTTATTCGGAATATCTCGTATATTCCGAATAGTGCTTATTTTCCGAATAGCCCTTATATTCCGAATAGGCTTGTTTTTCCGCATGGTCATATTTTCCGAATAGACTAATTTTTCCGCATGGTTTCTGTTATTCCGCATAGAACATTTTCCGAATAGCCCTGTCTTTCCGAATAGCGTTATCTTTCCGCATAAAGCAGATTATTCCGCATAGAGAATCATTTTCCGCATAAGGCAAGTTTTCCGAATAAAGCAGATTATTCCGCATAGATGTCAATTTTCCGAATAGAGCTGTCTTTCCGAATGGCCAACACTTTCCGCATAAGACTTACATTCCGCATAGGGTAATTTTCTGTAAGGGTATTTTTCCAGTGTTAATTCAAGTTTTGCTTTTTATTTTGTTGCTTGTTTTAAGTTTATTTCATTACCATTTTATTCACTTACCTGTTTAGTAGAATAGAAAACCAAATCCAATTTTTGTCACCAAGAACAAATCATTCCACTTTTAACTGAGATCAATTCGAGAGGATATCGAGTGTAATCTGAACCCATATAAAAACCTTGTATCAAATGGCGCCGCTGCCGGCTCTTCTCGTTAAGATCAAAAGTTTTTTTGTGAGAACTTGGATTTTGGGATCCGTTCCCCGTGAACGTTACTTTTTCATAAAAATTTTCAAAAACACTAAAAAATATAAAATTTTCAAAATATCCTAAAAAGTAAAAAAACATAAAAACCAAAAATATTTTTCCCTTGTTTGTCTTTGTTCGTTCTTTTGCAGGTGTATGCGCACTCGATCCACGTCTTATCAAGAGCCTGAGCCTCTCGATAACTTAGACATGGCTGGTGTACAAAACAACAATAACATACCACCTCCGAACAACAATAATAACAACAACAACCCTCCTTTCAACAACATGAATAACAACAACAATGAGCCACTTCCGGATAACCGCCCCATGATTGAATTGCTCCAAGCTCATGTCGATGGCAATACGGATCCAATTGTTATACCTCCAATTGCCGCCAACAATTTCGAGCTCAAGTCAGGCTTTATCCAGATGGTCTCAGCTCAGCCATTCTTGGGACGAACCATTGATGATCCACACGACCACATCAAGAGATTTCTACAACTCACCAACACGGTCAAGTTCAATGGAGTTCCACAGGAGGTTATAAGGTTACAACTTTTTCCCTTTTCCTTAGAGGGACAAGCCCGGCATTGGCTTGCTAAAGAACCGCCACAGAGTATTCTCTCGTGGACGGATTTGGAAACAAATTTTATCAACTACTTTTTTCCACCCTCTCGTACTACCGCTTTGCGGAATGAGATTATAAACTTTGAACAAAAGTACGATGAGTCGTTCAGTGAATCTTCGGATCGTTTTAAAGATCTTTTAAGAAAATGCCCACAACATGGTTTTACCAAAGTACATCAAATTAATACTTTTTACAATGGTTTAAGCATGAGTGACCAAGATTCACTGAACAGTGCCTCAGGGGGTAATTTATTGGCTAAGACTTCCAATGCTGCTTGGGACATCATTGAGAATAAATCTCGTGTGCAAACCAAGAGTGTTCGGACCAATGTTGCTAGTGCTATCACTAATGACAGCGAAAAGCGATTAGACAAAATCACTACGCTTCTTGAATCGCTTGTCACCCACACCGTCAGCAACAACAACAGCAACAACGCCAAACACGCTCAAGTGAACGCTGTCAGCCAACCTTGTGAGATATGCGGTAGTCCCCACTCTTACACAACTTGTACCGCCACCCAAGATTACCCTGCTGAGAATGTGAATGCGGCATATGGCACCTATCAACAACCTGCTTATCAAGCTAGACCTCAAGGTGACCGTAACTTGCTTAGCTACCGCAGCAACAACTATCTTTCACCACCTGGTTTCCCTCCTGCCAACTCAACCCAACAACAAAACCTTAATCGCCCTACTCAACAACAACAACAACCTCGACAACCATACATTCCACCTCACAAGCAGCAACAACCGCCTCAACGTAACAATCAAGTCTACCAACAACCTGCTTACCAACCACCCGCATACAATGCTCCTCCCAACCAACCCACCGCTCTTCACCAGGAAGTGGAAACTTATATGAGGACCAACGATGCGATAGTGGGAAATCTTCAGAGAGAGGTGCTCAACCTGAAAGCAGACTTGGTCAAGCAAGGAAACGATTTGAGAGCAGACATGAGAAACACGTTGGATAGTCAGACGAATGACTTGAGGAACATGATGGCTAGTTTCTCCCAAGGTAGTCAACCCTCTTCTTCGGGTACTCTTCCGAGTAACACCGTTGCGAACCCAAGAGGGGAGATGAAAGCAATCACCACTCGAAGTGGCAAAGGTACCAAGGAACCCGAGCTTCCTATACCTCCACCGGTGGTTGTGACTAAGGAGACCGAGTCGCCTGCTCCTATTCCTCCTCTTTCTCCTTCCCCAATTTCTCCACCTCTCCCTTCTACCCCTCCTCCACCCGTGGTCGTGAGTGATCCTATTCCTCTAAAGCCTTCCTCTTCTTCCAATATACCTTATCCTTCAAGGTTGAGGAAAGAGAAGCAAAAGAGCAAGGATGATATTCAGGTTTCGAATTTCCTTAAAATGTTCAAACAAATGAATTTCAATATCTCCTTCGCTGAGGCTCTCGCTCACATGCCCAAGTACGCGAAAATGTTTAAAGATCTTTTGAGCGACAAGGAAAAGCTCCTCGATATTGCCAACACCCAACTTAATGAGAACTGCTCCGCAGTGCTCTTAAGGAAATTGCCAACCAAGCTTGGTGATCCGGGTCGTTTTCTTATCCCTTGCAATTTCCCGGGAGTAGAGAATTGCATGGCCCTAGCCGATCTAGGTGCCAGTATCAATCTAATGCCTCTAAGCGTTTGGAAGCAATTATCTCTCCCCGAGCTAGTCCCCACAAAAATGACTTTGGAGTTGGCCAACCGTACGGTTGCTTATCCAGTGGGGATAGCCGAAGACGTTATTGTAGGAGTCGACAAATTCACCTTTCCTGCTGATTTTGTTGTCGTTGACTACGAGATGGACCCCCGTGTGCCACTTATTGTTGGTCGTCCATTCTTAAGGACCGGTCGCACTCTTATTGATGTTGAAGCCGGTGAGCTTATCATGAGAGTGGGTGACGATAAAGTAGTCTTCAACATGGGAAAGTTGTCCAAACAACCTTATTCATATGAGAGTGTTAATTGTATTGACGTTCTCGATGAGGCTTGCGAAGAACACTTTAATGATGCTTGCAAAAGTATTCCTACCTCTCTTCCCAATGTTGAGACCGTGTCCTCTATTGATTCATCGTTGTCTCTAGTTGGAGATAGTGATTTCTTCTGGAACAATCTTGAAGCTAGCATGGGAGATGCGAATTTAGCTACTAATGATTCTCCCACCGAGGGGGATGAAGACATGAATTTCTTTGACAATCTTCTCACCGAAGACAATCCTTCGCCTCCATCTCCCACGGTTATTGCTATCGATACCACGACTTTGCAAACGCCTCCCGTCGAAAATCCTCCGGATTTGGAACTTAAGGAGTTGCCGCCACATCTCGAGTACGTGTTCCTTGACGACAACAAAAAGTCGCCCGTCATTATTGCGAAGGATTTGAAAGATGAAGAGAAGACTCGCCTCGTCGCTGTGTTGAAAGATCATAAGAAGGCTATTGCTTGGAAGATTTCTGATATTCGTGGAATTGATCCTCACTTCTGCACACACAAAATTCTCATGGAGGACGACTTCAAGCCCACTATTCAAAGCCAACGAAGGGTGAATCCAAAAATACATGAAGTCATCAAAACAGAGGTTCTCAAACTTCTTGATGCGGGTATGATTTACCCTATTTCAGATTCACCATGGGTTAGTCCAATTCATTGTGTGCCCAAGAAGGGCGGAATAACCGTTGTTCCCAATGAATACAACGAGTTAATTCCAACTCGTCTCGTTACTGGGTGGAGAGTTTGTATAGACTACCGCAAACTCAATGATGCCACGAGAAAGGATCATTTCCCTCTCCCTTTTATGGACCAAATGCTTGAACGATTAGCCGGTAATGAATATTACTGCTTTCTTGATGGTTTCTCGGGTTATTTCCAAATACCCATCGATCCCCAAGATCAAGAGAAGACTACATTCACTTGTCCCTATGGCACTTTCGCTTACAAAAGAATGCCTTTTGGCTTATGTAATGAGCCCGGGACTTTCCAAAGGTGTATGTTAGCTATCTTCCATGACATGGTTGAACAAACCATGGAAGTCTTCATGGATGATTTCTCGGTCTTCGGGGATTCCTTCTCTGCTTGCCTTGCCAATTTAGAACGTATGCTAAAGCGGTGCGAAGACACTCGCCTTGTTCTGAATTGGGAAAAATGCCATTTTATGGTAAAAGAAGGCGTCGTGCTTGGACATAAAATCTCGAAAGCCGGTCTTGAAGTAGACCGTGCTAAAGTCGATGTTATCGCAAAGTTGCCTCCACCTTCAACCGTGAAGGGTGTGAGAAGTTTCTTGGGTCATTCGGGCTTCTATCGTCGATTCATCAAAGATTTTTCTCAAATCGCTCGCCCGATGACCCACCTCTTGGAAAAAGATACTCCTTTTATCTTTTCCAAAGAGTGCCTTGAAGCCTTCAACTCGCTTAAGGATAAGCTAACTAAGGCACCAGTCTTAGTTACCCCTAATTGGGAGCTGCCTTTTGAGTTGATGTGCGATGCTAGTGATTTTGCTATTGGAGCGGTTCTTGGACAAAGAGTGAACAAACACTTCCAACCAATCCATTACGCTAGCAAGATAATGACTGGGGCACAATTGCATTATACGACAACCGAAAAAGAGCTTTTAGCTGTTGTCTATGCTTTTGAAAAGTTTCGCCCCTATCTTGTCCTTTCCACCACCATCGTATATACCGATCATTCCGCGCTGAAGTACTTGTTGACAAAGCAAGATTCCAAACCAAGACTTCTTCGCTGGGTTTTGCTGCTCCAGGAATTTAAAATCGAAATTCGCGATAAAAAAGGAGCAGAAAACTTAGCCGCGGACCATCTTAGCAGACTTGAGGATCCATACCAAGGGGATCATCCGACCAAAGAAATCAATGATTCTTTTCCCTTGGAGACCTTAATGTCTATAAACTCGAAGCCGAATGAAACCCCGTGGTTTGCGGACTTTGCAAACTACTTGGCGGGTGGAATTCTCAAGGAAGGGTTGACGTCCCAGCAAAAGAAGAAGTTCTTTACCGACATTAAGACTTACTTTTGGGACGACCCTTACCTATTCAAACAATGTGCCGACCTGATTATCCGTCGATGTGTTGATGGACTGGCAGCGTCTGAAATCCTTAATGCTTGCCACAAAGGACCCACCGGTGGTCACTTTGGTCCCAACTACACCGCTAAAAAAGTGTTTGATTCCGGATTTTATTGGCCCTCCATATATCGTGACGCTCACGATATGGTTAAAAGATGTGATGTTTGCCAAAAGCAAGACAAAATCACACATAAAGACGAGATGCCTCAGAATTTCATTCAAGAGTGTGAAATTTTTGATGTTTGGGGTATCGACTTTATGGGGCCATTCCCTTCGTCTAAAGGAAACAAATACATCCTTGTAGCCGTTGACTACGTTTCTAAGTGGGTTGAAGCCAAAGCTTTGCCTACTAATGACGCAAGGGTGGTTTGTAACTTTTTGAAAGCTCTTTTCGCTAGATTCGGTGTGCCTCGCGCCATTATTAGTGATCGTGGGACTCATTTCTGCAATGACCAATTTGCTAGAGTCATGGCTAAGTACGGTGTAAATCATCGTATTTCCACAGCCTACCACCCACAAACTAATGGCCAGGCTGAAATATCAAACCGAGGGCTGAAGAGAATTCTTGAAAGAACCGTGGGAGAGCATCGTGCCGCATGGGCTGATAAACTTGATGATGCTTTGTGGGCTTTCCGTACTGCTTACAAGACCCCGATCGGCTGTACGCCTTATCGTCTTGTGTACGGGAAAGCGTGCCACCTCCCCATTGAGTTGGAGCACAAGGCTTACTGGGCCTTGAAGTGGGCTAATTTTGCTATTAACAAAGCCGGTGACCTACGCAAGATCCAACTCAATGAGCTGAATGAACTTCGGAATGAGGCTTATGAAAATTCTTTGATCTATAAGGAACGAACTAAGCTCATTCACGACTCCAAGATCAAAAACCGAGAGTTCCATGTTGGAGACAAAGTCTTACTTTTTAACTCTCGGTTGAAAATCTTTTCGGGCAAGCTGAAATCTCGTTGGTCCGGCCCATTCACCATCGCCCAAATTTTTCCATATGGTACTCTCGAGCTCGCTCAACCTAATGGACCCAATTTTAAGGTGAATGGCCAACGAGTGAAGTTATACTTTGGTGAGGACACCTCTCAGGAGGTGATTCCGTCCCTCACCACGTTCCCCATGAACTAAATTTGGATCGAGTCAGGCTCGTGACTCGGTTATAAAAAACAAGCGCTCCTCGGGAGGCAGCCCGAGTATCTATCCCTTTAACCCCCTAAGTGTAGGGGAGGACCTATTTTGGTCGTTTGTGTTTGTGTGGTGATGTGATTACAGGGATAACTGCAATCTTGGAAATCTTTGAAGAACCGTGTTCCCGTGTTATCCGAAATCCGGTTCTATCTCTCAACTATCGTGATTCAATTTTCTTCATACTTACATTTGAAATTGATCACTTTAGTCGTCTCTTCCTTAACTCGAGTTAACCAACGTGCACAATGTCATAAGTGTAGGGGAGACTTATCCCACATGCTTAAACATTGAGGACAATGTTTATCTTAAGTGTAGGGGAGACTTCTATCGATGTTTTAAGTGGACTTTTCCATGAAAATGCCTTCATTTAACCGGAAAATCCTATTTTTCAACATTTTTCAAATTTTTTATTAACTTTGGCCATTTAGTCATAATTTTTAAATTTTTATCGTTGCTTTCATATGTATATATCCCGCAATAAAGTCAAAATTTAATAAAGTGTTGTAGCTAGTTTAGATATCTTTGACATATTAGGCCCGTCGCGTTTATTTTGACTCAACCCGAATAGACTTATCCAAGTTTATTCTAGCTAGTATCCTTAACCATGTAGACCTTAATCGGTTTATTAGGCTAAGTGTCCACGAGTCTCATTATTTGAGATTTTAAATTGTGGAGGACGAGAAATGATAGAGTCAATTATAAGTCGGTATTCTTGCACAAGCTCACTTGGTGTAATTATTTGCCTATTCTCCCATCACTTGCTAATAATTTATCTGCAATAAGTAAGGTCTTACGATTTGAAAAGTTACTTAGCTTCTAGCCCAAGATCGTTTAAAAGTTGCTCGGTAATGATAAGAGTTCATAGCCAAGGCATAACTTATGAAGCGGGGCGCGAAGATTGGCGAGTCCGAAAAGGCCCTAACAAGGCATGAGGATTCAATTTTATTGCTGAAGATCCAAAGTGATGTGAAAAGCATTGTTCCTAAAATCAATATGAACGATCAAGACTCACGACGAAAAGCAATCAACTCCCATAAAGATCATGGAGAAGTCTATCCGAAAAGACCCTAACAAGGTATGAGGATAAATAGATCCAAGTCCGAAAAGGAGGCGGATCGTTGTATCTCAAAATCCCAATTAGAGATTGAAGAAATAATCATGAAGTCGTGGTCAACAAAGTTGGAGTACCCCTCAAAAGTCTCCAAGTGAAGAAACTCTATTATGATGAGAAGACCATTATCTCAAGAACGTCTCTCGAAGATATGAAGATATGAAGTACATGCCAAATATCGGCCCGAGAAAGGTCTCAAATCGTGAACCAAGTTATGCCAAGATATGAACTTTTTGATATCCCGAGAAGCAGTTTTAAGAGATTTTGTCCTTTAGCTAACTATTGATCAAATCGTCCAACTTTGCTTTCAGCCTTAATAAACTATCGAAATAAGTCCAAAAATGCATCTTCATGATCATTCTAAGACAAAAATAAAATATAAGAGCTACACCTAGGAATAAGGGAGTTTAAGCATTTAATTAAGCCATGTGTGTAAGTGTTTGATTTACTAACTTATAATAACAATGATCTCGTTTTTAAGCTTAGTTTGGGGAACGTGAAACTTGAGGGTGATAAATCTTCACAACACCAAAGCCCTAATGTAAGTCCTTGATTTCTTTACAAGTTATTTCCATCTTTTGTTTATTTTAAAGTTTGAATTTCTCTTAGCATTTTAATTTTTGTTTAGTAGAATTTAAATAAGGCCAAGGTTGATTGATTATGAGAAAAATGTAAAATTGCTTTATCACTAAGCATTGCATGAGGGCATGGCAATGGTTAAGTGTAGGGGATTTGATAGGTGTGTAAACACCCATCCTTTTACCACTTAATTCGGACTAAAACAAGACCAAAACACGTATTTAATATCATTTGTTTGGAATTATGCGTGGTTTTTGTGTTTATTGTGTTTTCAGAGCCAACCGGATAAATATTAAAGAAAACATGGGATTGCACGGGATTTATCAAGGAAAAAGACTCAAGATAAAGTCTATTGTCCAAGAGATGCAAAAGATTTGAAGTCACTGGGCCTATTCAAAGATTTATCGAAGAAAAGGACTAAAGACGGAAGATTTTCATAAGTCGAAGAAACTCGAGTCTATTTAACGAAGAAATTAAAAGACGAGTTGGATTTAATCGACGACAAATCCCGAATCAGAATCGAAAACGTCAACTTTTCTGAAAAGACGAGAAGACAAGAAGAAAGGGAGAAAGCCCACTCACCAACCAACCACTAGGAGTATAAATAGATACTCCCTTCACACAATTAGGGAGTTAGTTCATTTTTCTTTTTCCAGTGCTTTTGGTTCGTGTATCACAAACACCATTAGGGTGTTTGGTGATTTTTTTTTCATTTTCTTTTTCAATCTTGTAATCCTTAATCATTAACCTTGTTACTCTTCTATTAATCAATCTATTCCATCTTTTCATTCATCTTGTTCTTCATCATCATCTATTGCAAGTTCTTAAGTTTCTTATTTGATTCAAGTTTGATTTCAAAAAGTTGTTGATTTAGTGTTTTTATTGGTGGGATTTATTACTTAAGGTATTTAAATGATTTATGTGTAATTTGGTAAAACCTTTTTGATTATTGGAGTTTGATTTTGATTAAATCCGCATCCCCTGTTCTTCGCATTTCTTAAGTACTGAGTTCCCAAATTCCGAATAGGGACTCTGGGGTTGCCTTTATTCGGAATATTTCAATTATTCCGAGTAGAGGTTGTTTTTCTCCTTTATTCGGAATATCTCGTATATTCCGAATAGTGCTTATTTTCCGAATAGCCCTTATATTCCGAATAGGCTTGTTTTTCCGCATGGTCATATTTTCCGAATAGACTAATTTTTCCGCATGGTTTCTGTTATTCCGCATAGAACATTTTCCGAATAGCCCTGTCTTTCCGAATAGCTTTATCTTTCCGCATAAAGCAGATTATTCCGCATAGAGAATCATTTTCCGCATAAGGCAAGTTTTCCGAATAAAGCAGATTATTCCGCATAGATGTCAATTTTCCGAATAGAGCTGTCTTTCCGAATGGCCAACACTTTCCGCATAAGACTTACATTCCGCATAGGGTAATTTTCTGTAAGGGTATTTTTCCAGTGTTAATTCAAGTTTTGCTTTTTATTTTGTTGCTTGTTTTAAGTTTATTTAATTACCATTTTATTCACTTACCTGTTTAGTAGAATAGAAAACCAAATCCAATTTTTGTCACCAAGAACAAATCATTCCACTTTTAACTGAGATCAATTCGAGAGGATTCCGAGAATTAACGAACTTTTTCACACCATTGCAAGAGCTTGTATCAGATACACAGGATAAGTGATTATGAAGCCCACCTTAGGCCATATCTTGAACCGTATTGGAAGTTTCAGGACAACGAGGGGTATGCTGATACCTACTATATGATGAATCCGCCATGCCAATGAGCGTATCTGAAGTATGGATTAGAGGATCCGCCGTGCTATGATCTAGAAAGAAGGTGCAGCAAGTTGGAACCGGATGAGGACGAAGCTGAGACGAGCCAAGTTGGAGAAAATAATGTGCCATGTCCTATGGAGCGATGAAGGGATGAATATTTGTTGTATTTCAGTTTATGTACTTGTTGTGTTGTATTTGGATTATTTAGATTTTATGATGTAGTACTATGATGGAACATGTTGTTGTTTAGGTGAATTTAGGTAGTATTGTGTTGTTTGCGCATGTGGTATCCATGGTATATCTTGATGAAAAGATCCTTCTTTCTATCTCGATGTGTATACTTATCATGTTTCTTTCATCTGTGATAACAATAGAAAGAATGGAGTGAGATATTTTTCTGTCATTAGTGGATCCCCACGTGACTAAGTTTCTTGAAATATGTCTCCAAAATTAACAACCTCTAGGGTAGATTATTGGATTATGGAAATAATAGTTAGAACTTTTGAAGCTAAATGTGCTGCAAGGAAACAAGGTACCAAGACTAAAGATGCTGCTGTTCCAGTTGAAGATGCTGCTA
The DNA here is from genome assembly GCA_025667525.1 of Glebionis coronaria. Classification (NCBI taxonomy): domain Eukaryota; kingdom Viridiplantae; phylum Streptophyta; class Magnoliopsida; order Asterales; family Asteraceae; genus Glebionis; species Glebionis coronaria. The sequence goes on along the minus strand of CM046874.1, from coordinate 64,722,323 downwards.
CTGCTCTACAAGATTGTAAAGGATGTCTGCATGCTATATTCCTAGGAATGAGAAGGGATGCGGTGAAGATTGTCGTACGATACTAATGGTGACTGTAAATGTACAACTATATGGATAAGTTTGAGTAACTATTGGATATATCAAAATATTAGTAGTAGTTTGGGATTTTACAAATAGACGGAAAGGAAAGAGTAATTTAAAGATTGATGCTGATTCGAAATTAAGTGTAGCAGAAAAGATAAAAAGGATGGTATTGCTGCAAATGTCAACAAAGAATGAACATTTATTTCTTCTGACAAAAGATAAACTCGGAGTTCAACTGTATAAGATAAGAAAAGATGGTATTTAAGCTGTTACTGTAAATCATGTAAGCAAGAAGAATTATAATGTGTAGACGATGTATTTTGCACCATACGGGTAATTGTATATCTACTTGTCGCAAGTACGGACTAGCTGGATGTCGAGTTGCTGAGGGAAGAACAAGGAATGTAGTCATAGGAATTAGTATTCCTGGAAGCAGTGAAATGTTTTCATTATGGTAAAGGAGTATGGATAAAGGAATTGTTCAGCTAAGGGAGATCAATAGGAAAGGAATGTTGTTGTTGTTGCCGTCTATATTTTTGGAAATGCTAATAAGTCTTGAGATTCAGATGTTATAATTTACATATTCTTATTTAACAATCATTGAATTAGCCTATTGTTTGAATAATATATTCGATGAAATTCTGAAGATGTTAGATTTAGTTGACCCGAGGATGAGAAATCAACAAGAATTAGCAATTAATTGAAATAAGAAAATAACTAATGAAAGCATTGTTAATAATTATATACATTAAGATTATATTTTCTGAACTTGTGGAATTAGGTAATATCATACAATTAACCGAACTAGAGATGCGTTAGGAATTGATGAAATAAGAATCAAAGTTGTAGGGTGTGATAAGTAAAGATGGAAATGATTGATTTGAAATGTTGCTGAGTATTGAGTACTGCCTACAAGAATTGATAAGTGGAAATTATATTTAAAGATTTTGCTTGGTCAGAGATGAGAAGGTATGCAGGGAGGAAACTCTAATAGGTCGTATTCTCAGTACACTTCACCAGTAGTAGTCAAAAGGGAATGAGAAGGCGAGTTCGTATTTAAGAGCATTTTGTGATCGTCATGCGGAATTGTAGAGTTTACTGTCATCTTGGTGAAAAGAAGCTTTGTGTTACCTTAGTAATGGAAGTTATGTAAGCTGCTTATATATTTTGTCATATGACAGTGTTAGGAAATAGAGGATGGTAATTTGATCAATTATAGGGACTGGCGGATGAGACAACAAGAATAATCTGATAGGACTGGAAGGGTAAGTTATAAGAAACGTAGTATTGAAAGCAAGAAAAGAAGCTGGATGTTTTGGGTATAAGATGATTGCTATGAGATTGAACAAATTGATTACCAAGAATCGGTATCCATTACTGATGATTGATGTCTTGTTTGGTTAATATTAAGGAAAGAGGAATGGTGTGAAATTCTTTAGATAAGAATTTTAGCTGGAGGTAGTGTATATTCTGGAATGTGTGATTTATGGTTGAAGTATTCGTGAAAATCTTGATTAGATTGAAGCGATTGAGGATTTGTCGATACCGACGAAGCCGACTGAAGCTTGTTAATTCCTTTGTTTAAGATGGGTATTATCGAAGGTTTATCGAAAGGTTTTCACTGATTGCTGAACCATTGATAAAGCTGACAAAGAAGAACTAAATGTGTGAAATCCATTCATGCATCCAAGTTGTTGTTTTGAGATCTGATCTTCGTTAGTTAAGAAAGTTGTTTATGAGCGTTGAGGATAGGTTGAGTTATATGCCCGTATTGTCAATATCGGAGGAATCTAAAGGAATTGTAGAGCTGCGGTGAAGATATCTTGACATTATCAAATGATAGGAGAAAATAATAATAGTAAGTTGACTTAATTAGAGAAGTATAAGGGGAATTATATAATTTTGAGTTTCGACGATGTTGTACCTATTTTGGAACTGTGAAATACTACTTATATGGAATCAAGTATATAGTAATTCTTAATCAAAAGTGACTATGATCACAAGATGTAATATTATAGGGCAAAGTGTGGTAGTCGAAGTATCAGTAAGAAGGAGAAGGAAAAAGGTTTATAAAATTTTAAATGTATTAGGGAGTCGATTCTTGAGTTTTGAGATTTTTGAATATTGGTAATAACAAACAAAGTGGATGGAATGGAATGAAAAATTAGAATCGAATTGATGAATTAGTGGAAAAGGAATACTAAGGAAAGAAGATCAACAGGGTGTCAGAAATTTTGAAATGGATTGGTAGTAGGAATAAGTGAGATGAAATATTTTAGAGGAACGAAATTGATTATCGTAATTATCTATTTGAAGGAGGATGTGTTAGGAATACGAGGACCGGTGGTGAATGAATTTTTCAGATCAAAGAGAATTCAATTATTCTAAGAGTGCTGAGAGTGCCATATTTAGTATTAAACGAATTTCACAAGTTGAAGTATTGGTACATTCTGGTTGGGATAAGATGTAATACGACATTAGGAAAATGTATTAATAGTCAAATTTAAATATATGAGACCAATGGAGTTATCTAAACAATATATTATATAAGAAAGATGTAATGATGTAATATGGAAGGTATAGTAGTTCAGTGTAGTGATTGTTAGACTGGATGAAAATGGAAGATGAGCATAGGAAATTGTATAGGCGACTGTTACGAGATGTAATCCGTGAATAAAGGAGAAAGAAAGAAATCACTAGGAATTTAGTGATGAAATTGTCAATAACCCCGGATCGTAGTGTCAATATTTTTTAATATATGGAAATCGTTGTAAGAAGAAATGAGAATGGAATAAAGTTTGAATATAATATATATATATTATATATATATATATATATATATATATATATATATATATATATATATATATATATATATATATATATATATATATATATATATATATATATATATATATATATATATATATATATATATATATATATATATATATATATATATATATATATATATATATATATATATATATATATATATATGTAACCCAGAGACTGAAGTTAATTTTTAAGTGTTAGAGATCTTTAACAGAAAGCGAGAAGAATCGAGTCAAGAAGGAATATTGCATATTTTCGGAAATCAACGGACAGAGTGAGAGGTTAATTTGAACAATGGAAATTGGACTTGTGTTGATGTGATTGAAACTTGGGATGGTGATATCTTTAAATATTTTACTATGAGGTTAAACGAAATCTATTGATGATGGAGTTTTTATGCGATGATAGTCGTCATATCAGTAATTAGGATGTGAAACTTGAGATTTTACATTATCATAAGTTAAGTTATCAGAGTATTGAAGTAGGAAATGAAACTAAGGAACTGATGCAGAAGGATTATGAATGATGAAAGATTGGAGTTATTAGAAGGTAAAATTTGGAAGTTGAAATATGATAGTATTCTTTGGTATGGTAATATTATAGGAATTGAGTTGAACTGGTGTGAAGGACGTGAGGATTTCTTAAGGAAAAGCGGTCACATTGATGTTTGAGGTGAGAAATTACGAGTGTGAGGCGGGTCAAGCGCCGGGACGACGCTATCTTTTAGGATGGTAGGATGTGATAACCCGAACCCGTGGTCATTATTTAATTATATTTTTATGTATATTTGTGAAATTTTTGACGAGATTGAATGTTATGATGATTGGTTATTTGAATTGAACGAATATTGAAAGTTATATTTTTACGTTTTGACGAGTTGCAAAGATTATTAGTGATCACGATATCAACGGATGCCCGAAATTTTACGTTTTATTTTTAGTTATGACGATGTTTGATATTTTTGACGTTTTTATTTTTAATTTTGTATTAAGTCGTGTCGGGACTATATAATATCATATTTTATGTACGTTTCATGTTTTGATAAGTATTTTTATGAAACCCGAGACCCGTAAATATTTTCAAAATTGACTAATAGTCATTTCACGCTTTTTAAAAAAGTATTTGCATTTTGGTGTACAAGATCACAATTGGCAAAAACTACCCTAAACTTTACACATATAAATAGAAAATTAATAAACAAAATACACACACACTCCACTAGCTAACAAAAATCACCAACTTCTCTCTTCTTCCTCATTCAGGCCGCCACCCCTTCACCATAAAAATTCATCATCAACAAATTTCTAGTTTGATTCTCTAAAATCTAAACAAAGACTCATTCTAGTTTCATCTTTCTCTATAATTTGGTATAAAATTTACCCACATGCAAACACTTTTTTGTAAAAACCCACTTATGAAGAAAATCTTGTGTTTTGATCTTGTTTATGTATTGTATGTAGGTGTTTATGATGATATAAATAATTTTTACATGTTGCATGTTAAAATTTTTGAGTTGAGTTTTATATTATTTGATCATCTAGGGTGATATAAGATGTTAGGATTGAAATTAGTAGTATTAGTATGATTATAGTGGTAAAAATGGGTGAAAAATATGATTTTGAGTGATTTTTAAGTAGGTATTTTTAATCAGCAGCTAAAAGGTAATTTTTGGAAAACTTAAGTTTGTTTATGATATGAGTTGATTAGATTTTGTTGTAGAGAATTTCATGAGCTTCAATTTGGTATAAAGTAGAGCTTCTAGCTCCAAACGAGCGAAAAGTTATGATAGTTTGATTATTCGTGTACCAGGAGACGAGTATCGGCATAATATATAGTTGTTGTCGATATTTGGATCGAATCTTGAGGACTATAGAAAGGATTTTGAAATGAGTCAAGGACTGATGAAGTAGTGTAAACATTATGATGTTGAGTCTATTTTCAAACATAAGTGTCGGTTTTGCAAATGGAGTCATTTATAGAGGTCAAAATAACTATACGAGTTGATAACGTAAAACTGTCCGGTCTTTGTAGTTCGAAGATGTGTCGGGCAGGGACCTTAAAAGTAAAATATTTTAACCAACTTTCGGGAGTACTTTCTATATATATTAAGTGAAGTCTCTGATAAGTATCGTAAACATTTGACGTGTCTAAGTAGGGAAAACAGTTTGAACGATTAGTATATATACCGACAAATTTTTAATAAAGGAAATAAATAAAGTAAAAGTTTAAAAGGTGTACATATGTAGGAATTATTTAAATGAGAATGGTGTGAGTTTAATTTTAACTTTGAGTTATTTATTTTATTTTATTAAGTACGAAATATTACTTGAATATGTTATTAAAGGCGCGTGTTTTATTTTGATAGATTGTGAATTTCGTGTTCGCTGGGCATCATCAATCGTTGAAAGTCGTCTTACTATAGCTATTACTCAAGGTGAGTCTATAGCCTCGTTTTATACTTGTTTTTAATGATTTAAAAACCCGCGAGGGGGATACATGCTATTTGAAATAAAATGAACACATGTCATGAATAATTGTTGGACCAGAATGTTGCCTATGTTGCCTTTGTTGCCTGATGTTGCCTTGAATTGTATAAGTACCGAAGTTGCAAAAGTCCCTAATTTCAGGAACCGTAAACTATGTTCTAGCTCTTTGTTGTGAGTTGGGAATAACCGCTTATTCAAATGATAGTACTATTGGACTGACAACCCTATCTGAGACCAGGGCTTTACGCTGAGTAACCTCTGGAAAGGATAATTTACGAGAATGAGAATGTGGTATACTTGCAACTGATACCCTAGTAGGGGCAATGGAATTCATATAGTCATGCTGGCATTTGGCTTGGGTGACTAAGTTAAGGGGTCGGTGTCATGAGCTTAATACAATTCATTAGCTATTGCTATAAGATGAAATGCCTGATTAATAGATTATATGTACAACAATTCTATTAAACGATTATGATTGATTTTTATGATGTGTTCAAAAGTGTTTTGTTAAACCTATGGACTCGCTCAACTTTATTGTTGATTTGTTTAAGCATGTATTTCAGGTAATCTGATGTGTTGATCAAGGAGCTTGCTGGGGAAGGTTGCGGTGTCGCTTTTATAGTTGTTCAGTCTGAAACCGTTTTCTTTCCCTGTCATTATTAAATGTTATCTTTTATCTGCAGGAAATTATAAAAATCATTTTTGAGTATTTTCTAGTTGAGAAAAGTTGTACTTTTGGGATGGTATCTGAAGGGACCGAAACGCTACTCTGATATTTATAAAATTAATTTATTGGGATTGAAAACTTTAGACTAAAAGATAGTATTATTTATCTTATATTTTAAATGTCTCATTTTGAGAACGTATAAAGTGTCTTAGTGACGAGGTTTGAGTTTAACACCCAAATGTGTATTTCAACTGCGCAATGTAATTTTGGGGTGTTAAACCATAAGATGTACAACACACTTGTTAAATCATTCATCACTATAATTTTCAAAACTACAAAGTATTATAACCTATTAATGTATAATGTCACTATGCTTTTAAACAAAGCATGTTAGTTTCTAGCAATGATGTTATACATAACAAAGACTTGCTAAAAGTGAAATTGAGTATCATCTCGATTAAAACAAGCACTACTGTATACCATATAACTATGTTACCATTTTGTAGACCTTGAACATTACTTAACAATGGTTTGGATATTTAAACAAACTCTAATTTTGTCAACCATAATGATATTACTATGATTATCACTAGGTATATCAATAGTATTTTCATTATTGGTTCTACGAATAAATTCCTTATCCAACACTCGTTTGAATGTTCCTACTAATGTATTTGAATTAGATTTTAATGTTTCCAACATTCCTTCTAATATCTTCCAGTTAGACTTTTAATGTTACTAACATTACTTATTATATCTTTCAATTAGAATTTTAAGGTTGTCAAATCAACTTGCATTTATGCAAAATATACAACTTATCCCATGTACAATATATCACCCTTAATGAATCCCTCAGTGAGTCTTAGGCATTCATTCATGCGTTTATCTTACTACGCAAGATACATCATTCGAGATTCACTCAATGATTATTTATATTATATTTAGACTTAATTCACTAACATATGTTAAATCATAAATTTTCCAATGTTTTAGATTTTATTTTCCTATAATACTTATAAGAGACTTTATTTAACTCTTTGAACAATTTCTAAGATGAAATATTGTGTCCAATATGATTAATAACATATTTAATTTTAGAGAAAATAACTCTAAGTACTCCTACTGGCTTTGAGATTTACTCATGAGTAATCTTACATATAATTATAAATCAAATCCTACAAGTAATTGACTTTACAATTAAACTTAAGACTTAGGTATTTTTTATGCATGCTTTTAGCTCATGTGTGAATTCTACCATTTTGTATATCTTGTAAAGATTATTTATGGATTCATAAAACCTTTTTATAATTAAATATTGTCCTTAAAAAGTAATCATTCATCAAAGAGTTTTGTAATCTAACTTGTCATAACTCTTATTTAAAGCAAATATAACAATTAAAACATCTTAACATATTTATTGTTCACAAATGTAGAAGTTTTAATTATAGTCAATTCTTTAAGTATGATTTAAAGCTTCTAAGATTTATCTTGCAATAAATATACAACTTTGTCCTAATAAACCTTCCTAACAAGGAAACTCATTTTAAACCTCATCAAGTAATTGATAGGCGAAAGATCAATCAAATTCCAAATTTTTGATTATCTTTCTACGGACAAATCTTTCCATTCATAGTATTGATTTATTCATCAAATTTCAAATTTGATAAAATATCACTTATGGTTAGCAATATCATAATGATTTTCTAACTCATAAATCTCATCGTTGATATTAGAAACATATCATGAGGAATCCTTGTGGATATATGAATTGGAGTAACATCATTATAAGGGTTCACATTTTCAGGTTTAGCCTTAGTTGACTTCAGCAAATGTGTTTAGAGGGCTTGTGTATTATGTCTTTGAAATATTTCAAGACTCCCACTTCCTTTGAGAAAGCGTGGGAATCCCACTCTCTTCTTGTAAAGTGAGACTTTCTCAAAGAACTCAGCTTAACGAGAAACAAATAATTTGTTCTATGCGTGCGGTTTATGTAGGAGCTTTATCCCATTGTTTCCTTTGGGCATCCTACAAAATACACAACGTAGCTCTAGAATTTTGTTAATATAATCTCCAAGATTTCTAACAAAATCCAAACTCTAATTAAGACTCTATAGGATTCAATTCATCTTATTTATTCTAGGAATAATGTCTTAATTGACCTTCCAACTTCAGAGTCATATTGAGTATATTCTAAATGTACTTAATATCCTAACCTTGATAACATTTAGGAGTAGTATATTAAATTCATCAACAACAAAATATATCAAAATATATATTTTGATTTCTCTTATTAGACATACCATATACTAGTATTTCAATAAGATCAAATTCATGAGAGAATCTCATAATTTATTTGATGAGCTTTGCTTCATGGCTTTGTCTATTGTCAACTTAAGTTTAAAAAAATGAGCATCAATAGTATCATTAAGCCAATTGCATGTTCTTCATCATAAGTCTTTAATCCAACTCAATGACCTAATGCATATGCCTCAATTAGTAGACATATTCATCTAATATTTACTATTTGTTATAAGTCTTGAGATACATCAATTAATTCATGTGCATGTCTTAAACAATTAGCATTACAAGTTAACAGATCTTACTTTAAGCTCCAAGTCTTTTCACAAGTAGAAGTCTTAATGTTCATGTCTTAATGGTGAGACATAACCATTTAAATAAAGTAAAACCGAGTATCATTCATGATCTCAATAGTACCATTCAAGTTAATCATAAACTTACCATATTTATAATTCTCTAGGATAATTTTCTAACACCCCCAATTTACCTTGCGTAGCGGAATATCACAATTGGGTGCTAGTCAAAGAATCATCACACACAAGCCATATTGAACGGCTCCAAAGAGACGTTTAAAGCATAAGTAAATTCAAACCATGTTAAATTACAACAACAACATTGTCTAAATTGTTTCCAAACCCCAAAAGCATAAAAAGTTGTAAAAAAAACCCTAGTTTCATCCATGGCGGCAAAAATTTCTCTCCATCAAAAAATCGATTATCTTATACTCTTTAATCTGAATACCGTCTAACAAGGATGTTTTCTCGATCTCTCTTGAGTTAACAGACTTTTTATCCGGTTGATAGATCTTAGGGTTTTTTTAATCGGTTTCTTTTTTTCTTTTTTGCTGCGATAGTGAAAACGTTTTGTTTGTTTTTAATTAGGTCGGTTGTTGCATCTATTAAAGGTCTTAATTCCTTATTATGTGATTCGTTGTCTTGTCTGCTTGTGCGATTGTGATTGTGATTGTGTTTCGTTGGTTAGGGTTTGGTTACTGTTCGACTTAGGGTTTCTTTTTTCGGGATGGACTCTATTGATTATGCGAGTTTGGATTCAAGGGGCAAGGCTGCTACTATCAACAGTATGCAGTCCTGTAACATGGATGTGATTAGGAAGTTGTTTGGGGTGCAACTGGCAACTGCTAGCGACGTGCATGATTTTATGCGCAGCTTGAAGATGAATGAATATGACTTTTGGTCCTTGGTGTCTAGTGCTTGATCCCAAGAAGTATTTAATATGCTGTGCTCTTATGAATTTGGTTTGCTTGCGAAGGAGGGGATTGATCAGACGAGGGTTTCCTCAAACACGTAACCGGTTACGGTTTCATACCCGTCATTTGATGTGCAGCAACATGAGTTTGTTACTATGTCTTCTCCTATGGTTTCTCAATTCCTAGATGGGGATGCTGGTGTGTCACAGATGGATGGAAACCCTATTATGGGTTTGCATGAGCGTGAGGGACCATCGTTTGCTGATGAGGGCTTTGTGGTTTGAAAGGAGCATGATGGGATAGGTTCGCAGCAAATAGATGAGTTTGTTAGTATGTCTGTGTCTATATCTAGTGAAGAAGGTGTCAGTGTGAGTAAGAATGTCATGTCGAAGGTTGATGATGTGCCTACTGGCCTGACTCTGGATGGTGCAAGTATACAGTCGATTAAGGATATTACCGCTGATTTTTCTAATAAAATGGATACGCTTGCTTCTACTTACAGTCATGATACTAGTGCAAAAGAAAAGGAGCAGTCCACAGATACTGGTAGTTTCCGTCACTTGGTGTCAAAAGATGTTTTTGAAGGTGTAAATGTCTCTATTCCTTGTAAAGTGGTTCAGAAGGTCAGTAATCGTCTTGAACATACTCTATATGGTTACTTTATTGGAAAGAGAATGGCTTTCCCGGTGGTGGATTATTTTGTTAGAAACAACTGGGTGAAACATGGGCTGACACGGATCATGATGAATTCTAAGGGTTTTTTCTTTTTCAAATTCAAGTCACTTGCTGGGTTGGAAGCTGTGTTAGAAGAGGGCACGTGGTTGATTCGTAAATCTCCGATCATTCTCAAAAAATGGTAGATGGATACTAGGTTGATCAAAGAAGAATTGACTCGTATTCCTGTTTGGGTAAAATTACATGATGTGCCTATTCAAGGTTTTGAAGAAGATGGAATTAGTTTGATTGCTTCTTTCATTGGTAAACCTGTAATGCTAGATTCCTATACTAGTTCTATGTGTAAGGAGTCATGGGGTCGGAGTAGTTTTGCCAGATGCTTAATTGAGGTTAATGTTGAGGCTGATTTTGTGGATGTTGTTACAATTGGTGTCCCTTCTCTTTCGGGGGAGGGTTTTACAAAGGAAACTATCTATATTGAATACGAATGGAGACCTCCTAGATGTGCTGAGTGTAAGACTTTTGGTCACTCTCTTGATAAATGCTCTAATAAGGTGGTTGTTTCTCCTATAGTTCCTACTGCTAGTACTGGTCCATCTACTTCTGTTGCTATTCCTATTGTTGAGAATAATGATGGTTTCCAAACGGTGACCAAAAGAAAGAAAAAGACGAATATGCCGAATTCTATTAAGGGTGGTAAGTTTACTGGTCCATCGGTTCAACCGAATGTCAAATTTGTGCCTAAAGCTACAATTAGTATCCCGAAGAAGGGGGTGACTAGAGTGAAGACTGGTTCTTTGCCCAAGTTGAAGTCTATTGTACGTCATCGTCAGGTGCTGGTTTATCTACATCAAATACTTACTCTGTTTTGGATCATGATGATGAAGATGACGAGGTTGAAATGGTATATGATGAAACAACAAATTTATTCTCTAAGACAAATGCAGGTGGAAACTCCTTCACGACAGCTGTTAGCTAGTTTGGTTTGTTTCGTTGTGTACTAGGTGTTTTGTAAGTGTTTATGGCCTGTCATAAGCACTAGATTTAGCTGTTTATCAAGCTGTTTTTAGCTTGAGGTTAATGTGGTACTTTAGCCACATTCCATTTATACTTCACTGTTTTTTAGTTAATCTATTTACCGGGGAAACCCATTACCAAAAAATACCCCAAAAGCATAAACAGAGTAGCGTCAGGTCCCCACAAATCTCAGCCCATAAAAACCAACCAAATTGTTTTACAAGACACAATGAAACATAAATTGTCTTTGATAAAAAGGGAGGAAAGCAAGTTAGACCGCCCAGAAGTCACAACAACATCCATAGCATGCTCCGCCACAATCATCCTCGATTACTTGAAACACATGCTTAAAATCGTCAACAAATAATGTTGAGCGAGATCTATAGGTTTACAAAATCACAATTAAACATAAGTATAAAAATCATTCACGATTATTCAATAGTATGTTGATCATTACAAACTATTATTGGGTATTACTCATTATAGCATAAGCTATTTAATTATGTTTAAGCTCATGACATCACCCCATAAACTAATCACCCGCGCCAAATGCCGGCGTGATCTAAATAAAGTCATTGCCCCTCTTAGGTATTCGTTGCCAATAATACATTTTTCTCAACACAAGTTATCCATACGCAGAGGGTACTCAACGTACTAGCTCTCGTCTAGGATAGCGTCGTCAACCCAATAGTACTATCAATTGTTCAAGCGGCTATTTCCAATCTACACAAGGATCAAACAATAATTAACGGTTGATGAATTTAGGGTCTTTAGCAACTAGCTACTTAACATAATGCAAGACATCATTCGGGTCCAATAGTAATTCACGACTTATGTTCCTTTTCATTTAAATAGCATGTATCCCCCTCGCGGGTAAAAATCATTTAAAATACAGTAGAAAGCGAGGCTATAAACTCACCTTAAGTAGTAGTGGTAGTATTATCAAAGACATAGACGAAAACAATCACTGACGATGAGGATGCCCCGGAAATCAAATACAACACCTAACAAACAAACGCGAAATGAATCAACGCCTTCAAGTACCTTCAAGTACTGTATGTACATAATTAAGAACACTCAAAGTTCATATAAACTCACGCCAAAAACTCAAACAAGTGTTATTTACTAGACACGTTCATTGTTATACGTTGTTAAGACTATTACTCAAATTACAATTCTGTCGGTACATACCTAACGTACGGACTGAATTCCCATACTTAAACATCACGAATTTTTACGAAACTCGCTGTAGACTTCACTTACATCATGTATAAATCTCACAAAAAATTTCATAAAAATATTTTACTTTTAAGTCACGCTGCCCAACACATTTCCAACCTTGAAAATCCGGGCAGATTTGTACCCTTACGTCATCAAACCATTTTGACTTACTTAACCAATTCCATTTGTAAAACCAATTCCTAAGTTTGAAATTAGACTCATAACTCCAGGTTTTGAGCTAAAGAACAGCCCTCAAATATTTTTTAAACTCCACTTGTAGTCCCCGAGATTTGACCTAATATCGAACACAAATTCGAATTGCGTCGATACTCGCCTCCCGGTACACAAATTTTCAAATTTACATAACTTTTGACTAGTTTAGAGTTAAAAGCTCTATCTTATATCAAAATGAAGGTAGAAAAAATCTCTACAACTAAATTCTATAATATAAACCTGGAATTAAACTTAAAACCACGAAAATAGCCTTAAACAATCTGTTCTAAAAAGACACTTTAAAAATCATACCTACACTTGTTTTCAATCCATACCATCAACTCTTATACCCCTATTATCATCATTAAACTATCCTAACACAAGCAAAACATCCTAAATCAATTGTATGAATCATCCTCATAAAAACCCTTTTCATGATAATCAACATGCAATGAAATCAATACAACTAAAAATGATGAAAACATGTTCTTAAACATAAACCCATACACAAAATAAATCAAACATCAAAAACAAACAAACACCCCCTTTGTCGTGGGTTTTAGAGTTCAAAAACACCAAGAAAATGTTTTTCCAACTTGTTACATTGATTATTTTTCATCACAAACACTTAATTCAAACATGCATATAGTTTAAATAGATCAAAACCTGTTTTTGAAAAATCATAAATTTATGAAAAGATCACGTGAATGCATGTGTGTTTTTAATTAATTAGAACACTTACAATGATGAAACAGGAGGTGGTCTTTGATTAGATGTTTCAAAAACCTAAAAAAAACGGTGGTGGTGGTGATGGTGGTGTGGGTGGCCGGCGGTAAAGAGAGAGAGAGAAGAGGGAGTAAAATTTTGAAGTGTTAAATGTTTAGTGTGTGTTAGTTGGTTCCTTTTGTAAGTTAGGAGGGACCAAACTTGACAAGTTAACTATCTTTTGGCCTTAATATCAAACAACTATTTAAAGAGAGGGAATATGGCCTAATAGTCGGTTTTTAATTTTTGCGAGAGTCGGGATTCGTCCCGGCTACCTCTAAATACTTTTTAATGGTTCAAACGCACACAAAATGGAATAAAAACGGTTCCGACTCGACTTAACACGCAATAAAAATAAAAACTTCGAAAAATCCAAATATAGATAAATTGACACTAAAAGATAAATTTTGGGCATTCGTCGGTATCGTAGTCGTCATCGGTTCCTCGTAAATCGTCAAACATTAAAATTAATACCTCCAACATTGGTTTCAACTTAAACCGTCAAACATATGACCAACAAAATTTTTAAAAATTTCAAATATATACGTAAATCAGGGAATAATAGTGACCCTCGGTTTCTGGGTATCACATCCTCCCCTTCTTAAAGGAATGACATCCCGGCGTTCTCCTCTTCTTATACTCACATTTCGTACTACTAGAACAAATGAGGATACTTTTCCCTAAAGAAGTCCTCACGTTCCCACGTAAACTCCGCTCCACGCCCAGAATTCCATCGTACCTTCACAATGGGAATTCTACTAGCTTCAATCTCTTGACTTCTCAGTCCATAATCTCCATTGTTTTCTCCACAAAATGCAATTTGTCGTCGAGCTGAATCTCATCCAAAGGAATTACCAAATCCTTATCCGCCAAACACTTCTTCAGATTCGACACGTGAAACGTGTTATGAATAACACTAAGCTCCTTCGGTAAATCCAACTTATATGCTACTGGTCCGATCCATTTAATGATCTTAAATGGTCCAATATACCTCGGACTCAACTTTCCTCTCTTTCCAAAACGAATTACTCCTTTCCATGGCGATACCTTAAGCATAACCATGTCTCCAACTTCGAATTCCAACGGTTTCCTCCTATTATCGGCATAACTTTTCTGTCGGCTTCTCGCAGCAAGTAAACGGTTCTTAATTTGCACAATCTTCTCGGTAGTCTCTAAAATCATCTCAGGCCCAGTCAATTGACTTTCTCATACTTCACTCCAATATACCGGCGATCTACATTTCCGTCTATACAATGCTTCAAATGGCGCTGCCTTAATACTTGCATGATAACTGTTGTTATACGAAAACTCCACTAAAGGCAAATGACGTTCCCAGCTTACACCAAAATCAATAACACACGCTCGGAGAATATCTTCCAATGTCTGAATAGTCCTTTCGCTCTGGCCATCGGTCTCGGGATCATAGGCCGTACTCAAACTCAACTCAGTGCCTAACGCACGCTGAAGAGATCTCCAAAACTCAGAAGTAAATCTACTGTCACGATTCGAAATAATCGATAAAGGTACTCCATGTCTACAAAAGATCTCCTTCACATACACAATAGTAAGTCTCTCCATACCATCCGACTTCTTCATAGGTAAAAAGTGAGAAAATTTCTTCAATCTATCTACCATCACCCAAATCAAATCAAAACCACTAGGAGTTCTCGGTAAACCCGTTACGAAATCCATAGCGATCTTCTCCCACTTCCATTCCAGAATCTCTGGTTGCAACAATAATCCAGACGGTCTCTTTTGTTCAGCCTTAACTTTCGCACAAGTCAAGCACTTACTAACGTATCGAGCAATGTCCGCTTTCATATTCGGCCACCAGTACACTTTCTTCATGTCATGATACATCTTATCTGACCCAGGATGTATCGAATACTTCGTCTTATGAGATTCGTTTATAACCAAATCTCGCACTCCAGGCACTCCTTCCTTAGGTGCACATAACGATAACCAAATTCGATTCTCGAAATACCTCGTTCCATCCGACTTCACTACAAAAAGTGGATTCATCAGTCTTTCTAAATTCTCTGCCTTGACATTCTCTCTCATCAACTCATTCGCTTGAGCCTTCAAAATCATTCCAGTCAAATCCATACTTTCCGTCATCACTAAAGCTCTAACTCTAAGAGGCTTTTCTCTGTCCTTCCTACTAAGTGCATCAGCTACTACATTCGCCTTTCCAGGATGGTAGCGAATCTGGCAATCATAATCACTCAGTAGCTCAACCCATCTCCTTTGCCTCATATTCAACTCCTTCTGGTCCAAAATATGTTGCAGAATCTTGTGGTCCGTGAACACAACACACTTGGTTCCATACAAGTAGTGTCTCCATAACTTCAACATAAAAACTCCAGCACCTAGATCCAAATCATGTGTAGTGTAGTTCTCTTCGTGCTTCCTCAATTTCCTTGACGCTTAAGCGATCACCTTTTCACGTTGCATCAACACCGCTCCAAAACCCTTGTGAGACGCATCACAATAAACCATAAAGTCTTCAATTCCTTCCGGCAATGATAAAATCGGAGCATAACATAACTTGTCCGTAAGCGTTTTAAAAGCAGCTTCTTCATCAATTCCCCACTCAAACGCCCGATTCTTCTCAGTAAGCTTAGTCAATGGCTTCACGATCAACGAAAATACTGCGATGAATCTCCGATAATAACCAGCTAAACCAAGAAATTGCCTAACCTCAGTCGGCGTTGTTGGTACCGATCAATCCTTAATTTCTTCAATCTTGGCAGGATCTACACGGACACCTTCATTGTCAATCATATGCCCAAGAAATTGCACCGATTCCAACCAAAATTCACACTTAGAGAATTTTGCGTACAACTTCTCTTTCTTCAACAATTCCAAAATTTTTCTCAAATGCTTCTCATGTTCTTCCTTGCTCTTGGAGTAAATAAGGATATCATCAATAAACACAATGACAAACTTATCCAAATACGGCTTACACACACGATTCATCAAATCCATGAACACAGCCGGCACATTCGTCCAACCAAACGACATCACTTGAAACTCAAAATGCCCATACCGGGTACGGAAAGCAGTTATAGGAATATCTTCCTCTCTAACTCGCAGTTGGTGATAAACCGATCTCAAGTCGATCTTTGAGTACACACATGATCCTTGCAACTGATCGAATAAGTCATCAATCCTCGACAATGGATACCGATTCTTGACCGTCAATTTGTTAAGCTCCATATAGTCGATACACATTCTGAATGATCCGTCCTTCTTCTTTACAAACACAGGCGCTCCCCAAGGTGATGAACTTGGTCTAATAAACCTCTTATCCATCAATTCTTTCAATTGATCAGATAACTCCTTCAATTCAGACGGTGCCAATCGATAAGGCGCACGAGCAACTGGTGCAGCTCCAGGCACCAAATCGATCCGAAATTCGACTTCACGACATGGCGGCAATCCCAGCAACTCTTTAGGAAAAACTTCAGGATACTCACGAATCACTGGCACATCCTCTAACTTTGTCTCTAAATCATCGTCACTAGAAATTTGAGCCAAAAACACATCAGACCCTTCCTCTATGTACCTCATCACTTTCAAGAAAGATATTACTCTCAAACGAGAAGTACATTCGTCACCCTTCACCGTCAACACCTTGTTTCTCAATGGAATCTGAACTAACCTCTCACCACAAACAATCACCGCACCATGCGAAACTAACCAATCCATCCCAATAATTACATCAAACGATCATAGCTCTATAGGCATCAAATCTACATCAAACACATAGTTCCCTAGCTTCAAGGAACACCCTTTTAGTATAGAATTAGTGCTAACAATCTTTCCATCGGCTAATTCCACATTATAGTTAGTTGTTAACATTACTGGTTCTCTATTGATAAGGCGACTGAATTTTACATCTACAAAGCTTCTATCCGATCCTAAATCAAACAATACGTTAGCATAACGAGCATCAAGTAAGAACGTACCGGTTACCACGTTCGGAGCTTGACGCTTGTCTGCAGTCCCCACCACATAAGCTGGAGCAACAACGTTTCCTCCTTGTCGATTCCCAACCTTAGGACCGTTTCCCTGTTTGTGTCCCTTCTTACCACATCCAAAGCAAACCATCATTCTCGTGGCATTTGCACCCGTCTCCACGCCTCTCTCCCTACATTCCACAACCTTATGCCCTGTCTTTCCACACTTGTTACACGCATGAGGGCAATTCCCCACGTGATACAAACTACAACGACCACATTTCGAATTGACCTTGTTTCCTCTTGGCACTGTCGCAGCTCTCATTCCATCATTCCTCCATTGGTTAAACTACTGATTTTGGTTAACCCCTTGGGTGTTATTACGATAACCCCCACGATTATGACCTTGTGATTGACTAGCTTGAGCAGTCTCCCATTTCCTCTTGTTACCTTCAGCCACACTATCTTTCTTATCTTGCACCTTCACATCCATTAGAGCATGAGCCATTTGGACAACTTCATCAAAATATCTCGGCTTTGACGAAGTAGTCTCACCCTTTAGGTTGCTTGACAATCCTTTGATGTATTTCTTCATCTTCTTGCAGTCATCCGCAAAAGTATCGGGGCACAACAAGCTCAACTCATTAAACCTCCTTGTATAAGAAGTGATGTCATTGTTTCTCAACACTAGATGTCTCATTTCATCTTCCAACTGACCTAATTCCTCTTCAGGACAAAACTTCTTGGTCAAAAGTTCCTTCGTAGCAACCCAAGTCCTCCTATTGGCCACTACAAGCCCAACAGTAGCCACTTGGTTGTTCTACCAACTCAAAGCGTCATCAAGAAAAGTAGCAGTCGCGAACTTCACTTTATTAGCCTCAGAGCACCCGCTGATTTCAAACGTGCTTTCAATCTTCTCCACCCAGCGACGAAGTTCTAAAGCTCCTCTAGTCCCACGAAATTGCGTAGGTCCGCACTTCATAAAAATGGCATAAGAACAATCCCTTGGGACTTGTTGTCCTCCAACATTTCCACCTTGGCCTTGGACTCTAGATGCACGATCCGCTTCAAGAGCATTAGCAATCGCTTCTTGAATCATAGTGTTCACACGATCAGTTGTCAGCTTTGGAGGCATGATTAACAATTAGTCACACAATGGTTCACTGTTGCCAGAAAAATGACTCCTCATATCCTTCCCTTACACCTCACTACAATGACAGAGAAAGGAAACAAAGTAAGTATACACATCGAGATCAAGAAGGATTACTTTTTCAAGACATAATATAAATACAACAAGCACAATCAATAATGCTACAAATATTCATCAACCAAATCACAAAAGAGCTAGTAAAGACACATCATAGATCATGAGAGGTAGATATCGATTGCATTGATATCAACAAAATTTTGACAAGATTTGCCACTACAATCATTCACCGAATAAAACTTAAAGTCATCAAGTTCTACCATA
Organism: Glebionis coronaria; assembly: GCA_025667525.1. NCBI lineage: Eukaryota > Viridiplantae > Streptophyta > Magnoliopsida > Asterales > Asteraceae > Glebionis > Glebionis coronaria. Next base: position 64,703,422 of record CM046874.1, on the reverse strand, counting down.
ATACAGAAGTCTGAATAGTTCAATTACAACGAGGAAATAGAAATGAAATAAAAGTAACTAATCACGTGGTGATCCACATGATCTCTTTGATGGCCGCTCGTCCTCGTCATCATCATCCTCTTCTTCGGGCTCTTCAACACTATCCTCCATCTTTTCTTTCCTTTTGAAGTAGTTCCCTCATCCACCTTCCTTTTTCCTTTCGAAGTAGAGCCTGCACCTGATGGTACCATACACTGAGCTAAATACAACTTATCCTTGAAAGTATAGTACTCGCCAACTTCTAGTGGTTCGATCATGAAATGCGTGCTCGCATACTTTGGGTCACATCGAAACTTCCATGCATTCATCAGGAAAGGTCGTACACGAGCCTCCCAACATCAAAGACGATCATACTTGACACGATCTCCCTTGGTTCCTTTAAACTCAACACATATATTTTCCACAATCATTTTCAACTTTTCCAACTCTATCCTTTTATGATCCCTAGTATTGTTAGCTCTCAACACACCCGAATAAAATCTCTGAAAAGCTTTCTCATTTTTCTGAAACCTCTTAATCACTCTCGTCTCTACCACATACCTCCCGTACAACAGTCGATCAAACTTCTTCAAGCAATGCTCCGTGTTACTGTAAATCATCGGTCCAGGACAGTTAACCCTTGCAATGTTCTCGTGGAGAGAACACGCATTAACCGCAACACTAGAATCAGCTTGATCATCATCACTACTATCACGAGCAACTTTTGGCAAACCTATCAAATAAGCATCACATGTGGGTGTAGCATAACTAGAACGAACATGTTACTGCTCAGTATGCCCAACCGCAGCAACAGGAACTTCATCTTCCACGGGATCCTTTTTCGGTTCCTCATCACTGTCAACCTCATTCCTTTCAACCTCATCTGGTTCAATCCATCCATTTTCGCCTTGCGGGTTAGGGGCATTAGGTCCACCCTCAGCTGCTACAACATACTCGTCTCCATTATCGTTCAGTGGTACTTCGGCCATTTCTATAAAATACAAAAAGTTCGAGGGTATATAAGGTCATTATCCCAAAGTTATATATACATTCATGCACATGCAATACAAATGTAGTACGTATGACAATATGCAACAAAATGATAGCCATACAAATGCAATGCAAAAATTACGATGTTAAGTACTCCGCGTACGTTCACAATACCTTCATAAAATACCATAGTATTTACTTAATAAATACTCAGGATATCATTTCAGTTTAAAGGGATACATCTAATAATAAACAATGCTAAAAGAAACCTTACCGGAGCCATGCGGGATAGTTGTATGCTTTGGGAACAAAATATTTACGACACCAAAAGTTATTGTTTAGGACCTTTTTAAAAAACGACCTAGTTCTCTATAACTTGTAGCTCTAATTACCAATCTCTAACACCCCCAATTTACCTTGTGCAACGGAATATCACAATTGGGTGCTAGTCAAAGAATCATCACACTCAAGCCATATTGAACGACTCAAAAGAGATGTTTAAAGCATAAGTAAATTTAAACCATGTTAAATTACAATAACAACATTGTCTAAATTGTTTCCAAACCCAGAAAGTATAAACTAAGTAACGTTAGGTCCCCACAAATCTCAACCCATAAAAACCAACCAAATTGTTTTACAAGACACGATGAAACATAAATTATCTTTGATAAAAAGGGAGGAAAGCAAGTTAGACCGCCCACAAGCCACAACATATCATGCTCTGCCACAATCATCCTCGATTACCTGAAACACATGCTTAAAATCGTCAACAAATAATGTTGAGCGGGATCTATAGGTTTACAAAATCACAATTGAACATAAGTATAAAATCATTCACTATTATTCAATAGTATGTTGATCATTACAAACTATTATTGGGTATTACTCATTATAACATAAGCTATTTAATTATGCTTAAGCTCATGACACCGACCCCATAAACTAATCACCCGCGCCAAATGCCGACATTATTTAAATAAAGTCATTGCCCCTCTTAGGTATTCGTTACCAATAATACCTTTTTCTCAACACAAGTTATCCATACGCAGAGGGTACTCAACGTACTAGCTCTCGTTTAGGATAGGGTCGTCAACTCAATAGTACTATCAATTGTTCAAGCGGCTATTTCCAATCCACAAAAGGATCAAACAATAGTTAACGGTTCGTGAATTTAGGGTCTTTAGCAACTAGCTACTTAACATAATTCAAGACATCATTCGGGTCCAATAATCATTCAAGACTTATGTTTCTTTTCATTTAAATAATATGTATCCCCCTCGCGGGTAAAAATCAATATAGTAGAAAGCGAGGCTATAGACTCACCTTAAGTAGTAGTGGTAGTATTAGTAAAGACGTAGACGAAAACAATCACCGACGATGAGGATGCCCCGGAAATCAAATACAACACCTAACAAACAAACACGAAATGAATCAACTCCTTCAAGTACCTTCAAGTACTGTATGTACATAATTAAGAACACTGAAAGTTCATATAAACTCACGCCAAAAACTCAAACAAGTGATATTTATTAGACACGTTCATTGTTATACGTTATTAAGACTATTACTCAAATTACAATTCTGCCGGTACATACCTAATGTACGGACTGAATTCCCATACTTAAACATCACGATTTTTTATGAAACTTGTTATAGACTTCACTTACATCATTTATAAAGCTCACAAAATATTTCATAAAAATATTTTACTTTTAAGTCATGCTGCCCAACACATTTCCAACCTTGAAAATCCGGGCAGATTTGTACCCTTACGTCATTAAACCATTTTGACTCACTTAACCAATTCCATTTGTAAAACCAATTCCTAAGTTTTAAAATAGACTCATAACTCCAGGTATTGAGCTAAATAACAGCCCTAAAACATTTTTGAAACTCTACTTATAGTCCCCGAGATTTGACCTAATATCGAACACAAATTCGGATTGCGTCGATACTCGCCTCCCGATACACAAATTTTCAAACTTACATAACTTTTGACTCGTTTGGAGTTAAAAGCTCTATCTTATACCAAAACGATGGTAGAAAGAATCTCTACAACTAAATTCTATAATATAAACCTGGACCTAAATTTAAAACCACGAAAAATAGCATTAAACAATCTGTTCTAAAAAGACTCTTTAAAAATCATACCTACACTTGTTTTCAATCCATTCCATCAACTCCTATACCCCTAATATCATCATTAGACTATCCTAATACATTCAAAACATCTTAAATCACTTGTATGAATCATCCTCATAAAAACCCCTTTCACGAAAATCAACATGCAATCAAATCAATACAACTAAAAATGATGAAAACATTTTCTTAAACATAAACCTATACACACAATAAATCAAACATAAAAAACAAACAAACACCCCCTTTGCCGTGGGTTTTGGGGTTCAAAAACACCAAGAAGAATGTTTTTCCAACTTGTTTTATTGATTATTTATCATCACAAACACTTAATTCAAACATACATATAGTTTAATTAGATCAAAAACCATTTTTGAAAAATCATAGATTTATAAAAAGATCAAGTGAATGCATGTGTGTTTTTAATTGATTAGAACACTTACAATGATGAAACAAGAGGTGGTCTTTGATTAGATTTCTCAAAAACCTAAAAAAAATGGTGGTGGTGGTGATGGTGATGTGGGTGGCCGGCGGTAAAGAGAGAGAGAGAGAGAAGAGGGAGTAAAATTTTGAAGTGTTAAATGTTTAGTGTGTGTTAGTTGGTTCATTTTGTAGGGTGGGAGGGACCAAACTTGACAAGTTAACTATATTTTGGCCTTAATATCAAACAACTATTTAAAGAGCGGGGATATAGCCTAGTAGTCGGTTTTGAATTTTTGCGAGAGTCGGGGTTCGTCCCAGCTACCTCAAAATATTTTTAAATGGTTCAAACGCACACAAAATGGGATAAAAACGGTTCCGACTCGACTTAATACGCAATAAAAATAAAAACTTTGAAAAACCCAAATATCGATAAATTGACACTAAAAGATAAATTTTGGGCATTCGTCGATATCGTAGTCGTCATCGGTTCCTCGTAAATCGTCAAACGTTAAAATTAAGACCTCCAACATTGGTTTCAACTTAAACCGTCAAACATATGACTAACAAAATTTCTAAAAGTTTCAAAAATATACGTAAATTAGGGAATAATAGTGACCTCGGTTTCTGGGTATCACAAATTTAATCATGTATTTTATATTTCTATCTTGACATTACATATCTAATAGGACAACCTGCCACAAATGTGTAGTAGTCCTAATATAGAAATAGTTTCCTTTATAAAGTGTAGGAAACCCATAATCATATTGTCAAATGTAACACCCCCAAATTTATACAACTCGATACAGCGGAAGACTCGTTGGTGTTACGGGATAACACATTACTCACATCATAGACAATGCATAAAAATCGCGTCGTTTAATAATAAATCATTTCCATTCATAAATAATCAAAGTTTCATCGGTCCCAAGTCTTATTATTTCATACAAGGTTTTACAAAGTATTTGAATGGAAAATATTGTTTAAGTGCGGGCCATGAATTCTTGTCGTCTTCCCGAGAATTACCTTCAAGTACCTGAGATAAAACATGTTAAAAGAAAAGGGTCAGCGATAACGCCGAGTGAATTCATAGAGTTTAATAAAATCCATCAATATAATATCAGTATAAAATTATTACTGAAAATCATTTTGTACAAATCATTTTAATAGGCCATAAAATAGCCAAAGTCATTTTATACAATTCTTCATCAAAATCATAATATAGGCATTTGCCTTAAAAATCAATATACGAATCATTGTCGTTAAAAACACCATACAATACGTTTTGCAACGTTGTATAGATTAAATAAATATCGTTATATGAATATGGTTATAAAAACCAAACACGAACATAATATCAATAGTATGACCCTGTATTGCTAGTCAGGCAATACATCGTAATTCGGAGCGTCTAGTAGTATTTCGTTAGTTTTGGATTATTATAAGCCGCATGACATTGTTACCTTACTAAACCAAAACGGGTAGCTAACCCGATACAAATTTTGCCCATCTAAAGTAGCGTGTCGTCACAAAGGTCACGCTATGGAAATCTTCTCATACATAAATTCGCTTACCAATCAATGTGGCACGACGGGGATCAACCGTCAAGGCGCGAACTGGGGTGATCGTCCCCAAATAGTACTATTAAATGCATAAGCGTCTACCAAATTCCGGTAGTTCACAATTCATGCTAATGGGACTTTTAGTGACATAACCTAACTTTAATAATCCATTTAATTTCATCTATCGGGTCCTTTAATCATTTATCGGGTCATACAATCGGGTCATTCAATCATTCGGGTCCAAAATCAATAAACAAACAGTCGGGATTATGGTGTCCTATTTAATAAAAACTAAAATGTTATCTCCCTCGCGGGTTTATAAAACATTTCATAAAAACATTTAAAAGAGTGCGAGGCTATGAACTCACGTTGATGTGGGAAGGCGGGTTATCGGCAATTCGGACGTACGATACGTGCTTCAATCACGGAAACCTAGACAAATAATGCTCGGTCTTAGACGTTTGTCCAATGACTTTATAAAAATAACAAGTATGTATACATATGATGATTATATATATATGACGATCAAGTGGGTTTACATATTCTCGTTTAATCATTTTAGTGTTATATGTCGATAACTTTTATATTAGTTTACTAGTTTTACCCATTTACGTGTCTTAAGTCCAATAAGCTTATTATAAGTTATTTAACTTATTTTAATCCATTTTGTACTTATATTATCAGTACTTAAACTTTACAAGTTGGGCCCAAATGGGTTAAGCCCAATAAGTTCTTTTTATAAGAGTTTAACTTATTTAGTCCAATTATTAGTCCAATATGTTTACTTAGCTCGTTAATGTCCGTGTGTCCTATAGTTCGGGTTTTTATCGGTTTTTACTTGTTATACATGTCTATATATCAGTATATGAGTTTATAAAAGTTTACATTAGACGGGTCCAACCATCTAAGTTTTATTTAACAAAAACGTTAATTTTACGGTAATAGAGAGGAGAAGAGAGTGTTTGTGTAGTTTGCATGAGTGGGAAATGAGCTAGTAGTTTGTGTTGGATGATTTTTGGTGTAGGTTAGCTTACAAAGTAAGCATAAGACAAGTGTAAGCAACCAAAGTAAAAACTTGACACCAAGTTGCTTTGGTGTAGTGTAGTGGCCGGTTTTGATGGGGGTGGGGCAAGTGTCCCACTTGTCTCATCCCCATTTATTTACGGGTACTCCTCGATTCTAGTTTCCTCGATTTCCGTGCCCTCGGGTCGTTTTACGAAAAACGTTTTTATAAATTATGAATCAACGTCACAAAACGAATCCAATAAAAATTGTTTCATCAAAAACGGAGTTCGAAAACATAAATACGTAATCCTAAGGTTTCCGGTTTAGTCGTAAAGGACGTTAAAATAAAATCGTAAGTCCTAGTCTCTTCTCGTAAATTTGTGAGTTTATGAACCAACACAAATTTAAAACTCCAAAATAATATTCACGGATAAATTTATTTTCTGAAATGTCGGACTGTCACCAAAGACGGTGTATGTACACGTAAGCACGTAACGTTGAATCCTCCGTTTTAAACGTAGTCGACGCTACTTCAAGACGTAAATCCAAATTTCATCCCAAAAATATGTGAGTTCATATTATAACATTAAAATAATGTTTTTAAATAATATTCGAGAATAAAATATCAACCATAAATTAACGGATTGTCACAGCATTTACCCCTAAACATGATCTTTGTCCTCAAAGATCATCTTACCTTACTACTCGCTTCTTATAGAGTTAAATCCATGTGGGTATTTCCTACACATTCGGTCTTTTCTCACAAGTGTAATCCATTATAATACGCGAGTTTCATCAACCATAACTACGGGAATAAGATCAGGCTAAATGTTGACTTACTTTCTCTATCCATGATGTTCACGGGTTTCTGATGAATGCAACTTTTCGCCGATCTAAGCTCTACTAAGAATAATCAGATTCTCACTTGATAGATATTCCATCAAGTTCGATATAGGAAACATAATTCACGCAGTCTTTGAAGTCCTAGGGTAGATCCAGCTTATATGCCTTTCAAACTAATCTTTTATATCATCTCAATGGTCCCATACAACGGGGACTTATATCCCATGATTTGTCAGATCATGAATTCATTTTTCCAAGGTTAAAAATTGTGGCATAACTTCGCTACCCATTTGGCACTTCAAGATTATACATTTCATATTCACATAACCTCCTGCCCACTATCGGCAGTTAATAATCAAATCCTAATTACAACAATCATTTCAGATCTCGCGGGTCGGTTATTTTGCAAGGATAGGTTCGCCATCATGGGGAAACCTTAAACCTAATAGAGATGTCCAACTCACAATGGGTGTATGTCGGATGTCTTCATCTCAACTCCTGCTTACAGATGCTCTAAGATTCAGATCCTAACAAGATTCGATCTCAATCCTAATACGATGATTATCAATGATAATCCTTCCGAAGGAAAACGATTATACGGTTCATTACCAAAGGTCAATTATTCAAACATAGAACAGTGCTTATAGTATTTTGTATCGTTACTTTACCTCGTCCCTTCGATTGGGGTGGTACATAGTACTCTCATCAAGGTTCGTTCTCAATGACTTCTGAGAAAATTTCTAGAAAGTCGATGCGAAGCGAGGATCTTGATATATAGATGATCGATACAAGCACACTATGTTTACATAACTCTTTTGCATTTATCATTAACGGAAATTATATTAGCAGATTTGGTCAGTCTGTCGACGATGACCCAGATCGAATCAAATTCAGATGATGACCTTTGCAATAGCTAGACGTTTACTAATGTATGAGGCGATGTCTGCCTTCATAATTGCCATCAGTACATCTTCTTTAGACAAAGATACTTTTAGTCATAAATGACATAAATAGAATACTTATACTTACAAATTCCAACATAACTATATCTCACAATCTCCATAATCATAAGTGGTTTTTAAAACATTTAACGCTATTAGCTTCTCTATTTTAATGGTTCACATTAGCCGCGAACCACTTTTTATTATTTATATTATCCTTTTTACAAACATCGTTTATTTTTATATTGTTCGGCACTTTATTTTGCACGTTCATTATTAAGAAATATATCCTAATTGGTTCTTTATCCTTTTTATATAATATGTCAGTATCTATATTCACTTCTCATGATGATGTAATTATCATGTCCACAATTCACTTAGATATTCTTTCTATATTATGCGTCAGTATTTACGTTCAACTTTCTTCATATTTTCTAAGTTTCAGTTTCGTCTCATCTATCATTTTTATCCGTTTTACTCAATTTGTCGTCTAAAGCGTCGATAATTATTATAATTAATTAAATAATTATTAGTTAATTTTTATGAACCGTAAAAGTAAAAGTTTTAAATTTCTTAGTTCGACCAATTATATAAAAATGTTCAAAAATAAATTTGAATTTAATTAACACGATTTTTGTTGATTTATCGAAAATAATTAATAGGATTCGTAAATGTTCGAAAAACCTTTGGTTATACCGTGGTCAAAATTTTCTTAGTTTGAAAAGCAAAATGTGTCGTTTCGAATTTCAAGTCATGATTTAAAAGGTTTCCTCAATTCCTCTTAAGTTATCTTGAGGTATACACAAACATTTACCCCTAAACAGAAGTTTAGTTAAATGGTTTGTGTATGAGGGAATAATCCCTTAAAATTCTTTGTTAAAACATTTGTCAAAATATATTTGCACTTTCTTTTTAGTATAACTCAATGTCTTAAATGACTCCTAAATTTTTGAAGAGTCAATTTATATTCCATTATCTATTAATCACATGGTTAAATCATGTAAAGTATTAAGTTTTAAATCTCATGTTAAATATTCAAGGTACAATTTTTAATTGTTCGGCCAATTCAGGGCAATTTATAATTAATTACTAACTCCTTCTTATTCTTATAAATAAACAAATAAATGGTCCTTAATGATCAAGAGCATGAATTTATCAAATTACAGCCTACACACGTGATTCACCAAATTTATGAATGCTACATGTGCATTAGTCAATCCAAACGTCACCACGTGAAACTCATAATGTTCCTTACAAGTACCGGATGTAGTGATTGGAATAGATAATCTTTTTCGCAGATGCGATGTTGATGATAACCATGCCGTGGATCAAAAACCTTGTAAATGATCGAACAAATCTTCCATTTCGAGTTATGGATATCGTTTTCGATTGTCAATTTACTCAGTTTATAGTAATCTATAAATATAAGGAATGATAACACCATAGCTCTTCAGGATGACAGGCTTGGTATAATAAAATCTTTCTCCGACAACTCTCTCAGTCGTACGGTAATTCCTTAAATTTAGATGGTGCTGACGTACAGTGCACAAGCCACAAGTGCAGCATCGAGAATATAATCAAATACCAAATTCAACTTGCCTTAATGGCAAAAGTCTAGGTAATTTATCAACAAATACCTCCTAAAGTTTCAGATAACAAAATTATCTTTTTAATAAATTCATATTAGGTTCTTCTATGTTACAATATCTATGACTAATTCACAACCATTTACGGTATAATCCCAAGTCTAAATACAGGATATGGTCATCCATCAAGAATTATTTAGTTCACTTTTGATAATCAACATCTTATCATTTAGGGGAATTCTATTCGAGTTCCCATCAATTAAGACAATTTCGTCATGTCATAATCAATCAATCCATTCTACTGGCATTACTAACTTTCTAGTTTCGTTGCCGTCGATAAGATGTGAACTTCTCAAAAGACTAATAATAACTCAGAATCCTTCACAAATTCAGGGATATCAGGAGACATAACTATCATCTAAAGAGTAAGGTCAACGCATAATCTATGCGATAGAATTTCAAATCAGATACAGACGAAAACATTTAACGAATATGAATATATCCCATGTTTTCATAATTTGAGTACGCATTCGAAATCTCCTCGGATCGTTACCCAGGTCATTCAAATGAAATCAATTCATAAGAAATGATAAGAACGTCAATACATCCAGTCGGGTATCAACACTCGGTAATCAGATACTTTTCCTAAGAATCTTACTACGGGAGAATTGGACAAGGAAGAATTGTCAATTGTCAAATAAGACAATTTCCATAGATGAGTAAATTCGATTCAGAAGAATAGATGCTACAGGCACATATGTAGGTGTCCCTAACATTATGTCCCTATTTTTCACTTCTTGCAGATCTCATAAAATTTAATCTTTCACAATCTTCAAAGAAAATGTAGTGTTTTTCAATCAGTTTTATGGTGACTACTAATCAGCCTTGCATGGTCCATTCCAAATTGTATGTAGGCGCGCAACTATATACAATTTCAAGATTAACGATGCAATACTCAGTTCGTTAAAATTTTATCATCATGTTTATAATAAAAACATTTTCATGCTTAATTCTTAGATAAGAATCAAAAATAAATTTACAAAGATTTTCTTTGTTATGAAAACAAATAAGTTTTCCAAGGTATTTTATAAACAACTTCATTTTGATAACAATCACTTATAAATCTCATTTTGATTATTCCTTTTAGTGATGAAAATTCAATTTTTCTCAAGGGATACTATTGTATCTTATAAAAACAATTAGTGATCTGCAAAGGAGTGATGAAAAGTTGTTCACCAAGAACTTAACTACAATATATCAGGAAATGAGCTTAGCCAAATAATCATGAGGTTCAGGATCTCGATGGCACTCAAAAGAATAATTCACAATGTAACTCAATTCGAGATGAGTACTTGTTCAATGGTCGCATCACTAATTCGATCATTAGGATGAAGCAATAAAAGATAGATATCATCGATACATGTAGAATTTAACAATCAAAGGTAGTCTTTCCATTAATCACAAACAAGTCAAATTGTACCGTAACACATTACATGTCACTATGTCATACAATTCTCAGAACTCATCCTACCAACTGATATCTCAGTTAAGTTAGGGATTATTTTTAAAAGATACCACAATGAATACTAATCTACAAGGGTCATTAGGTGTTCCACATGTCCCGGAAGATCCATCGGTCCCAATTCAGAAGAAGATTTCTTCAATTTATTTCTTGGACACTGGGCATCCTCGTTAGCGGACAATGGTCTAGGAACAACCCTTAACACGAATCAACAAACAATTAAAACCTTATAATTCAATCACAGGACTTAACGACTTCCTCTTATCAATCTCATGTTCCAATACAAGTTAAATGTTACTTTATTCAAGTTTCAACCAATTTTATACTCAATTCAATATCCTACCTCATATTCCAATACTTTCAATTTTATTCTTAGGACTTGTAAAAGCAATACAATCTCAATATGAATCAACACTTAATTTCCAATCCTATTAGCTCTTACAACAACAATTATCAAATGAGTCATTAATATGTAATGACTTGATCATTCAACTAGACTTCTTAGAAAGGTACTAGTGGCATGAGGCTTTTCGGTAATGGTTCCAATAACAGCCTCAAGTGCAACATTCACCCTTTCGATTTCAAGTTTAAGAATTGGATGACAACGAATCAGATGACATCTTTCTAGGTGGTAACGTTTTGTCAAATGCTACTCTATAAGACAAGATCGTCATGACATCGATATCAGATTTAATCTCGCCAATTCTTTTTCAATATCACAATCAACTAATATCTACATTTCTACGAATATCAACCATTTGTTGGGATCATAAATATCCACAACTTGGTTTAGATCTAGGATAGCTAGAATTCCTACGAGAATAGCTTCGATTAATTTACTAGGGGATTTAGGGTTTCTTGTGACAATCGTCGTCGTATAAATACCTCGTATAAATATCAAAATAATCATCAAACAATCATGTAATAAAATTATATCATATATATATAATCCAAGTTATATATATATTAAAATAACACTTCTCAGTCTGGCCTTGTCGGTAACTCGGGAATTCTTCGGCACCGTTATAGTTAAAAGATTTTTAGACATTTTTAGAAAAATGTTTTTAGTAAAAAGATTTTGAAATGTTTTATTCAAAACTCTTGGTTTTAAAAATCTTTCGTTCTCTATAACGAGAGCTCTGATACCAAACTGTAACACCCCCAAATTTATACAACTCGATACAGCGGAAGACTCGTTGGTGTTACGGGATAGCACATTACTCACATCATAGACAACGCATAAAAATCGCGTCGTTTAATAATAAATCATTTCCATTCATAAATAATCAAAGTTTCATCGGTCCCAAGTCTTATTATTTCATACAAGGTTTTACAAAGTATTTGAATGGAAAATATTGTTTAAGTGCGGGCCATGAATTCTTGTCGTCTTCCCGAGAATTACCTTCAAGTACCTGAGATAAAACATGTTAAAAGAAAAGGGTCAGCGATAACGCCGAGTGAATTCATAGAGTTTAATAAAATCCATCAATATAATATCAGTATAAAATTATTACTGAAAATCATTTTGTACAAATCATTTTAATAGGCCATAAAATAGCCAAATTCATTTTATACAATTCTTTATCAAAATCATAATATAGGCATTTGCCTTAAAAATCAATATACAAATCATTGTCGTTAAAAACACCATACAATACGTTTTGCAACGTTGTATAGATTAAATAAATATCGTTATATGAATATGGTTATAAAAACCAAACACGAACATAATATCAATAGTATGACCCTGTATTGCTAGTCAGGCAATACATCGTAATTCGGAGCGTCTAGTAGTATTTCGTTAGTTTTGGATTATTATAAGCCGCATGACATTGTTACCTTACTAAACCAAAACGGGTAGCTAACCCGATACAAATTTTGCCCATCTAAAGTAGCGTGTCGTCACAAAGGTCATGATACATAGATTTGCAATGGGTTCAAAATAATTATCGGTATCCTCTCGAATTGATCTCGGCCTTAAGTGGAATGATTTGTTCTTGGTTACTAAAAAGGAGTTGGTTTGTTTATCTATTTTTAAACTAATATCATTTAAATGTAAATGACGTTGAGTAATTTAAAACTTTGGAAGATTAACTAAATTGACAAGTTAAAATTGAGTGCTTGAAAACGTAAAGGAAAGATTAGAAAATTACTTTGAAAACTTAATTGAATTAATGCTTAAAAACTTGTTCTTATCGGAATGTTGAAAATTACTACTATCGGAATGCAATTAAAATGATCCATCGGAATATCTCACGTGAAAGTTCATCGGAATGTTTCTAACAATCACCATCGGAATACTTTAAAATCAAGCTGTCGGAATGAGGCTATCGGAATGTCCCAGATCGGAATATTAGTTCTATCGGAATATGGAAGACAAAAATTGGCCAGAGTTTCGACTAGAAAATGGACCTAACCCCGTCGGAATGTGCGATCGCGATATGCGATCGCAATCCCAGATCGGAATAGGGGGACTTACACCCTATCGCAAAGTAAAACCCCTTTTTGGGTTATTGCGATACCAAGCAACGAAGATCCGTCGGAATGTGTTAAAACCCCTCTTTTGCGATGGAATGAAGGAAGTTCCGAAAATGGTGGTAAGCAAGAATTTCAATAAGCAGACACAAAAAGCCACCTTAATCGAAACTTTAAACAACTCCAAAAGCTTAAATTTGACAACTTTTAAAAACGTAAATCATGAACTTAATGAAAGGAACTTTTGAAAGATTAAAACTTATATGAAATCCGAAATCAATAAGCTTAAACAAGCAATAAGCCAATAAGCATGGAGAGCTTATGGCTTATTCACGTAGAGCTTAAGAAGAAACGAGAAAGATTAAACTTTTAACACGAACTAATCTACTAAATTCAAAACGTATGGATTTCAACAATCGGATCAAGGATTTTGACAAATCAAGAAAAGTAGGAAAAGCTTAAAGAACTTAAAAGCATAAACTTGATTAAGATTAATGAAATCAAAAGTACAAGAAAGCTTGAATTAAAAGATGAGAAACAAAGGAAAAGTTTAGTGAGAGAAAGTATGGAACTTTCTCTCTCTAAAAACTAGAGAAAAATGAAAAGCTAAAGACTAGCTAAAAACTAAGTGTGTGAAAATTTGTGAGGTGAAGGCTTTATATAGGCGTGTGTATGGTGTTGATGGGCTTTTGATTGGGCTTCTTTTTCTTCTTTCTTCTTAAGTCTTCATGCGTCTTTTAAATAAACGTTTCCGACTTGGATTTGAGAAGTGTCGGTGAATAATTCCAACTCGTCTTATAATCTTTTATTTAATAGACTCGAGTTCTTCGACATAAATGAATCTTCCATCTTTGGCTCTATTCTTCGATAAATCTTCAAATAGGCACAATGACTTCAAATCTTTTGCACCTTTTGGACAATAGACTTCGTCTTGAGCCCTTTTCTTCGATAAAACCCGTGCAATCTCATGTTTTCTTTAATATTCATCCGGTCGACTCTGAAAACACAATAAACACAAAAACCACGCATAATTCCAAACAAATGATATTAAATACGTGTTTTGGTCTCGTTTTAGCCCGATTTAAGTGGTAAAAGGATGGGTGTTTTCACACCTATCAAATCCCCTACACTTAACCATTGCCATGCCCTCATGCAATGCTTAGTGACAAAGCACAATTACACTTTTCTCATTATCAATTAACCTTGGCCTTATTAAAATACTACTAAACAAAAATTTAAAGTACTAAGAAATTAAAATTTTAATGTAAACAAGAGAATAGAAAATAACTTATGTGGTAATAACTTAGAAAGAGATCGAGGACTTACATTAGGGCTTCGGTGCTGCGAAGATTTATCACCCTCAAGTTTCACGTTCCCCAAACTAAGCTTAAAAACGAGATCATTGTTATTATAAGTTAGTAATTCAAACACTCACACACATGGCTTAATTAAATGCTTAAACTCCCTTATTCCTAGGTGTATCTCTTATATTTTATTTTTGTCTTAGAATGATCATGAAGATGCATTTTTGGACTTATTTCGATAGTTTATTAGGGCTGAAAGCAAAGTAGGACGATTTGATCAATAGTTAGCTAAAGGACAAAATCTTTTAAAACTGCTTCTCGGGATATCAAAAAGTTCATATCTTGGCATAACTTGGTTCGCGATTTGAGACCTTTCTCGGGCCGATATTTGGCATGTACTTCATACTTCATATCTTGAGAGACGTTCTTGAGATAATGGTCTTCTCATCGTAATAGAGTTTCTTCACTTGGAGACTTTTGAGGGGTACTCCAACTTTGTTGACCACGACTTCATGATTATTCTTCAATCTCTAATTGGGATTTTGAGATACAACGATCCGCCTCCTTTTCGGACTTGGATCTATTTATCCTCATACCTTGTTAGGGTCTTTTCGGATAGACTTCTCCATGATCTTTATGGGAGTTGATTGCTTTTCGTCGTGAGTCTTGATCCTTCATATTGATTTAGGGAATAA
Source organism: Glebionis coronaria (assembly GCA_025667525.1). Taxonomy (NCBI): domain Eukaryota; kingdom Viridiplantae; phylum Streptophyta; class Magnoliopsida; order Asterales; family Asteraceae; genus Glebionis; species Glebionis coronaria. The sequence continues at coordinate 64,687,922 of CM046874.1, read as the reverse complement.
TGCTTTTCACATCACTTTGGATCTTCAGCAATAAAATTGAATCCTCATGCCTTGTTAGGGCCTTTTCGGACTCGCCAATCTTCGCGCCCCGCTTCATAAGTTATGCCTTGGCTATGAACTCTCGTCATTACCGAGCAACTTTTAAACGATCTTGGGCTAGAAGCTAAGTAACTTTTCAAATCGTAAGACCTTACTTATTGCAGATAAATTATTAGCAAGTGATGGGAGAATAGGCAAATAATTACACCAAGTGAGCTTGCGCAAGAACACCGACTTATAATTGACTCTATCATTCTCGTCCTCCACAATTTAAAATCTCAAGTAATGAGACTCGTGGACACTTAGCCTAATAAACCAATTAAGGTCTACATGGTTAAGGATACTAGCTAGAATAAACTTGGATAACTCTATTCGGGTTGAGTCAAAATAAACGCAACGGGCCTAATATGTCAAAGATTTCTAAACTAGCTACACCACTTATTAATATTTTTGACTTTATTGCGGGATATATACATATGAAAGCAACGATAAAAATTTAAAAATTACGACTAAATGGCCAAAGTTAATTAAAAATTTGAAAAATGTTGAAAATGAAGGCGTTTTCATGGAAAAGTCCACTTAAAACTTCGATAGAAGTCCCTCCTACACTTAAGATAAACATTGTCCTCAATGTTTAAGCATGTGGGAAAAGTTTCCCCTACACTTATGACATTGTGCACGTTAGTTAACTCGAGTTAAGGAAGAGACGACTAAAGTGATCAATTTCAAATGTGAGTATGAAGAAAATTGAATCACGATAGTTGAGAGATAGAACCGGATTTCGGATAACACGGGAGCACGGTTCTTCAAAGGTTCCAAGAGTGCACTTATCCCTGTAATCACATCACCACACAAATACAAACACCTATGCAGGCCCCCCTACACTTAGGAGGATAAAACATTAAAGGATAGATACTCGGGCTGCCTCCCGAGGAGCGCTTGTTTTTGATAATCGAGTCACGAGCCTGACTCGACCCAAATTTAGTTCATGGGGAACGTGGTGAGGGATGGAATCATCTCCTGAGAGATGTCCTCACCAAAGTACAGCTTCAGACGCTGGCCATTCACCTTGAAATTGGGCCCATTTGGCTGAGAAAGCTCAATGGTCCCATATGGAAAGACGTTGGCGACGGTGAATGGACCAGACCAGCGGCTCTTCAACTTGCCAGAGAAGATCTTCAACCGAGAGTTAAAAAGTAAGACTTGATCACCAACGTGGAACTCTCGGTTCTTGATTTTTGCGTCATGGAGGATCTTCGTCTTCTCTTTGTAGATCAGCGAGTTCTCATAAGCTTCATTCCTCAGTTCATTGAGCTCGTTGAGTTGAATCTTATGATGATCACCGGCTTTGTTGATGTCGAAGTTAGCCCACTTTAAGGCCCAGTGCGCCTTATGCTCCAGCTCGATGGGAAGGTGGCATGCTTTCCCGTACACAAGACGATAAGGTGTACAACCGATCGGGGTCTTGTAAGCAGTACGGAAAGCCCACAAAGCATCATCAAGTTTATCGGCCCATGAGGCACGATGCTCTCCCACGGTTCTTTCAAGAATTCGCTTCAGTCCTCGGTTGGAGATTTCAGCCTGGCCATTAGTTTGTGGGTGGTAGGCTGTGGAAAGACGATGGTTTACACCGTACTTGGCCATGACTCGAGCAAATTGGTCATTGCAGAAATGAGTCCCACGATCACTAATAATGGCACGAGGCACACCGAATCTAGCGAATAGAGCTTTCAAAAAGTTACAAACCACCCTTGCGTCATTAGTAGGCAAAGCTTTGGCTTCAACCCACTTTGAAACGTAGTCAACGGCTACAAGGATGTATTTGTTTCCTTTAGACGAAGGGAATGGCCCCATAAAGTCGATACCCCAAACATCAAAAATTTCACACTCTTGAATAAAATTCTGAGGCATCTCGTCTTTATGTGTGATATTGCCTTGCTTTTGGCAAACATCACATCGTTTAACCATATCGTGAGCGTCACGGTATATGGAGGGCCAATAAAATCCGGAATCAAACACTTTTTTAGCGGTGTAGTTGGGACCAAAGTGACCACCAGTGGGTCCTTTGTGGCAAGCATTAAGGATTTCAGACGCTGCCGGTCCATCAACACATCGGCGAATAATCAGGTCGGCACATTGTTTGAATAGGTAAGGGTCGTCCCAAAAGTAAGTCTTAATGTCGGTGAAGAACTTTTTCTTTTGTTGGGACGTCAACCCTTCCTTGAGAATTCCACCCGCCAAGTAGTTTGCAAACTCGGCAAACCACGGGGTTTCATTCGGCTTCGAGTTTATAGACATTAAGGTCTCCAAGGGAAAAGAATCATTGATTTCTTTGGTCGGATGATCCCCTTGGTAAGGATCCTCAAGTCTGCTAAGATGGTCCGCGGCTAGGTTTTCAGCTCCTTTTTTATCGTGGATTTCGATTTTAAATTCCTGGAGCAGCAAAACCCAGCGAAGAAGTCTTGGTTTGGAATCTTGCTTTATCAACAAGTACTTCAGCGTGGAATGATCGGTGTACACAATGGTGGTAGAAAGGACAAGATAGGGGCGAAATTTTTCAAAAGCATAGACAACAGCTAAAAGCTCTTTTTCGGTTGTCGTATAATGCAATTGTGCCCCCGTCATTGTCTTGCTAGCGTAATGGATCGGTTGGAAGTGTTTGTTCACTCTTTGTCCAAGAACCGCTCCAATAGCAAAATCACTAGCATCACACATCAACTCAAAGGGCAGCTCCCAATTAGGGGTAACCAAGACGGGTGCCTTAGTTAGCTTATCCTTAAGCGAGTTGAAGGCTTCAAGACACTCTTTGGAGAAGATAAAAGGAGTATCTTTTTCCAAGAGGTGGGTCATCGGGCGAGCGATTTGGGAAAAATCTTTGATGAATCGACGGTAGAAGCCCGCATGACCCAGGAAACTTCTCACACCCTTCACGGTTGAAGGTGGAGGCAATTTTGCAATAACATCGACTTTAGCACGGTCTACTTCAAGACCGGCTTTCGAGATCTTATGTCCCAGCACGATACCTTCTTTTACCATAAAATGGCATTTTTCCCAATTTAGAACAAGGCGAGTGTCTTCGCACCGTTTAAGCATACGTTCCAAATTGGCAAGGCAAGAAGAGAATGAATCCCCGAAGACCGAGAAATCATCCATGAAGACTTCCATGGTTTGTTCAACCATGTCATGGAAGATAGCTAACATGCACCTTTGGAAAGTCACGGGCGCATTACATAAGCCAAAAGGCATTCTTTTGTAAGCGAAAGTGCCATAGGGACAAGTGAATGTAGTCTTCTCTTGATCTTGGGGATCGATGGGTATTTGAAAATAACCCGAGAAACCATCAAGAAAGCAGTAATATTCATTACTGGCTAATCGTTCAAGCATTTGGTCCATAAAAGGTAGAGGGAAATGATCCTTTCTCGTGGCATCATTGAGTTTGCGGTAGTCTATACAAACTCTCCACCCAGTAACGAGACGAGTGGGAATTAACTCGTTGTGTTCATTGGGAACAACAGTTATTCCGCCCTTTTTGGGCACACAATGGATTGGACTAACCCACGGAGAATCCGAAATAGGGTAAATCATACCCGCATCAAGAAGTTTGAGAACCTCTGTTTTGATGACTTCATGGATTTTTGGATTCAACCTTCGTTGGCTTTGAATAGTGGGCTTGAAGTCGTCCTCCATGAGAATTTTGTGTGTGCAGAAGTGAGGATCAATTCCACGAATATCCGAAATCTTCCAAGCAATAGCCTTCTTATGATCTTTCAATACGGCGACAAGTCGGGCTTTCTCTTCATCCTTCAAATCCTTAGCGATGATGACTGGCGACTTCTTCTCTTCTTCGAGGAATACATACTCAAGATGGGGCGGCAACTCCTTAAGTTCTAAATCCGGAGGATTTTCGACGGGAGGCGTATTCGAAGTCGGAGTATCGATAGCAATGACAGTGGGAGATGGAGGAGAAGGATTGTCTTCTTTGAGGAGGTTTGCAATGAAACTGAGATCTTCATCCCAATTGGCAGTAGAATCGTCATTGTCTTGCTTCACATCTTCCAAGGTGGCTTTCAAATCTTTCCAAAGAAAATCACTTTCTCTAAATAGAGATAGTGATGAGTCGATAGAGGAAACGGTCTCAACATTGAGAAGAGAGGTAGGAATGTTTTTACAAGCATCCTTGAAGTGTTCTTCACAAGCCTCATCAAGAACGTCAATACAATTAATACTCTCGTAAGAATAAGGCTGTTTAGAAAGCTTTCCCATGTTAAAGACTACTTTATCGTCACCCACTCTCATGATAAGCTCGCCGGCTTCAACATCAATGAGAGTGCGACCGGTCCTCAAGAATGGACGACCAACAATGAGTGGCACACGGGGGTCCATCTCGTAGTCGACGACAACAAAATCAGCAGGGAAGGTAAATTTGTCGACTCCTACAATGACGTCTTCGGCTATCCCCACTGGATAAGCAACCGTACGGTTAGCTAATTCCAAAGTCATTTTGGTAGGGACTAGCTCTGGGAGAGATAATTGCTTCCAAACACTTAGAGGCATGAGATTAATACTGGCACCTAGATCGGCTAGGGCCATGCAATTCTCTACTCCCGGGAAATTGCAAGGGATAAGAAAACGACCCGGATCACCAAGCTTGATTGGCAATTTCCTTAAGAGCACTGCAGAGCAGTTCCCATTAAGTTGGGTGTTGGCGAGATCGAGGAGCTTTTCCTTGTCGCTCAGAAGATCTTTAAACATTTTCGTGTATTTGGGCATGTGAGCGAGAGCCTCAACGAAGGAGATATTGAAATTCAGTTTTTTGAACATTTTTAGGAAGTTCGAAACTTGAATATCATCCTTGCTGTTTTGCTTCTCTTTCCTCAACCTAGATGGATAAGGTATATTGGAGGAAGAGGAAGGCTTTAGAGGAATAGGATCACTCACAACCACGGGTGGAGGAGGGGTAGAAAGAAGAGGTGGAGAAATTGGGGAAGGAGAAGGAGGAGGAATAGGAGCAGGCGACTCGTTCTCCTTAGTCACAACCACCGGTGGAGGTATAGGAAGCTTGGGTTCCTTGGTACCTTTACCACTTCGAGTAGTGATTGCTTTCATCTCCCCTCTTGGGTTCGCAACGGTGTTACTCGGAAGAGTACCCGAAGAAGAGGGTTGATTACCTTGGAAGAAACTAGCCATCATGTTCCTCAGGTCATTTGTTTGGCTATCCAACGTATTTCTCATATCGGCTCTCAAATCGTTTCCTTGCTTGACCAAGTCTGCCTTCAAATTGTGCACTTCCTCTTGGAGATTTCCCACTATCACATCATTGGTTCTCATGTAGGTTGCGACCTCTTGGTGTAATGCAATGGTGGCTTGGTTGGGAGGAGCATTGTATGCAGGTGGTTGGTAAGCAGGTTGTTGGTAGACTTGATTGTTACGTTGAGGTGGTTGTTGCTGCTTGTGAGGTGGGATGTATGGTTGTCGAGGTTGTTGTTGTTGTTGAGGAGGGCGGTTAAGGTTTTGTTGTTGGTTTGGGTTGGTTGGAGGAAAACCAGGTGGTGAAAGGTAGTTGTTGGATCGATAGCTAAGCAAGTTACGGTCACCTTGAGGTCTAGCTTGATAAGCAGGTTGTTGGTAGGTGCCATATGCCGCATTCACATTCTCAGCAGGGTAATCTTGGGTGGCGGTACAAGTTGTGTAAGAGTGAGGACCACCGCATATCTCACAAGGTTGGCTGACAGCGTTCACTTGAGCGTTTTTGGCGTTGTTGCTGTTGTTGTTGCTGACGGTGTGGGTGACAAGCGATTCAAGAAGCGTGGTGATTTTGTCAAGTCGCTTGTCGCTGTCATTAGTGCTAGCACTAGCAACATTGGTCCTAACACTCTTGGTTTGCACACGAGATTTGTTCTCAATGATATCCCAAGCAGCATTGGAAGTATTAGCCAATAGATTACCCCCCAAGGCACTGTTCAATGAATCTTGGTCATTCATGCTTAAACCATTGTAAAAAGTATTGATTTGATGTACTTTGGTGAAACCATGTTGTGGGCATTTTCTTAAAAGATCTTTAAAACGATCCCAAGATTCACTGAACGACTCATCGTACTTTTGTTCAAAATTTATGATCTCATTCCGTAAAGCGGTAGTACGAGAGGGTGGAAAAAAGTAGTTGATAAACTTTGTTTCCAAATCCGTCCACGAGAGAATACTCTGTGGCGGTTCCTTAGCAAGCCAATGCCGGGCTTGTCCCTCTAAAGAAAAGGGAAAAAGTTGTAACCTTATAACCTCTTGTGGAACACCGTTGAACTTGACCGTGTTGGTGAGTTGTAAGAATCTCTTGATGTGGTCGTGTGGGTCATCAATGGTGCGTCCCAAGAATGGTTGAGCGGAGACCATCTGGATAAAGCCTGATTTTAGCTCGAAGTTGTTGGCGGCAATTGGAGGTATGACAATTGGATCCGTGTTGCCATCTACATGAGCTTGCAGCAATTCAATCATCGGGCGATTATCCGGAAGGGGCTCATTGTTGTTGTTATTGTTCATGTTGTTGAAAGGCGGGTTGTTGTTGTTATTATTGTTGTTCGGAGGTGGTATGTTATTGTTGGTTTGTACACCAGCCATGTCTAAGTTATCGAGAGGCTCGGGCTCTTGATAAGACGTGGATCGAGTGCGCATACACCTGCAAAAGAACGAACAAAGAAAAACAAAGCAAAAATATTTTTGGTTTTTATGTTTTTTTTTTTTTTTTTTTTTTTTATAATTTTTTTGTATTTTTGAAAATTTTATATTTTTTAGTTGTTTTTGAAGATTTTCTTGAAAGAGTAACGTTCACGGGGAACGGATCCCAAAATCCAAGTTCTCACAAAAAACTTTTGATCTTAACGAGAAGAGCCGGCAGCGGCGCCATTTGATACATAGATTTGCAATGGGTTCAAAATAATTCTCGGTATCCTCTCGAATTGATCTCGGCCTTAAGTGGAATGATTTGTTCTTGGTTACTAAAAAGGAGTTGGTTTGTTTATCTATTTTTAAACTAATAACATTTAAATGTAAATGACGTTGAGTAATTTAAAACTTTGGAAGATTAACTAAATTGACAAGTTAAAATTGAGTGCTTGAAAACGTAAAGGAAAGATTAGAAAATTACTTTGAAAACTTAATTGAATTAATGCTTAAAAACTTGTTCTTATCGGAATGTTGAAAATTACTACTATCGGAATGCAATTAAAATGATCCATCGGAATATCTCACGTCATAGTTCATCGGAATGTTTCCAACAATCACCATCAGAATACTTTAAAATCAAGCTGTCGGAATGAGGCTATCGGAATGTCCCAGATCGGAATATTAGTTCTATCGGAATATGGAAGACAAAAATTGGCCAGAGTTTCGACTAGAAAATGGACCTAACCCCGTCGGAATGTGCGATCGCGATATGCGATCGCAATCCCAGATCGGAATAGGGGGACTTACACCCTATCGCAAAGTAAAACCCCTTTTTGGGTTATTGCGATACCAAGCAACGAAGATCCGTCGGAATGTGTTAAAACCCCTCTTTTGCGATGGAATGAAGGAAGTTCCGAAAATGGTGGTAAGCAAGAATTTCAATAAGCAGACACAAAAAGCCACCTTAATCGAAACTTTAAACAACTCCAAAAGCTTAAATTTGACAACTTTTAAAAACGTAAATCATGAACTTAATGAAAGGAACTTTTGAAAGATTAAAACTTATATGAAATCCGAAATCAATAAGCTTAAACAAGCAATAAGCCAATAAGCATGGAGAGCTTATGGCTTATTCACGTAGAGCTTAAGAAGAAACGAGAAAGATTAAACTTTTAACACGAACTAATCCACTAAATTCAAAACGTATGGATTTCAACAATCGGATCAAGGATTTTGACAAATCAAGAAAAGTAGGAAAAGCTTAAAGAACTTAAAAGCATAAACTTGATTAAGATTAATGAAATCAAAAGTACAAGAAAGCTTGAATTAAAAGATGAGAAACAAAGGAAAAGTTTAGTGAGAGAAAGTATGGAACTTTCTCTCTCTAAAAACTAGAGAAAAATGAAAAGCTAAAGACTAGCTAAAAACTAAGTGTGTGAAAATTTGTGAGGTGAAGGCTTTATATAGGCGTGTGTATGGTGTTGATGGGCTTTTGATTGGGCTTCTTTTTCTTCTTTCTTCTTAAGTCTTCATGCGTCTTTTAAATAAACGTTTCCGACTTGGATTTGAGAAGTGTCGGTGAATAATTCCAACTCGTCTTATAATCTTTTATTTAATAGACTCGAGTTCTTCGACATAAATGAATCTTCCATCTTTGGCTCTATTCTTCGATAAATCTTCAAATAGGCACAATGACTTCAAATCTTTTGCACCTTTTGGACAATAGACTTCGTCTTGAGCCCTTTTCTTCGATAAAACCCGTGCAATCCCATGTTTTCTTTAATATTCATCCGGTCGACTCTGAAAACACAATAAACACAAAAACCACGCATAATTCCAAACAAATGATATTAAATACGTGTTTTGGTCTCGTTTTAGCCCGATTTAAGTGGTAAAAGGATGGGTGTTTTCACACCTATCAGGTCACGCTATGGAAAACTTCTCATACATAAATTCGCTTACCAATCAATGTGGCACGACGGGGATCAACCGTCAAGGCGTGAACTGGGGTGATCGTCCCCAAATAGTACTATTAAATGCATAAGCGTCTACCAAATCCCGGTAGTTCACAATTCATGCTAATGGGACTTTTAGTGACATAACCTAACCTTAATAATCCATTTAATTTCATCTATCGGGTCCTTTAATCATTTATCGGGTCATACAATCGGGTCATTCAATCATTCGGGTCCAAAATCAATAAACAAACAATCGAGACAAATGGTGTCCTATTTAATAAAAACTAACATATTATCTCCCTCGCGGGTTTATAAAACATTTCATAAAAACATTTAAAATAGTGCGAGGCTATGAACTCACGTTGATGTGGGAAGGCGGGTTATCGGCAATTCGGACGTACGGTACGTGCTTCAATCACGGAAACCTAGACAAATAATGCTCGGTCTTAGACGTTTGTCCAATGACTTTATAAAAATAACAAGTATGTATACATATGATGATTATATATATATGACGATCAAGTGGGTTTACATATTCTCGTTTAATCATTTTAGTGTTATATGTCGATAACTTTTATATTAGTTTACTAGTTTTACCCATTTACGTGTCTTAAGTCCAATAAGCTTATTATAAGTTATTTAACTTATTTTAATCCATTTTGTACTTATATTATCAGTACTTAAACTTTACAAGTTGGGCCCAAATGGGTTAAGCCCAATAAGTTCTTTTTATAAGAGTTTAACTTATTTAGTCCAATTATTAGTCCAATATGTTTACTTAGCTCGTTAATGTCCGTATGTCCTATAGTTCGGGTTTTTATCGGTTTTTACTTGTTATACATGTCTATATACCAGTATATGAGTTTATAAAAGTTTACATTAGACGGGTCCAACCATCTAAGTTTTATTTAACAAAAACGTTAATTTTACGGTAATAGCCGAAAAAGTCGTAAAAATCATGTTTATAGTTTTATAACTTATAAAACTTAACAAGTTACCATTTTTATAAAATGTCCACTTATTTAACCTTTTACATACTTATATAAATAAAATCCATAAGTTAGTGGGTTTTCATTTATATTTTATACTATTAAATTTTGAGTGCTTATATAATAGTATTATACTTTATTTTCCAAAATCTGATTTTTATCTTCACTTTCACCAAAACTGCCATATCTTGAGTTCTATATGGAGATAGAAGCTCAAATTTTTATCACATAAACTAAATGATATTTGTTACATTTAACTCTTCTATAGCTACTGTTGAGTCATCCTCTAAGTATTTTCTAAAAATCGTCCAAAACAGTGAACTCAGATTTGTACCTTAAACTTGTTTTGATCATATCTCACTCATTACAATGATTCCATTGCATGGCCAACTCTCACATGTGTACAAGACATATAGATTACTTTAAATGGATTCTAATTAATCATTTTATCAGTCCATGACCTGTTTCTTTACTGTTTTATACAGCCATCACTTTTAAGCAAGATTTTAGCCTTGTTCTTTATAGTTTTTCACCTTTTTAATCATGTTTATCAACACCAAATCCCCACATAACATTTTTATCATCATATAATCATCATATACATATACAATAGGAAATAAAATACATGTTTACATAATCAAAATAACAAGAAGATGAGGAGGACAATCTTTATACCACCAAGTTGATGTAAGTTGTGATTTGGACATGGTTTTTGATGGAGAAACTTGTGATGCACCAAGACCATCTTCAAGACCACCATGCTTCATGAACTCCTTGTGGAAAATCAGCCTTGATACTCCATGGAAACTCCTCCTTAGATGTTATAATCACCACCAATCAATAGGGTTTCAAAAGGGCTTCATTATGTATGTAAATAACATGAGATTTCATGGTTAATTTTGATCAAGTGATGGTGGTTTGTGGTGAGGATGGGACGACACACCAGAGAGGAGAAGAGAGTATTTGTGTGGTTTTCATGAGTGGGAAATGAGCTAGTAGTTTGTGTTGGATGGTTTTTGGTGTAGGATAGCTTACAAAGTAAGCATAAGACAAGTGTAAGCAACCAAAGTAAAAACTTGACACCAAGTTGCTATGGTGTAGTGTAGTGGCCGGTTTTGATGGGGGTGGGGCAAGTGTCCCACTTGTCTCATCCTCATTTATTTACGGGTACTCCTCGATTCTAGTTTCCTCGATTTGCGTGCCCTCGGGTCGTTTTACGAAAAAAGATTTTATAAATTATGAATCAACGTCACAAAACGAATCCAATAAAAATTGTTTCATCAAAAACGGAGTTCGAAAACGTAAATACGTAATCCTAAGGTTTCCGGTTTAGTCGTAAAGGACGTTAAAATAAAATCGTAAGTCCTAGTCTCTTCTCGTAAATTTGTGAGTTTATGAACCAACACAAATTTAAAACTCCAAAATAATATTCACGGATAAATTTATTTTCTGAAATGTCGGACTGTCACCAAAGACGGTGTATGTAAACGTAAGCACGTAACGTTGAATCCTCCGGTTTAAACGTAGTCGACGCTACTTCAAGACGTAAATCCAAATTTCTTCCCAAAAATATGTGAGTTCATATTATAACATTAAAATAATGTTTTTAAATAATATTCGAGAATAAAATATCAACCATAAATTGACGGATTGTCACATCAAACTTGTTCCATGCTCACAATAAATAGTTCTCCCACTTGGGTAGGGAACTACTTATTGCATAAAACAATACTACACCGGTTAGTTTGTCTGTATCAATCAATATGATAGTGTCACAAATAGAATTAACTCTAGCGTAAAGCTTAGCTTAGTATAAGAAGAACTCCATCTTATTTTTAACCAATTATGGATAACAATCTTGTAGATAACTTCAACAACGGAAGCGACATCTCAAAAGGCAACAAGTTATCTAAGATACTACATTATGATTGTAATTAAATGAAGATATGTCACACTTCGAAAGTGATTTATTATTTCAAGTCCAACATGAAATAAAGTGAGCAGCTTATAGCTCCTACTAAAATTGACAACATTTCATGTATGCTATTTGTATAAAATGTATTATTCCAACTTGTTTTGACAACACTTGAAGAGTTTCATTACTATTGAAGTTACATGATATTTTATCTTTCCATGTATTGAATATCCTCACATTATTTTTAGTGTGAGTCACATTGACAACTAACAATTACTTACATATTCAAAGAAGTGTGTTAAATTCTATATATGTCTACCTATGATGGACTTTCCATGTCACACTCCCAAAATATCAGAGTATAATGGCAACAAGGGAGTGGTGACGTCATGATTATCATACACACACAGTTACAAAGAACGACCTCTAAATGAGACGTTCGGAAAATAGATCACTTGTAATTGATAAAATAAATAGTTTTAACATAGTGCGGAAGCATAAAACTGGTCACAGTTACAAAACATAGTTTTCCAAATAGTACAAATGATTTTGGTTTCAATAGAAATGACGGCAATGCATGAGACCTCACTTAGCATCTTCCTTCTTAATACCTGAGAAAAACATTGCTAAAGCGTCAACATAAAGTTGGTGAGTTCATAGGTTTAGTTAATTTGAAATGTTCAATGAACCACAAGATTTTCCCAAAGGTGATGACAATATAACAAATACAAAGTCATCCCAAAAGTATTTATTACAGTCTAAGCTCGTGACACCGAAGCGTTAACAACACCGGTAGTATAATCATATAAATGTAGCCCAAATGGATGCCTAAACCCACGACATCCTATCTCAGACTCAAATGAAACTGTGCCCGCTTGTCCCCTTGTTGGACAAGACAGACAGGGACGTCAATCCCGATAGATCTATCCATAACATTCGCGCTTACACAAAGTAATTAACGGTTCACGATTCACGGGCCAAAGCAACTGGGTTTTTAGTGGGACTTAGACTAATATATAAATCAGTAAATGCACTTGTGTTCATACGTTAAATCAAGCAATGTCTCACCCCAAAAAGCAGTAAAAATAGTTAAGCATGGGGCTATAAACTCACCTCGTAAATCAGTAAAGTGACAAAGGTAAAGGTAGCTCGAGAGTACGGTTACGCTAGCCGCGACCTATTTAATTATAAGGATCGTGTTATGACATTAAAAATTATACTAATAAAAAGACACGACATCTTAGTTGTGCTTGACAATACTTTTCGTTTACGGAAAACACGATACATAAAAGTCGGGTATTAAACAATTAAGTTTTACGGGCTAAATATACTCTTAAGTTAAACAAATTTCGTTTTTGGGCCTTAAATAACCCAATGTACCCAAACTGGCCCAACAATAACCAAATTAACCACCCAATGGTTCGGCCCAATGGTCATTTGATCCGGCCTGGCCCAAGGCGACACAAACAAGGTGAGGGGGGGGGGGGGGGGGGGTTAATACGTGTTTAATATCTCATAAAATCCCAAAACACTCAGTCAATCTCTTTCTCTTCTCTCGAAAATACACCCACCGCCCCTATTCTCTCTCTCTCTAAAAATAAATCGGATCTAAGCCCTCCCATGGCTAAGATGGTTTCCAGATTAATAACATCAATTATTTGTGATGGTTTATGATGATTAAACACGCGTGGGATGTGGGGTTTCATCCCCACATCAAACCGATTCGATTTCGAGGTGTTTTTCCAGGGGTTTAAGTTATCGATTCATCAATCAAAGATAAGTTTACATCCCTTTTTTCCTTTTAATTAGATGTCTATTGATTTTCGTTTATAAAAAGGGTTTATGGTTTTAAAACGTTCGTATAAACACGCTGTGAACAAAGGCTCTCGAATTTAATAAAAAAAACGAATTAGGGTTTCGAAAATAATTGGGGGTTTTTCCAAATCTCATGTTTAATAACCATTAATTAACGTTTTCTATCATAAAAACATATTAATTTCAACATATAACCGATTTGTAAAAATTAGGGTTTCGGTCAAATTTGGGGGTTTATTCATATCTCGGTTTTAATTAAATTAAGTAATTAATTCGTGTTTGGATTGGGTCTAATTAGGGTTTAAATTAATAAAATGAAATTAGGGTTTATATAAATTGGGGGTTTTTGTATACGGTTGATTATTTGTAATTAAATAACGTTTTTGGAACATATAATGTATTAATTTCGTAAATAAAAAGGTTTACAATATTTAGGGTTTCGGATTAATAAGAGGGTTTTATACCCGCGGCTTATTGAGGGTTTGATGATGTTTCTGTTAAAAAGAAATAGATGAATCTTTGGTTATGGTTACTTTTGAGTGATAAAGGTTTCGGCAGAAACAAAGGGTCTTGGTTTGGTCTCGGTTTGGTCTCGGTTTGGTCTTGGTTTGGTCTCGGTTTGGTCTCGGTTTGGTCTCGGTTTGGTCTCGGTTTTGTCTCGGTTTGGTCTCGGTTTGGTCTCGGTTTGGTCTCGGTTTGGTCTCGGTTTGGTCGTGACAGAAATCATGTAAAAGAAATGGTAATGGGGTCTCGGTTTGGTCTTGACAGAAAATAATGGGGTTGTGGTCAAAGTCCAAGTTAATAATGCTATGTTTTATCTTTATATTTTTGACTTAAAACCGAACCGTAACAATGACTAACACATTTGTTTTATTTTCGCAGGTTTGGTTACAAATGACGAGCACAACTAAGACTTGTACGGAAAATAAAGAGGTGATTAAAAGACTCACAACGGGTGCTGCGTTTCGGTTTGCAGGTGTGGACGGGAAGGAACTGGATCGGCTTGACACTACTCTTTACTTTCACACAGGATTTGTATTTGAAACTTGTCCAGGAACAATTTTTGTAATAATTTGGACTGTGGATAATATTTGTGTTATGTTTGGACATTGGATAATTTTGGGCTGTATTTAACTTGTATTATTAGTTTAGGGTTAGAATGAAACTGGAAATGGTATGCTTGTGATGTACCCATTTTGGGTAAACTTGGCATGTGTGTTGGATTGTAGTGATTAGTGGGTGAATAAACAATGTAATTAAGTCCATGACTGAATATTGACTCTTGTTGAACAAGTTTTGAAACAAAAGTAAATAAAAGTTCACAATTTAAATTCTTGTACAATTTGTATTATTCGGCCCAGGTATTGTCAATTGTCTAAGTTTTAGACGCACAAACATAATATGAATAACTCGATGACAATTGACACACGACTTGAATCAAAGACGAATATGCGTGATCTCGAGGGATTCAGCAAATAATTCAAATAGACACACGGCAAATGCATAATACGTTTATTCACTCGTACGTTTCATTCATAAACTAATAGACACGAAAAACTCGAGTTGTTACATTCGCTCTCCCTAAAGAGGGCTTTGTCCGCAAAGCAAAGCAAATAATACATTCATAACGACACTTCATTGGTAAATAACTAATGTACTTCACTATATGAAGAAATAAAGATGAAAATTTGACGGATGTCACAGTATTCCCATGTTTTAGAGATTTCGTCACGAAATCAAGACGTTGTTGTAGTAGGATGATTAGCGAAAAGATGAGGATACTTGCTCTTGAATTGATCTTCACGTTCCTACGTGTATTCTGGACCTCTACGCGCATTCCAACGGATTTTTACAATAGGTATACGACTTTGCTTGAGCTGTTTGACTTGACGGTCCATAACTTCCACCGGTTCTTCTACAAAGTTGAGTTTGTCGTCGAGTTGAATCTCTTCTAAAGGAATAACGAGTGTCTCGTCGGCTAAACATTTCTTCAGATTGCAAATGTGGAACACATTATGCACTCGGCTAAGTTCTTGAGGTAACTCCAAACGATAGGCTACGGGACCAATCCTCTCTATGATTTTGAATGGTCCAATGTAACGAGGATTTAACTTTCCACGCTTTCTAAAGCGAATCACACCCTTCCAAGGTGAGACCTTCAACATGACTCTATCGCCAACTTCAAACTCAAGGGGTTTGCGTCTCATGTCAACATAACTCTTTTGTCGATCTCTTGCGCCTTGCATACGGCTTTTGATCTTAAAGATTTTCTCAGTAGTCTCGTGTATGATTTTGGGTCCAGTGAGTTGTGCTTCACCAACCTCTGCCCAACACACGGGTGAACGACACTTTCTACCATACAGTGCTTCGAACGGTGCTGCCTTAATGCGAGTGTGATAACTATTGTTGTATGAGAACTCCACCAGAGGTAGGTGTCTATCCCATCTACTTCCGAAGTCGATCACACAAGCTCTCAGCATATCTTCTAAGGTTTGGATGGTCCTTTCACTTTGACCGTCAGTTTGGGGATGATACGCAGTGCTCATATCCAACTGCGTTCCCAATGCCTTCTGCAGCGACTTCCAAAACTGCGAAGTAAATCGGCTATCTCGGTCGGAGATTATAGACACAGGCACACCATGCCTCGTGACTACTTCCTCCAAGTATGTTCTTGCTAACTTATCCATTCCATCGGTCTCTTTGATTGGTATGAAATGACCCGATTTGGTGAGTCGGTCGACGATTACCCAAATGGTGTCAAGTCCAGCTGAGGTTTTAGGTAGCTTTGTAATGAAATCCATAGTGATCCTTTCCCACTTGCATTCTGGCAGTTCGGGTTGGACCAACAATCCTGATGGTTTCATATGTTCGGCCTTGACCTTGGCGCAAGTCAAGCACTTGCTAACGTATGTAGCAATGTCATCCTTCATGTTCGGCCACCAATACAACATCTTCAGATCATGATACATTTTGTCAGATCCCGGATGTATGGAGTATTTTGACTTATGCGACTCATGCAAAATCAAAGGTCGTAGGTCACCATGGCACGGTAACCAACTCCTATTATCAAGGCACAACGTTCCATCCGAGCGAGCTTCTAACTTCTTTATCATGCCTTCAACATCTTCAGTCTTGAGAATTTCTTCCTCGACTGCCTCTTTCTGAGCCTTGAGAATTAAGGATGGAAGGTCTAAGTCAATGGTCATCACCAAGGCCTTCACCCTAAGAACTCTCTCCTTTCGACTCAAAGCGTCGGCCACGACATTTGCCTTGCCCGGGTGATAACGGATCTCGCAATCGTAATCACTGAGCAAGTCTAGCCAACGTCGTTGTCTCATGTTGAGTTCCTTCTGATTCAAAATGTGTTGTAGACTCTTATGATCAGTGAATACAACACACTTAGTACCATAAAGGTAGTGTCTCTAAATCTTCAGGGCAAACACCACTGCTCCCAACTCTAGGTCATGAGTTGTGTAGTTCTTCTCGTGCACCTTTAGTTGTCTTGATGCGTAAGCAATGACCTTAGTCCTTTGCATCAGTACCGCACCTAACCCTTTTATGGATGCATCACAATACACCACAAAGTCTTCATTACCCTCAGGTAGGGCTAGTATAGGTGCTTCACACAACATCTGCTTCAATGTCTGGAATGCCAAATCTTGATCCTCTTTCCACTCAAACTTCTTGTCTTTTTGAGTTAACTCCGTCATTGGTTTAGCTATCTTGGAGAAACCTTCAATGAATCTCCTATAGTAACCAGCAAGACCTAAAAATTGGCGGATCTCCGTGGGTGTTGTTGGAGTCGCCCAATCCTTCACGGCCTCGATCTTAGCAGGATCAACGTGAATACCACTGTTATCGATCACATGCCCAAGGAATTGCACCGTGTTTATCCAAAACTCACATTTGGAAAACTTTGCATATAACTTCTCCTTCCTTAGCAGCTCTAGTATGGTCTTCAAATGCTCCTTGTGCTCTTCTTCATTACGAGAGTAGATGAGAATATCATCGATAAATACAATCACAAACTTGTCCAAGTATGGTTTGCAAAATCGGTTCATGAGATCCATGAATACCGCAGGCGCGTTTGTCAAACCGAAAGGCATAACTTGGAATTCGTAGTGTCCGTACCGGGTTCTAAAAGCCGTCTTATGAACGTCTTCCTGTCTAACCCTTAGCTGATGATATCCTGACCTTAAATCGATCTTCGAGTATATGCTAGATCCTTGCAATTGGTCGAAAAGATCGTCAATTCTTGGCAATGGGTAACGGTTATTTATCGTCAGCTTATTCAATTCTCGATAATCGATACACATCCTAAAGGATCCGTCTTTCTTTTTGACAAATAGGACCGGTGCTCCCCAAGGTGAGGAACTCGGCTTAATGAAACCTTTGTCAGAAAGTTCCTTTATTTGTTCAGCTAACTCTGTCATCTCGGCCGGTGCTAAGCGGTATGGGGCTCTAGCAACAGGCGCGTCTCCTGGTGTAAGCTCTATGTGAAACTCCACTTGCCGTGCTGGTGGTAATCCGGGTAAATCCTCTGGGAATATGTCGGGAAAGTCTCTAACGATCGGTACATCTTCCACTTTCTTCTCATGATCTTCTTCTCCTTCCTTTTGTGTTATTTGAACCAAGAATACTGGACATCCCTTCTCAATGTATCCTTAGGTTCTAATACATGAGATGACTTCCAGTCTTGATCCATTCTTCACTCCACTTCTTTCGCCTTGTATGATTAGTACATCGTTTCCGTAAGGAACACGGACGCACTTCTCATGACATACAATTTCCGCGTGATGCTTCGACATCCAATCCATTCCAATGATGACGTCAAAACTTCCCAATTCTATGGGGAGTAAGTCGATACTGAACGAACGATCTTGTAACCTTATACTACATCCTTTCAGAATAGCGTCGGTGGTTACTGACTTCCCATCGGCTAATTCTACATTATACTTAACATCTAATACAGTAGGGGTAATATTTAGGCGTTCACTAAATACAGATGACACAAAACTCCTATCCGCACCAGAATCAAATAGTACTGAAGCATAGTTGTTATTGACTAGAAACGTACCAGTCACAACATTGTTGTCCTGCACCGCAGCTTCAGCACAGAGATGATACACTTTGCTAGGTGCCGTGAATCCTCCAGGAGTACTAGTTGTGGCTCGGTTATTCCCTCCCCGTTTCCCTTGATTCTGCTTTTGGTTCCCTTGATTGTGATTCTGATTGCCTCGAATCTGGTTACCACGACCTTAGTTCCCACCGCTTGGACACTTATTCTTGTAGTGACCTTTCTCTCCACATCCAAAGCAAGTGACATTTGCTCCTTGGCCACCCTGTGTTCCTGGTCCTCTTTGGTTAGTAGGACGAGGTGGTGCTCGACATTCCTTTGCCTTATGCCCGGCCTTCCCACAGTTTTAGCACGTTGGGGAACATGCTCCTTCGTGGTGTCGGCCACACTTTCCACAGAAAGGGAGTCTTCCAGCGTAGTTTCCAGTATTACCTTGTCCAGCAGAAAACACCCTTGCTACTTCTTGTCGCTTGTTCTGGTTGTAGTTGTTTGTGTTGTTGCTGTTATTGGTATTGTTGGTATTGTTGTTGTAGTGGTTGCCAGACCACTTCCTCTTATCCCCAGTATTTTCTCCCAACTCTTGTACCACTTGGTACATCAGACTCTGAGCCATATCGATTGCCTCGTGCAAATCAGTTGGCTTGGATGAAGTCACATTCCCTTTGATGCTCAAAGGTAGTCCTTCAATGTATCGCTCCAACAATCGGTCGTCGTTGGGCACCATTTTGGGACATAGCAAGATCAGATCTTGAAAGCGCTGATTGTAAGCAGTAAGAGCGGTACCCTTGACCTTCAGGTTCCACAGCTCAACCTCCATCTGCTTGACTTCATTTCGTGGGCAGTATTTCCTCACAAACATAGCTTTAAACTCACTCCAGGGCGTCGCTTAGGCAACGTCAATGGTCACAGCACGAGCATAGACGTTCCACCAAGTCAAAGCACCATCCACTAACGTGCTTGACGCAAATTTTACCTTATCAGCTTCAGCAACGTTGCTAATCCCAAATTGGGATTCCAACTTCTCAAACCATCTGGTCAAACCTACTGCTCCTTCAGTACCGCGGAAACTTACTTGCGTAACTGCACGAAATTCCTTGTAGGTACAAGTCCGTGCAATGGCGTTAGTAGCTCCTTGGTTGGTCTCCTCCTGTGTGCTTGCTGTACGATTTGCTTCAGCTGTTGCGAGTGCCTCGACCACCCGTTCGGCGATCATTTGACTTAGCATGACGGTATCGATTCCACCGGTAGTAGCTGGTGGATTCTGTGTCTCAGATCTTCTAACTGGCGCCATAATCTAAAAAGTAATAGGACAATGAGTTTTGCCAGACATAACATGCATGGCACGCATAATACAATTATGAAATGCTCCATGGTATAATACACAATATATAATGATCTCACAGTTTTTGTAACCCATAATATCATTCATAGAATTGTTTGGTAATACATCATAATTTGTCATACATAATAGAGAAAATGAAAATGCCAACTAGCTGAGATAAACTTCAAAGCTTAGTGGTCGTACAACAATAAGTCAATGGTACAGGATAAATCTAACTAGTGCCCTCACGGCGCTGATGAAGCTCTCTCTCCAACTCTGCTAACCTCCTCTCAAACCACGATCTCACGAGCCTGGGAATATCTAAGTCTAACATCGGTATCATAACAAGCGGCTCTAAACCTCTTATCCAAGTCTGCAACAGGGTCCTCCACAGGTGCCTCTAGTCCACCTGTCTCAACCAATGGCTCTACTCCCCAACGAGTCATCAGGCTCTCGATCTCCTCAAGACGAGCATTCGGCATGGTATCCATCTGATCAAGAACAGTATGGAGCTGTCCTCGTAGACGGGTCACACAAACCGTCAATACTGTCTCATCCCTAACTGGACTCTTCTTCGCCAGTGCCTCCAGCTTATCCTGTACCTCATTATACTCCTCACCCAAAGCCTCTACAGCATCCTCCAACCTGTTTAAACGAGTCGTCACACATCCATCTGCTGCCCCAAGCATCACCACTGTCGATGTAGCTCTCTTAGGAAGAGGAGTCGTAGCTCTCGGCCCAGTAGAGATGCCAACATCAGCAAGCATCTCCTGGTACACAGCAGGTACAGTCTCTGGTGGTGGTAGTGGTAGTAGTGACACTTCTGGGACAGGACTGGCAGGTGTGCGGACTACATGCCTGTCAGTGGCAGAGAAGGGTATGAGGGGTCGGTAAGGTGAAAGTGGTGGTCGGGCAGCTCTCCCCCGAAGACGTCTCCTAACATAGTAGAAAGGCAGAGTACCAGGTGCTGGAGCAGGGATGTCAGTCCTCTCCCCTTCGTCTTCAGATGAAGATGAGGAGACGTGTGCGAGGGAAACCTCAGGAGTAGCAACATATGTAGCAGGAGGGTCCTCAGTGTCAGTGACCTCCATGGGTTCACCTTCCCCATCGGTGAACTCCATATCATCATCCTCTGTCCCCTCCATCGACTCATCCCTAGTGACTGATGCCTGTCCTGGTGACTGCACCACATCAGCGGCTAGGTCATCCTCTCCTCCGCCTTCTAGGCTAAGTACATCATCAGCTGATGCATCAGGGATACGGATCGGTGAACGATGAACCTCCTCAGTCTCATCATCTGAAATCATCCGGTACCACGGATATCCTGATGGTGATCCTCTAGGTAGTCCTACTGATGAACTGATAGTCGACTGTGAACTGCGGTTGTAGTATGCTCCTGTAGACGTAGAATCATCAGAAGAAGACATCGCTGTAACATAAACAAAATAAACGTGTGTAAATATCTCATATAATTAGTCCGTAAAAAGGGACATTAACATAACATATAGCAATCATTGTTGAACCTACATGTATCCCATATAACATAATTCAGATTTTGTTGTTGCACCTGTAACCCATGTAAATATACCTCGTAATTATTAAATCACATGTATCCTATTTATTACTTATATATATCCATGTATATATATATACTTAATACTTACAATCCGTATGATAATCGATTAAACACATAGCAGTTATAGTCTAGAGTTACTAAATGCAACCTAGTTCTCTATAACCATGGCTCTGATACCAATCTGTCACACTCCCAAAATATCAGATTATAATGGCAACAAGGGAGTGGTGACGTCATGATTATCATACACACATAGTTACAAAGAACGACCTCTAAATGAGACGTTCGGAAAATAGATCACTTGTAATTGATAAAACAAATAGTTTTAACATAGCGCGGAAGCATAAAACTGGTCACAGTTACAAAACATAGTTTTCCAAATAGTACAAATGATTTTGGTTTCAATAGAAATGACGGTAATGCATGAGACCTCACTTAGCATCTTCCTTCTTAATACCTGAGAAAAACATTGCTAAAGCGTCAACATAAAGTTGGTGAGTTCATAGGTTTAGTTAATTTGAAATGTTTAATGAACCACAAGATTTTCCCAAAGGTGATGACAATATAACAAATACAAAGTCATCCCAAAATTATTTATTACAGTCTAAGCTCGTGACACCGAAGCGTTAACAACACCGGTAGTATAATCATATAAATGTAGCCCAAATGGATGCCTAAACCCACGACATCCTATCTCAGACTCAAATGAAACTGTGCCCGCTTGTCCCCTTGTTGGACAAGACAGACAGGGACGTCAATCCCGATAGATCTATCCATAACATTCGCGCTTACACAAAGTAATTAACGGTTTACGATTCACGGGCCAAAGCAACTGGGTTTTTAGTGGGACTTAGACTAATATATAAATCAGTAAATGCACTTGTGTTCATATGTTAAATCAAGCAATGTCTCACCCCAAAAAGCAGTAAAAATAGTTAAGCATAGGCTATAAACTCACCTCGTAAATCAGCAAAGTGACAAAGGTAAAGGTAGCTCGAGAGTACGGTTACGCTAGCCGCGACCTATTTAATTATAAGGATCGTGTTACGACATTAAAAATTATACTAATAAAAAGACACGACATCTTAGTTGTGCTTGACAATACTTTTCGTTTACGGAAAACACGATACATAAAAGTCGGGTATTAAACAATTGAGTTTTACGGGCTAAATATACTCTTAAGTTAAACAAATTTCGTTTTTGGGCCTTAAATAACCCAATGTACCCAAACTGGCCCAACAATAACCAAATTAACCACCCAATGGTTCGGCCCAATGGTCATTTGACCCGGCCTGGCCCAAGGCGACACAAACAAGGTGAGGGGGGTTAATACGTGTTTAATATCTCACAAAATCCCAAAACACTCAGTCAATCTCTCTCTCTTCTCTCGAAAATACACCCACCGCCCCTATTCTCTCTCTCTCTAAAAATAGATCGGATCTAAGCCCTCCCATGGCTAAGATGGTTTCCAGATTAATAACATCAATTATTTGTGATGGTTTATGATGATTAAACACGCGTGGGATGTGGGGTTTCATCCCCACATCAAACCGATTCGATTTCGAGGTGTTTTTCCAGGGGTTTAAGTTATCGATTCATCAATCGAAGATAAGTTTACATCCCTTTTTTCCTTTTAATTAGATGTCTATTGATTTTCGTTTATAAAAAGGGTTTATGGTTTTAAAACGTTCGTATAAACAAGCTGTGAACAAAGGCTCTCGAATTTAATAAAAAAACGAATTAGGGTTTCGAAAATAATTGGGGGTTTTTCCAAATCTCATGTTTAATAACCATTAATTAACGTTTTCTATCATAAAAACATATTAATTTCAACATATAACCGATTTGTAAAAATTAGGGTTTCGGTCAAATTTGGGGGTTTATTCATATCTCGGTTTTAATTAAATTAAGTAATTAATTCATGTTTGGATTGGGTCTAATTAGGGTTTAAATTAATAAATTGAAATTAGGGTTTATATAAATTGGGGGTTTTTGTATACGGTTGATTATTTGTAATTAAATAACATTTTTGGAACATATAATGTATTAATTTCGTAAATAAAAAGGTTTACAATTTTTAGGGTTTCGGATTAATAAGAGGGTTTTATACCCGCGGCTTATTGAGGGTTTGATGATGTTTCTGTTAAAAAGAAATAGATGAATCTTGGGTTATGGTTACTTTTGAGTGATAAAGGTTTCGGCAGAAACAAAGGGTCTTGGTTTGGTCTCGGTTTGGTCTCGGTTTGGTCTTGGTTTGGTCTCGGTTTGGTCTCGGTTTGGTCTCGGTTTGGTCTCGGTTTGGTCTCGGTTTGGTCTCGGTTTGGTCGTGACAGAAATCGTGTAAAAGAAATGGTAATGGGGTCTCGGTTTGGTCTTGACAGAAAATAATGGGGTTGTGGTCAAAGTCCAAGTTAATAATGCTATGTTTTATCTTTATATTTTTGACTTAAAACCGAACCGTAACAATGACTAACACATTTGTTTTATTTTCGCAGGTTTGGTTACAAATGACGAGCACAACTAAGACTTGTACGGAAAATAAAGAGGTGATTAAAAGACTCACAACGGGTGCTGCGTTTCGGATTGCAGGTGTGGACGGGAAGGAACTGGATCGGCTTGACACTACTCTTTACTTTCACACAGGATTTGTATTTGAAACTTGTCCAGGAACAATTTTTGTACTAATTTGGACTGTGGATAATATTTGTGTTATGTTTGGACATTGGATAATTTTGGGCTATATTTAACTTGTATTATTAGTTTAGGGTTAGAATGAAACTGGAAATGGTATGCTTGTGATGTACCCATTTTGGGTAAACTTGGCATGTGTGCTGGATTGTAGTGATTAGTGGGTGAATAAACAATGTAATTAAGTCCATGACTGAATATTGACTCTTGTTGAACAAGTTTTGAAACAAAAGTAAATAAAAGTTCACAATTTAAATTCTTGTACAATTTCTATTATTCGGCCCAGGTATTGTCAATTGTCTAAGTTTTAGACGCACAAACATAATATGAATAACTCGATGACAATCGACACACGACTTGAATCAAAGACGAATATGCGTGATCTCGAGGGATTCAGCAAATAATTCAAATAGACACACGGCAAATGCATAATACGTTTATTCACTCGTACGTTTCATTCATAAACTAATAGACACGAAAAACTCGAGTTGTTACATTCGTTCTCCCTAAAGAGGGCTTTGTCCGCAAAGCAAAGCAAATAATACATTCATAACGACACTGCATTGGTAAATAACTAATGTACTTCACTATATGAAGAAATAAAGATGAAAATTTGACGGATGTCACATTCCATACATAAATATATGATTTATTAACATGAAAAATTTCCATGCAATTTTCCTCCTTGTAGTAGCACGCCTACATTATACCCTACGGGTTCATAGCGTCTTTTACTTGGTTAAAACAAACAACTAAAGACATCTGGTTCTCTAGGTTTTGATTTTACCATTTGTGCGATGATATTTTCGTCTTTGTAGTCAAACTTTTAAATATCTCTTGATCATATCAACATATTTACCTTTGGTAGCTAAAGACACAATCTCTCTAGTTATCCAACAAGATATGAAATTTAACTAACCATATAGGTATTTGAATTGGGATTATTCAGTCATTCCTTTTATAGCTTTTCCACTTGTAAACAATATAGGAACGAACCTTTAAATTTTCTCATAGAAAATGAACACGGTTTGTCATTCTCATGTAAAGGCCACCATTCTTTCGGTTTATGTTTCATTTATACATTAAAAGAACTTGAAAAGTTATTTTTCGATAATAACTCTCTTATGAAATTAACTACCTATGTTTGTGGACTTTAAACAATTAATTTTATCAAGAGAATAAGATCCAGCTTGAACTTATTCCATTAATGCAGTTGATCTACTAGAGATGAAATAATTCAAAAGGTAATCATCGAATGATAATTGCCATCGGTGCAACTCTTAGCCATAATGATCTCATGACTACATTATCTAACATAAACATAGTCACATCATGCTTATCTCATTTAGTACTTCGTGCTCAAGGTCTGACCAAAACACAAGACGCAAGTCATCCAATATTTAGTCAACAATTCTATAGCCTCATGTCTGACCATACAATTATTATATTGCCTTGTCTTGGTTAAGCCTTAAGATTGTCTTTGATGACATAACCAAGATAAGCGACTTAATACATTGGATAGTACAAAACTTACTTTAGTGGGTATTAAATAAATTTTTTGAAAAACAATGAAAAAAATTTGTATAAAAGGAAATATGTAAAATTTCCTTTTATAATGAGTTTCTAAAATAATGAATTTTTCATATTTTTAAACTTTCTTCAAATAAAATATATGCCTCGGTTTCATGAGTCCACCAGTAATGCAAAACCACGATACCCATTGTTTTAAAAACGTTGTACAAGTTTCATCAACGTACCATAGGTTTTTTCATCGGTTTTTCCTCGTAACTCTTACGAGTACCAACGGAAAACTCAATGGAACCTAGTTATGGTCACATTTGACTCTATGGCGTCTTAGAAGACATACAAAAAGGACCCGAAGAAGTTGTTCGTTAAACACCTCCTTCTATCGGAACGCAGAGTGGATCGCCTATACCTTTCTAGTGTAGTTTAACCAAAACATTATAGAAATAAAATAGAACCTTGCTTTTTTATATGGTTCTAGGATAGGTAAATTCTAGTTAAAGACAAGATTTTTACTTACCCTAGTTAGTCTGGTTTATTCTCGAAAAGATTTTGCATTTATTTACATAAACTATTTAAAGCAATAAATCAATCAAATAAACAAGAATATTGCATGACTAAAATATCAAGATATTAAACATAACTAATCAAGATATGTACCATATAAATAACTAACTTATGCACTAAATTTAAAAAAAAAATTAAGACCAATATTAATATTTTATTCTAATTCTGTTTTACGACGCAAATATCAGCATCAAGAAGACTTTTTTAGATTTATACTATAATTAGTGTCCAACAAGGAACAAGAGTCGAAATCCTTACATATTATTTCATAAAAGTTATTTTATGTTCGGGTGTCACAATTTCAGACCGAGAACAATTATATAAAACATCTCTTTGGCATGCATACACCAATTAGATTAGGATTTTTTTAGATATAATAGAAGTCCTAATAATGTTAAGAAACTAAATCATGGATCATAACAATTATCAATCATGGTTTAATGACTTAAACAATTTAAACATGCATAACATACCGAAAAACATGTAAATTGTACACATAGTTGTAATTAATGTTTTGCTATAAACTAGAATACATGCAAACTCATTTTTTCCAAATAATTATGAATATAATTATATCTAATTAACTAATTTAAAGATATATAATTAAATCATAATTAACTATTCAAGAATAAAATTGTTTTTTGCACCAATTTTAGTCGTCTTTTATGTAATTACATGACATAAATTTGGCTCGTGATGCCACTGTTGGGATTTAACAACCCTAATGTATATAGCATACATGCATCAAGAATAAACGCAGCGGATAGAATCGATTATCTTTTCACATAATGTAATTAACATAAAGATAAAGATAACATACCTTTTCTCCAAGAATGATGATCAAGAACACCAAATCATCAAAACCTATCGAAACCCTAATTCCATATACTCAATCCGATTCAAAAATAACCTAAAGATCAAGTTAGATCTTCTCTAAAATAGTCAACACGACACTTCAATCAACCACCTTCGATTGATAGATCTTGATTAACTTATACTTAATAAAAATCAAACCCGAATACCCCTTTGGGTATTGTTGGTGCTGACCACCAGAAAGAAAAAAGAGGAGAAAGTTTGTTTTCAAGTTATGAAACAATGAATCGTATTCATGTGTTTATATACTAGAGACTTGGAATATTTATGGTGAAGATTACATCTTAACCTACAAGTAATAAATCTTTCTAGAATCAAAAAACATTGACCTCCTTTATTTTTCTTGTAGTCGGCCGAACACCCCTATCGGGTGTCTTGGTTTGACTTTTTGACTTTCTATACTATTAATAATGTAATTACATTAATTACCTTAAATTATTAAGTCTTATTAATTAATCCTTGTTAAACCTTTTAAGTTATTAATTAATTACTGATAAGTATACACTTTTATCGATCTAAGATTATATAATAAATATAGCCATATTATATCGTATATCTTAATAAAAGGTAATCTCGATGTCTAAGTGTCTAACCCCTTAGGCCCACGTACTCTCGGCTGTATAAAATACTATATGACTTACGCACAGCCCAACATACACAAACTAAGTGAATCTGAATTCCCACTCCTCAAACTCTCTTTGTTTAATGACTAGAACCTTGCTCATTGTGTTAGGTTGTGTAGTCTTTGAGTCCATATCTTTAGTAAAAAGAGTTTCTTGAATAACTTTAAGATCAAAGCTACTCAACAAGCTCTGATACCATTTATTGATCTCTTATGATCTTGTTAGTCTAGCTTGTATAAATAGACTACACAGAATAAATTATTTATAGTTGTAGTAGAAACTTTGAATGAATACCAAATAGTATGCGGAATCTACTCTTTAGTATTATGAAGATTAAATAGTTTGTATGTGACAAAGGAATTCACCAAAATCTTTGATATTAATTATATGAGTACTCATTGTAAGAATACTAGGGTTACATAATGTTTGGCCATTTAAGTGTCTGATTTGTCCCTTGTACATTATTTGTATGTAAAGCAGCCTAAGTAGTGTTAGTCACTGAACTTACGTAAGTTATAAGTTCAGTGTGTCATTCTATAGTGTTCTTTAGAGTCTACGTGATGGACTCGTCATGAGCTGAGGCGGATTTTAGTAAGTTATGCAAAGAACAAAGGATGATGGAGTTAGTAAGTGATGACATAATAACATACTAACTCCTAAAGACTATCTTTTATTGGAAGACCTTATTAGAAGACTTGAAGAATTCTTTGAAGATTTATCTGAAGTATTAGTGGGAAGTAGCAATGAAGACAAAGGTTCAAGAGGAGGGCTTACTTTGTCAAAGGTGCAAAAAGGTAGACAAGAAAGTACAAGGTGGTTACTTGTACTTTAGTGAAGCTTATATTGGCATCTTTACTTTCCCACTGTATCTACTAGTCTTTATAATAGGATAGTCTAATGATTCCAACCATAAAAAATCACATGTATCACTTTAGTGGATAGGTTCCTCCCATTGTGTCATAAGCTCATCTAGCTATGAACAATGGGAGTTTAGTTTGTCATTCATCGCCCGGTTGTTATTCCGCAAACTATCGGGCAAGTCTTGTATATCTTTTTGATTCATTATTAATAAGTGTTACAAGTGGTATCATTAGCCAAGGGATTCGTGGTTAGCGTTTTGGTGGATTTTATTGGCTTAAAATCCTTCAAAATTTCGAAAAAGAGTGAAAACATTTGTCCTTTCCCGAGTTCCTTAAGTTTCAGAAAAATCTGCCTAATTGTGCAATTCTTTGTATATTGCGGAACTATTGTTTTTGTGTATTGCGAATTTGGTAGTTCTGAAAGATTGCGAATTCTTGCTTTCTGACAATTGCGGAATCTTGTGATAATTTCGCAATTGGGTATTGCGAAATCATTGGTTACTTGCGGATTTGAGTGATTGCGGAATCTTGTGCTTCGAGGGATTGTGAAATCTTGCATTTTGGACAATTGCGAAATCTTTGTTTCTAATTTATGCGAAATCTTAGATTTGTGCTGATTGCGGAATCTTTTACTTCGAGGGATTGTGAAATCTTGCACTTTTGACAATTGTGAATTCTTTGTTTCTGATAATTGCGAAATCGTAGACTTGTGCTCATTGCGGAATCTAGTAATTCAAACATTGCGAAATCATATCCAAACAGTATTGCGGAATTGTGTAGTTTGATTTAATTACGAATTTGTATTCTTTTTAGGATTGCGAATTTGAATCATCTCTAGGTATTGCGAATTCATTGCACTTAATTGAGGAATCTTCATATTGCGATATCTTTGGAATTTTTTCAAGATTTTCGAATAACGTGATTTTGAATTGAAGTTTTTTTTTTGGTTTCTTGAGCTTACATCTTTAGGGAATTTTAACTAATACACCTTTCACTAATACACATTTCACTCCGCATTCTACGAATTGAGATCCTAATTTACACACGACTCTTACGATCACATCCCAACAAGATATTTATGCTGTGGGTACTGAGAATCGTCCACCCATGCTTACCAAGGAGAACTACACCACATGGGCTAGTCGTCTCCTTCGTTATGCAAAATGTAAACCTCTGGAAAAGTTGATTGTCAACTCGATTCAAAAGGGTCCGTATGTTAGAAGAAAAATTATTGTGCTTGGGGACCCTACGAATGCTAACCCAGTGGCTGACTCTAGTCATGAGCAAACGGATGAAGAATTAACTGAATCTAAATCCAAACAACTCGACGCTGATGATCAAGCAATTCAAGTCATTCTTATGGGACTTCCTGAAGATGTTTATGCTGCTGTCGATAGTTGTGAAACCGCACACGAGATGTGGCTTAGGATTCAGAAAATGATGAAGGGCAGTGAAATCGGTTTACAAGAAAAGGAAACTAAGTTGCTTCGTGAATGGGAGAAATTTACGTCTACTAAAGGGGAACAAATTGAACCTTATTATCATCGGTTTTCAACCCTCATGAATCATCTTAGAAGAAACAAACATGAACCTGCACAAATTGCTGCAAACATCAAATTTCTTGATAATCTTCCTTCTAAATGGTCACGATATGCCACTCTTGTCAATCAAACCAAGGATCTTCATGTCA
This sequence comes from Glebionis coronaria, assembly GCA_025667525.1. Classification (NCBI taxonomy): domain Eukaryota; kingdom Viridiplantae; phylum Streptophyta; class Magnoliopsida; order Asterales; family Asteraceae; genus Glebionis; species Glebionis coronaria. The sequence continues at coordinate 64,657,750 of CM046874.1, read as the reverse complement.
TAGACTACACTCAAGTATATGACTATTTGAAGATGAATCAAGATGAAGCTAACGAATTTAGGGCAGAAAGACGTGCCAAGACACAAGACCCATTGGCTTTTATGGCAAACTCTCCATCATCTATGTCAAATCCCATGGTACCCTACCATCAACCCTCATCAAGTAACTTCCTGCCACAACAACAACAACAACTCACCGCTTATGAATATCAACATCCTGCTGCTGTGAACTACTTACAACAACCCATTGCCTGTTTTGATGACATCATCGATCCTACTCATGCGATTAATACTGGTCTTGCACTTCTCGCAAAGGCATTCAAATTTACCATTAACCCCACCAACAACAATCAGAGAATCTCCTCGAACACTAGAAATAGGCAGATTGCTCAACCTTTCATGAATGCGAATCAAGATCGCCAATTGGTAGCTGCTGGGAGCACGGGAACACAATATGGTCAGAATGTTGGGAATGCATCAAATCAGTATGGACAAATCTGTGGTCAGAATTCTAATGTTCCAAATATGGGTAATCAGAATGGGTTAATAGTTGTGCCAGCGGTTGGTAATCAGATGGGAAATATTATGGCTGCAAGGTCTGAGAATACTGGTACGGGAAATGGAAACAACAATCGTTAGGTTCAGTGCTACAACTGTAGGGGATTTGGTCATTATGCTCGAGATTGCACAGCCAAAAAGAAGAGGGATGCTGCTTATCTTCAGACTCAGCTTCTCATAGCACAAAAAGAAGAGGCAGGAATTCCACTTCAAGCTGAGAAATTTGATCGTATGGCTTCTGCTTCAGAATATGACGAGGAAGAAGAGGTGAATGCCAACTACATCTTGATGGAAAACTTACAGCAAGCGTCTACCTCAGGAATGCATGATGATACTGCTCCCGTCTATGATTCAAATGGTCCCTCTGAGGTACATCCATGCTTTGATGATAATGATATATATAGTACGTCTAATCAGGAGGAGGAGTATACTGAGATGCTTGAGCCCTACATTGTAGGGCTAAGCTTCGGGCCAATGCCGACCCGACCCGGCCCGAAACAAACCGAAACACCCCTAAAAACTAAATCGAAACCGAAACCGAAATGCTCGGTTCGATTCGGTCCTAACTCGGGTTGAATCGGTTTAAAATCGGGTTGAACCCGAAACCGAAATAAGTGTTGTTCCAAACACCCCTGTTTAAAAAAAATGGAACACCCTGCTTTGATTTATCAGATAATGTGTTTAAACCTGCTGTTATTAAAAAAATAAAAACATTAATTCGTGTTGATTAATAAAAAACATAAATTCGTGTGAATTAATAAAAAAAAGTATTAATACGTGACTTCATGTGAATTAACAAAACCACTAATTGTACACGAATTAAGAAAAAAATAACTAATTATAAAAAAAACTTACTTCTAACATTAATTTATATTTTGCTAAGATGAATAAGATTAATATGCGGGCATGGATGATGAAATTGATTCATTGATTGGGTTTTGTTAAAGTGTTTGTACATCTTGATCCATTGATTAGGTTTCTTGGAATGTGTTTTTGCTATCTTCCCGTTTTTATTTTTTTTAGAGAGAGAAAGAAGACATTTCAGAAAAGCGGCTGTGTTAATAACATTAACCTAATCCTTAGTTCGGGTTTTGTCGGGCCAGTCGGGCTGATTTCGGTTTTTGGACCGAACCGGCCCGAAACCGAAAAATATCTAATTTTCAAACCGAATACCGAACCGAATAACTCGGTTTCGGTACACTCGGTTTTATCAGTTCGGTCGGGCTATGTCGGTTTCGGTCGGGCCTGCTCAGCCCTACTACATTGAGACACACTGGGATCAAACGAATAATAGTAATATTTGTTCGAATGATCCAAGTGTGGACCTTAGTGTGGATCAAGTTGCTCAGCCTACAAACCTTCCTGATGCGACTCATACGTATTATAAATCTCTATTTGATAAGCTTGCTAAGGATGTTGACCATGCTACGGTGGTTAATAATAAGTTTAGAGAAACTAATGCCAAGTCGACCACTGAGCTTGCGGGATATAAGGAACAGGAAAAAAGTTTTAAAATTCATTAGACTAAAATTAAAGAACTTGAACAAGCTCATGCTACATCGGTTTATCAAAAAAATGCACCACTAAGAAATTAAATGCCTTACATTTAAGTAGTACTAAAAAGATAAGCGAATTGAATGATGAAATCACCTCTCTTAATAAACACCTTTCAACTGAAAAATCAATTGTTTCTGATTTAAAAGAAGAACGAAAAAAGCTGAAACATGATTTCAAAATTCGAGAAGATGGGCTTCTTGAGGATTTTTGCAAAGCGCAGGATAGGATTAGAGAATTAGACAACCTTTTAGTAAAACGTGGCCAAACTATGCAGACGATAAATATGCTCGCACCGAAAGTGAATGAGATAAATTACACTAGATACAAATTGCCTTTAGGTTGTCCTCTTCCTCCAAATCCCGGATATCTTAAGCAAGTTCAGGCCACTAATGAAACTTTATATAATGGTAGTGTGCTCTTGTCTGATAAGCATGATCCTCCTAGTGTGCATGATTCTGAGGAAACGACTAATCTAGTAGTAGAGACTCGCTTAAGAATGAAAAAGCTTGATAAAGAAGTGACACCCATTTATTACCCGAAAATTAATCCTCTAACTGTTTTTGTTCGGTCTAAAACGAGTACTGAAAAGCTTTTGCTCCCAAGTGAGGAATTAACTGATGACCCTCTTAAACCGAGTATCACACGCCGATTTCTAAATGAGCTTAAATATAACTTTGTCATCCTTAAACGTGTTGTTAATTCCAAAATCACCGGAGGAAATTTTACATCACCTGTTCAGATTGAGGTTCAGAAAATTCTTCAAAACGATATTAATCCGATTATTAATCAAGTTGATGCTCGGTTAGGCAATTTGGAAAACGCTTTTCTAAAAGAATTTGTCAACTTTGTTGAAGACTTTAAATCTTTGGCGAAGGAAGCTGATGAATCTCTTGATAAAATCAAAGTTTTGGAAAACAATCTTGAACGCCTCTCTAAAGCAAGTGATTGTATTGATAGTAGCCCAGTTGAGTTAGGTACCTCTGTGCTGCATAATGAAAACCTTCAAACTGAGCATGATCTTATGAAAGAGAAAATGGAATCTTATGTCATTAAAAAGGATAAAGAATTCACCGACCTTTGGAATAAATTTTTTAAAAAATGTGATGAATGCAAATATGACAAGATTTCGTATGAAAAAGCTTACAATGAAATGCAACAAACTATCACTTGGTTTCAGGCTCAGTTAGGAGGGGTTACGGAAACGAATTTGGCCTCTTCAGGGTTAGAGAGTGCTAGTGATGGTAATGTACAAAAGCTTAAGGCTAAGATTGAAGATTTAGAATCTGTTGTTGTTTCATATAAGCGGGCTGTTGAACAAAGTAAGTCTGTCTATCAGCAACTTATTGATAAAATCTGTGAGAACTATAAGTTAAAGGCCTTGTTAAAAGATAAGACTTCTGAACCTAGCTCGATTGTGGATACGATGATCCAGAAACCAGTAACCTCGGGACCCACTCGTATTGCTGTGACACCTTTTCCCAAGGTTGCTAGAACGAAAATTGCTGTGATTGCCCCAGGAATATTTCGTGTTAGTTCTCCCTCTGTGCCTAGAAAACAACGTAAAGCAAGCGTTAGGACAAAACCGATCACTATAACTCAACCACAAGTTATTGATTTAAAAAGTGCTAATTCTAATAGACGCGTGTCTTCTTCTACAGGAATAAACAACTACACTAAGAGCAGAAGGCCACAGCCTACGAGCAATACAAGGAATGATAGGGTCCCTTTTGCCTCTAGAAGTAGTCTCCCCAAGATCAATAATGTGGAAGTAGAAGAACACCCTAGGAAGTTACCGCGTTTTAATCATAATCAGAAACCTAATTCATCTGAATGTAATGACTTTAAGCTTGCTATTCGGAATGAAAAATCTGAAATTATTTATGCTAAATGTAATAAATGTTTCTTTACTTTTAGTCATGATGCTTGTGGTTTGACTATGAATGGTTTGAATTATGGTGCTTACACTCGAATTGACAAGCTGTCAGTTAGTGAACAACAACGCACTCCTAAGGCTAAGGTGTATGTTCCAAAAAGTACGCATGTAGGGTCCACAGAAAGTCTTACTAAGCCTAGTAGCCCTAGATTCACCTCTAAATGGTTGCCTACTGGTAGAAATTTTGACTGTAGTGGAAAAATTATCGATACTAGTAGATCTCGTACTGACAGTGAAACGTCGGTATGTGATACGTCTTAATTATCGTCTAACCCTACAGGAACCTATTTCATCGGTTGCTAAAATATTTTCTTCTCTTATCATTGGCAGGCTGTTGAAATTTGTCTCTGGTGCGTGGACTCGGGCTGTTCCAAACATATGAATGGGAATCGAATCCTTTTCAAGAACTTTGTATGGCGTTTCATGGGAACTGTTCGATTTGGAAATGATCATGTTGCGGCAATTCTAGGCTATGGTGATCTTCATTGGGGAAATATAATCATCACTAGAGTCTTCTTTGTTGATAGCTTGGGACATAATTTGTTCTCGGTTGGGCAATTTTGTGATTCAGACTTGGAGGTTGCTTTCAGAAGTCATACATGTTTTGTAAGAGATCTTGAAGGAATTGATTTGTTGAAAGGAAATTGTACCACCAACCTTTACACCATTGATCTTTTTCAAATGTCTGCTGCTTCTCCAATTTGTCTCATGGCCCGAGCCACATCAACAAAGTCATGGTTATGGCATCAAAGGTTATCTCATCTCAATTTCGATGCCATCACCCAACTTGCTAAAGATGATCTCATTACCGGTCTTCCAAAGTTTAAATATACAAAAGACCATCTTTATCCTTCCTGTGAGCAAGGTAAAAGTAAGAAAAAGCCTCACAAACCCAAACCTGTTCCCAACTCAACGAATAGGTTACATCTCTTACATATGGATTTGTGTGGCCCAATGAGAATCAAAAGCATTAATGGAAAGCGGTGTGTCCTAGTAATTGTGGATGATTATTCTCGTTACACATTTGTTAATTTTCTTGCATCAAAAGATGAAGCCCCTGATGTAATTATTAACTTCTTGAAGAAAACATCAGTACTACTACAAGCCCCTGTCATTATTGTGAGAACGGATAACGGCACAGAATTCACCATTCAGAAATTGAAAGCTTATTTTGACGAAGTTGGGATCTCTCATCAAACTTCGGCTGTAAGATCTCCAGAGCAGAATGGAGTTGTGGAACGGAGGAATCGTACGTTAGTTGAAGCTGCTCGGACGATGCTTCTCTCCTCCAGTGCACCGTTATTCCTTTGGGCCGACGCTATAACAACTGCATGTTATACTCAAAACCGCTCCATTATTCACACACGTTTCAACAAAACACCTTATGAGATCATTAATGGAAGAAAACCGGATATTTCATTTTTACATGTCTTCGGTGCATTATGTTATCCGAAGAATGATCGCGAAGATATCGGTAAACTTGAACCAAAAGGTGATATTGGTTTTTTCATTGGTTGTTCTTCAAATGCTTGTGCTTACAGGGTTTATAATCGAAGGACAAGAAAGGTAATGGAGACTATGAATGTTACCTTTGATGAACTCTCGGGTATGGCCACTCAACATAGAAGTTCCCATCCCGAGCTTCAAGGTTAGACTTCTGGACACGTAAGTTCAGGACTCGCGCTTCAATTTGCACCGTCAGTAACCTCATCGTTACAACCTTCGGAACGTGACTTGGAAGTTTTATTTGGTTCAATCTATGATGAATATATGGAGGGTCCTTCGTCATTTGGTGTTCCTCAAAATGCCCCGGCTGCACCTGCTACGGTAGTTCAAGAACCTCCGATTGCATCTACACCAACGACATCTACTTCTGCACCATCTACGTCAACCTCAACTATATTGCCTCCAAATATTCCACAACATTCTCAGCAAATTCCTAATCATGTTCATCTTCAGAATGAAATAGTTGCTGAAAATGCAAACAATGCGATGCTCAATGAACACGAGTTTGTTAATCTATTTGCGGCTTCCATAAGTTCTACTCAGCCTTCAACACCATATGTGGATCCGTCGAGCTCGTATCAAGTTTCTCATACACTTCTACATGAATACAAATGGACTAAGAATCATCCTTTGGTTCAAGTGATTGGCAATCTCTCACGACCAGTCTCAACACGAAATCAGCTACGTACCGATGGTGATATGTGTATCTATGCACTATCTGTCAGCACAATGAAACCAGCAAGTGTGAAAGAAGCAATGACTGATGCATCATGGATTGAGTCTATGCAAGAAGAACTCAATCAGTTCATCCGGCTTGATGTATGGGAGTTAGTACCTCGACCGGACAATATCGATCCCCTTACTCTGAAACGGTTATTCAAAAACAAGATGGATGAGGAGAAAACGGTCATTAGGAACAAGACTCGGTTAGTTGTGAGAGGTTATAAACAGCAGGAGGGAATTGATTTCACAGAATCCTTTGCCCCGGTTGCTCGGATGGAAGCTATTAGGATTTTCTTGGCATACGCTGCACACAAATCATTCAAAGTGTATCAAATGGACGTGAAGACGGCTTTCTTGCATGGGCCATTAAAAGAAGATGTGTATGTATGTCAACCTGAAGGTTTCATAAATACCGAACATCCAAGCCATGTCTACAAGTTGAAAAAGGCAATTTATGGTTTGAAACAAGCACCGAGGGCATGGTACGACGAATTATCATCATTTCTTCTACAAAATCACTTCAGCAAAGGAACCATTGATCCAACATTGTTTATCAAGTACTACGGTAACGACATCTTGGTGGCTCAGGTCTATGTAGATGATATTATATTTGGTTCTACTAACCCAAAATATCCATATTATTTGCCGACCTTATGAAAAGCCGATTCGAAATGTCCATGATGGGGGAAATGACTTTTTTCTTGGTCTCCAAGTTCACCACTCCCCCCCTGGTATTTTCATAAATCAGTCCAAGTATGTGCTTGAGATTCTAGCGAAATTTGGCATGGAAAACTGTAATCCTATTGGTACTCCAATGGACACTAAACACAAGCTTGATTTGGATAAGAAAGGGACATTTGTAGATGCTACAAAATACTGAAGCATGATCGGGTCCCTTATGTACTTAACCTCAAGCAGACCAGACATTGTACATACTACTTGTTTATGTGCTCGGTACCAGGCGAAGCCAACCGAGAAGCACCTCAAGGAGGTTAAAAGGATCTTTCGTTATCTCCGGGGAACCATTAACATGGGTCTCTGGTATACGAAGGATTTTGGTTTTAATCTCACTGGTTTTTTAGATGCCGACCATGCAGGGTGTCATGATACATTGAAGAGCACTTCCGGTGGAGCACAATTCTTAGGCGAGAAGCTAGTGAGCTGGTCATCAAGAAAACAAGACTGTACGACGTTGTCCACCGCGGAACCAGAATATGTGTCTCTATCCGTGTGTAGTGCTCAAGTCCTTTGGATGAGAACACAACTCACTGATTATGGCTTTCACTTTAACAAAGTTCCTACTTATTGTGATTCACAATCAACCATAGCCATATCCTGCAACCCGGTCAAACACTCCAAGACCAAGCACATAGCTGTCCGATTCCATTTCATAAAGGAGCATGTGGAAAAAGGAACGATCGAACTGTACTTTGTCAAGACGGACTACCAACTAGCCGACATCTTCACCAAAGCTCTTTCTCAAGACAGATTTGAATTCTTGGTTCGTCGACTTGGTATCCGTAGTTTCACTCCTGGTGAACTTGAATGTCTTGCACATTCGTAGTAATCTTGTATATATTTATCAGAAAATCAAAATACAAAAATATAAAACCTATAAAAACAAAATAAAAAATGAGAAAATCTTTCAAAAATACCAAAAATATTCTTCTTCGACATGTCTCTCAGCATCGATAATATGGACGTACTTAGAAATGTTGTTCAATGTGACAAACTGGAAATTTCAGGTCATTATTTAAACCTATCTTACAAGTATCTTTAATATTTTAATGAATTTGAGTATTATTATTTTAGACGGTTTAAGTTAAAACCGATAATTAAGGCTTTATTTTACCTTTTTACAAGTAAAGAAGACTATTAGCAAGCGTGATGTCGATGGATGCCAAATATTTTACGTCTTATTGTCGGTTGTTCGATTTTGTCATTTTTGAGGATTTATTTTAAATGACGTGTTTGGTCGAGTCGAGAGTCGATATTTTTATTTCTGAGGTACGTTTTAAATTTTTAAAAGTATCTTTATGAAACCCGAGCCCCGTAAATATTTTGAAAATTTACTAATAGTTATTTCCCGCTTTCTAGCTAATTATTTTCATTTTTAGCCACAACTATTGCCAAATTGCAACCAAGGTCCCTCCACCACTATATATAAACTTAAAATAAACACACACAACACAAAATCCCACTCAAAAATTTTCTTCTATCTCCTTGTTCTTCTCTTGTTGCCGTGACTTCATCACCACCACCAAACACATTCAATTTTCAAATTAACTTGAATTTGAGGATGATTTGAGCTAAACCAAGACTAGACCCGTTCTTAGAATTGATCAAGGATCACATTGGTGTAAGAATTTTACACATGCAAGGTATTTTTATTTTCTTAATGTTGGTAGGTAGAAGCCATGATCATGCATGTTGTTTTTGGCATGATCCATGGTGTTCTTGCAAAAAATTTGTTAAAAACTTCATTTTGATTCAAAGGTTTTAATTTTTATTATGATTTAGATGTTATGGTTCATATATGTTGATATTAGGGTATAGTAATGATCATTTCTATGGTTGTTTTGATCAAAAGGTTGATTTTGTACAAGATTTTAATGGTCATTTTATAACAGTAAGTAAACTGTAAAATCCGGATTTTTATGTTTTGAAAATGGATTAACTTATAGACTAGGGTTGTAGATAATTTTATTAGCTTCGATTTGATATAAGGTAGAGCTTTTAGCTCCAAACAAGCGCGAAGTTATGATGTTTTGAATGATCGTGTACCGAGAGACGAGTATCGGCACTACATATAGTTGTTGTCGATATTTGGATCGAATCTCGGGGACTCTAAATGGAAGTTTTGAAATATGTAACCTACTGATAATGAGGTTTTTACCTTAGAGGTTGAGTTTACTTTAAAACCCGAGTGTCGGTTTTGTAAACGGAGTTGTTTAAATAAGTTAAAACGGTTGTATGAAAAATTAACGTAAATCTGTCTGGATTTTGTAGTTTGAAAATGAGTCGGGTAAAGGACTTTAAAAGTAATTTCATTTGATAAACTTGTAGGAGGACTTTCTATATATAGTAAGTTAGTTTATCTAGTCGTTTCATAAACGGTTGACGAGTTTAAAAGGGGTAAATAAGCTAGTACATGTAGTATGTACCGGTGGACTTTATTAAAAGTATAAAATGGTAAAGTAAATGTGTAGTAAAGTATAATGAAGTTATTTATATCGTTTACTCTCGAGTGTATTGTGGTTTTATGAGTTGAGTTTGACGTTATATATATATATATATATGATTTATTTCTCGAGTCATTATTAATGAACGCGCCTTATTTAATAGGGAGCGGTTCTCGTGTTTGAAAGGCATCCGTTATCATCGACGATCATCTCGCTAAATCTCTTATACTAAGGTGAGTCTATAGCCTCGCTTTTATATTATCTTGTAAAGGATTTTTAAAACCTGCGAGGGGGATAACATGCTTGTTTTAAAAATAGAACACAAGGGACCCGATGTATGCTAGTTGCCTTGATTATTATAGGTTTGTTATTTCGCTAAATGAAAGTCCCAATTATATCATGAATTGTTAGCTACCGAGTTTTGGTAGGCGCTTATACATGGAATAGTACTATTCGGGAGGACCGACCTCCTCCCGTCCTATAACGACTAGCTATCGTTAGGGCACACTTGAGGACCAAGGGGGGATACATGCGTGAGAGTTTGATATACGCTTAGCGAGGTGTATGGTGGGCAAATATTATGGAAACGTTTCAAGGTCATGAGGCCTATAATAATCCATATAACGTTGTTTGATCCACATCGTTATTTCGTGATGGTTTTAATTTATACTTGTGTTCGGTAATGTTTATTTATAAACTCTATAGATTCACTCAACTGATGTTGACAAGTTTAGCATGTTTTATCTCAGGTCCTTGAAGGTAATGACAGGAGGGATTTCGATGCTTGCGGAATTATAATAAATGGGTTAAAAGCTCGTTGTTGATGCAAAAGTTGGGTGATCCTTGCTAGACTCGAATTAGGCTTAATTCGGGTTGGTTGGGCTCCGGCTCCTGCACCAAGTGAACTGTATGGTTGGGATCCTGCACACTAGACAACACGCGTTAGGCTTACCGTGGGAATGTTTCCCACGATTAGACTCCAGCGTGAGAGTAAGTAATCGGTTTAGGGTTTATAAGAATTGAGTGAGTTGAGAGTATAGAACGTAATACCTTTGTGGAACCTTTGAGGGTTCCTTTTATAGGCAATGAAACCCTAATGGGCTGTCACTGATGCTTCGGCCCCAAGGAAGAGATAAGCACCAGAATTAGATTGATTGTTATCTTCTAATTATGGTGATTGAATATCCTCTTCTTTGGAGTGAATCATATTCAGAGATAGAATATGATTATGTCTAACCCCCGCACCGGTCATGTCGGGCCGTGGGCCGCACACATGTGTGCGGTTACTGTTCATCCAAGCCCGTAAGCTCAAATGACATTACTCCCACCCATCCGTGATGGGCCGGATACGGGTAGTACCCGTGGGTCGGGTTCATAACCCGGCTGGGGACTATACATCATCATGTACCCCCAGTCTAGTTGTTACAACCATAGGCGTAACCTCTAGACTACCAAGATGCTCCCTGGACGTACCAAGAAAAATAGGGAATGATAAGTTGTCCAAGAATTTGTTTTGCCCGCACGTGGCAACCTGACTTAGGAATTTATTCCATTATTATCTCAGCCGCTAGTGGCGACCGAGACAAATTAAATACAGCATTGAATTTCAAGTCTTACGTAAGAGCTCCATATCCCGACATTAATAACTGTTCACCTGCCACTTTAACTGACAAAAGTGCAAACAGTCAAAACCTCGAGCAGCGTAAACGTCTGAGTCAGAAGTGACCCGTGGGTCCCACCTGACGTTTCACTTGCCACTTGCACCCTAACCACACGATTAAGAATAGTGGCAAACACGTGTCACACATCCAACATGCCATGACCCACGAGGCAACCCTATAAATAAGCCACCCCTACGGCTGTGTGAACACACAGTTCTTATCTCCATTTCTGCCATCAAAGCTTTCTTCTTAGCTACACTTAATCACACACGAATCCTGATATGAGCTTAAACTCATATCCTTTTATCAACAAATAACCCTAAAACATGAAGCAAAATACCAATTTATTTGGCAAAAACAGTATTATGTGGTATGTTTGTGTTTGTGTGCACTTATGTAGGTAAGAAGATACATTTTCAAGCAAACAAGGAAAATTCAAGCTCAAATTGATGAAAAAGACAAAAGAGGATCAAAAGTGACAAGACTTTGAAGAATAAGGACCTATCTTGACAAGTTATGAAAGTTGAAGGACTAAAAGTGAAATAATGTAAAAGTCAAGATTCAAGTCAAACCTGGTCAACTATCAAGTCAACTTAGTCAAGGGATGATTTTGTTGAAGAATCAAAGTTAAAGGACCAAAAATGTTAAAAGAATGAAGATCCTAGCCTAAAACAGCAATCTGCCAAGAAGAAGGACTTGTTTTGCCAAGATTGAAAAGATATGCAAGTGTGATCCATGTGTCAAGAATTCAGCCAATGGGAAGAGAGATATTGTTTCACATGGATTGCCATTTCAGCATAATAAATGTCCACTACTGCCGCCATATTTATTACAAGATCTTAACAGTTTTGATCCGTGTGACATATTTTAAGCCAACCAGAAGCTTACACGTGGCGTCTTCTTCAAAAATAAAAATTGCCAGGATCGCGTTTTTGATAGAAGCAATTTCAGGGAAAGATATAAACACCAAAGATGATCGTTTTGAAGAGACGAATTCAATGGTACAACTCAATTAACATATCACTCATCCAATCAAAAACACCCAAATCATTGTTCATACCTTCAAAGTGCCAAATGCAGAATTTTTCCACGTGGCAAGTTATGACTGGTTCTGACACGTCACCAACCCCAACTAACTCTCCTCTCATGTCTATAAATACTTAGTTTAGTCTTCATTTGTGATTGTAGCCTAATTTTGTAAAAACACCTAGTTAACTTTCCTTTCTCTTTTTCCCTCAATTTTCCCCTAACTACTCAAGAGTCTGACAAACTCTTGAGTCAGTTAGTTAGTTGATAGCTTGTAACAAACTTTGTAACTGATTTCCTTCAATAAAATTCAAATTCCTTTTTCCCGCCAAATTCTGTTCTTCTCATTCAGTCAGATTCTTGCTTCAATTGGATAGTGTTGTTGCTGTTGATGTTTGTTATGATCAACCATAGATCATAACTGACATTTGTGAAGATTGTTAGCTGTTTGATCAGAATATGTTCATTCCATTGTTCATTTGAAGATTTCAAGCAGTTTGATTGATTCCAGATGATTTGTAGCTGTTTGATGGTTGATTCTTGTTGAATGCTAGTGATAGGTGGTGGTTATCACTAGGGCAAGAGAGCTCAGCGCTCCTCTTCTTCCCAAAGGATATCTACATTAGGTTCTATAGTTCTTGTTTTTGTTCCTCTAAACAGTCAACTGCTATGCTTTATTTTCCTAGTTTAATTCTGATGGCTGCATGTTTTACTTGATAGTAATTGATGTTTGATTGATTTTTGTGTGATTGTAGCTTAAACTTGCATACTTGTTTACTGGATTGAGATAATTGTAGTTACTGCATCATTTCTGTCACTTTTTAGCCTAATAGCTTATTTGAAGTTCTAGCCTTGTTAATTGTTTGTTTTCAGTGTTAAAACCTTTCATTTAGTCCATTGAATCTAGTCTGCTATAGCATTTGAATCAGCTTAAGTCAGAACTTAATAAGTCTTTGAAAAAGTTTGTTTAAATTCAGTAAAGGAGTGTTTGGGAGTAGATCATTAGTAGTTTTCAAGTTTTGAGAATTGGTGTTTTAGAGTTCATAACCAGTCTTCTAGTGATAACAAGTGGATTTATACCTTTTACAAGTCAAATAATAGGTCAAACAGGCAAATGGCTTAAAAATAGTTTGGGTCAGCTATCATTCAGTTTTGCTCTTAAAAACTTGCCTTTTTCATTTGCCTAGTTCTCATTCAATCCTTGATGAAATTTCCTCAAATTTATTTCTAGACTTAGCTTATATCATAAAGTTTTAGATTCCATAAGAAAATTCTACAGTATTAGCTTTTAAGCCAGAAAATAGCTTTTTGGTCAAAGGCTGAGCAAAGCTCATTCTCTGAGATAAGCTTGTTACTATTTTCTCATATCTTCAAATCTACTTCATAAAAGTCATGATTTTCTTTCACAAAACCAATTAGTAAGTGTTGAATATTGATTTTAGAGAATTTGAGCTTTTTCCAAAATCTGGTCAAACTTGGTCAACATAAGCTCTTTTTAGCTTATTTCAGATTTCTAGCTCATTTCTTGAAGAAAATAGTTCTGGTTTGATTTCCCATTCTTGAAATAAGTTGCTTAATCAGTTTCATTACAAAGATCAAGTTGTGACTGTTTGGTTTAAGCTGTAGCTTATTTTGAGCTTATCAATAAGCACTCTTTTGCTTAATTTTGATCTTTAGCTAAAATCCTTGGACACACGTAGTTTAAATTGGATTTGGAACATTTTGCAAGTTGTTTCATCTGATTTGGTTGAGTAATAAGTTCAAACGAGCTTGTTGTATCATTTGTCCCGTTTTTGTTTAAAAGTTTTCAAAAATTGCTTTTTAGTCCTTGCATTTCTATCGGTTCTTAATACCTAGCTAAACTTCCTAATTTTCTGGAATTTGCAAGTTTAAGTCCTTTACTTTTGAATTTGTTAAAATTCAGTTAGTAGTTTGTTAGATTGTTACATTTTTAGTTAGTTTGTTATAGTTTTTGCATTGTTGATCCTTATAGTTTACTGTTTTGCATTCTTAGTCCCTATAGTTGTAGAATTTACATTTTGAGCATATAACTTTCATAGAAATTACATTTTCAGTCCTTCTAGTTTTATATTTTGTTAATAGAATTTTGTTTGAATAAAAAATTTGGTATTTGCAAAATGTTTTACGTATAAGTAGTGTAATATTTTTCATTTTTAAATAGTGTTGTTTGAATTAGCATAGATTACCAAGCAAGCTTAAACAACCAAGAACAATTATAAATCCGATATTGGTTGGACTTTCTATTGGTTAAGAACTGAGAAAACGAACTGCATTATATTACATTTCAAATGGCGCCGCTGCCGGTTCTTTGACTACACGAGAGACTATCGATTGACGGTTTTCATTGGCTTTTGGGATCCGTTCATTTTGTGAACGTTATTTTTACGTATCATAAATCAAAAACAAATAAAAAAATCAAAAATATAAAAATATATAAAAACTAAAAAATTAACAAAACAATTCTTTTCCTAAAGAATTGACCAAAAAAATTAAAAAATCCAAAAAGCAATCTTTTTCCTAAGAGATTGCACCCAAAAATATATATTATTGGATTCTCTCGGTTTTTATGTACATATAGTATTTTCCTTTAAAAAACTCATAAATACAAAAATATTTTCCATATATTATTATAAGTAAATACGTATACGTATAAGAACAATCAATCTACATATCTTCCATAAGTATTGCCGAGGCAATACACCGTGTTGAGGGGCGTTCCGGTCCTTGACACGCGTATCGATCAAACAAAATAAAGCAAGAATAGATAAATACTCTCAATAAGCAACAATTCGAAGAATACGAACATTTAAGTGAATAGAAAGGCGATGTGCTATAAAATGCCATCTAAGGGTCAATAGGTACTTAAGTGCTTCGCGCCACCTAACCCCCCGTTCACTTGGGAGTATTCTAAGAAGGAAGGCTTCATTGAGGGTCTTGCACCCAAAGTAGTAAATACATATATTGTTACTTTCTTGTGGATATTTAATATTGAAACTCGAAGAGGATAATCCATTTCTCTTCAAAGTCACACGAGAGCTTCTCTCTCATTCCTCGTATTGAGTTGCATGCTCACTCGCGGGCGTGCACAAATACCGATTGGTGTACAACCTCTTCCTCCGAAAAGGAAGAAAAAGAGAAAGAGTAAGACCACCATCGTCCACCAAGCCGATCACGAGAATCGTGCTTTGTCACCACCACAAGAAGCCATGGCTATTGATAATCGTACTTTGTATGAACGTATGGAATCCAACATTCATGGATATGCTAGTGCCATTAAGATTCCCGACTTTCCCGCTAACACATTTGAGCTACATACATCTATGATCAATATGGTTGCTTTACCACCTTTCTTGGGAAAACAAAATGAGGATCCTCATGCTCACCTAAAGAGATTCCTTTCACTTTGCAATACCATTAAGCATAATGGGGTTCCACATGAGGTCATTAGATTGATGTTAGTGTCATTTTCCTTAGATGGGAGTGCTAAGCATTGGTTAGACACCCAACCACCCGATAGTATCACCACATGGGACGGTTTTACCACTAAGTTTTTGAACAAATTCTTTCCTCCACAAAAGACTATGGCTTTGAGAAATTTAATTATGGGCTTTACACAAAAACCTAGTCAATCCTTTAGTGATGCTTGGGAAGAGTATAGTGAGTTGTTGAGGCGATGCCCTAACCATGGATTGGATGATGTAAACCAAATCAATACCTTCTATAATGGCCTTAAACCTCACCACTAAGATTCACTAAATGCTTCCGCGGGAGGGAGTATTCTTCTTAAAACATACCACGAGGCTTTGAACATTATTGAGACTAAGGCAATGGTTCAAACAAACAATCCATTTGAAGAAAGGGTTCATGTTATCCAAAACACTTCTCAAACTCCTTGTGACATCCAACTTCTTAAAGAGATCCTTCAAACAGTCAAACATGGACAAGAAATGACTAATGACATGGTTCAAAATTTTAAGAGCATGACATTGAACAATTCCTCAAACAATGTGAATGCCATCACCATTTCTTGTGTTACTTGTGGAGGCCCCCACTCTTATGAACAATGTGATAAGGTGCAAGGGTATCAAGGGGAATGCTATGCTTATCAAGAGGAACATCGTGAACACTTCAAGCCTAACATCAATCCAAATAACCTTTCTTACAAATCCCAAAATTACCTTACTCCACCCGGCTTCCCACCCCAACCACCCACCCAAATTCCACAAAATCCTCCTCAAATTTTAGCAAGGAATCAAGGGCAAAGACAACCATACCAAGGAAATAATTACAAGGCACCCAATCAATTTCAACCTCAAGCTAATACCTTTTATCCACCACAACAAGGATTTAATCAACCACTTCCATTTATTCCCAATCAAGCATATGCTCCAATACCAAATCAAGCTTACCCTCAAAATCAAACTCAAGGATATGGGATGCAAGAGACTCAAGATTATGTTGACAAGAAAATGCGTGAAATTGAGAAGAGAATGAATGACCAAGTGAAACGTACAATGGAGGAACAAATCAATAGGGTTTTAGTGGCGGTAACTCAAAGACCACAAGGGGCTTTACCTTCCAACACACAAACAAACCCTCGGGCCAATGTTAATGCTATTACAACAAGGAGTGGTACAACAATAAAGGATCCTTCACCTCCTAAATCTACTATTGTTCAACCCACTTGTGCTCCTACTTGTGATAAGCCTTCTACTTCTACTCCACCTCCTCAAAATGCTCCTATTCACTCAAACACACCTTCTCAACCACCTCATACTTCTCCTTTACCTTCCACACTTCCCAATGAAGAAGCTAACAAAGACAAATCTTCTACCACAACACCTATTCCACCTACACCAAAACCTACTCTTCCATACCCTTCAAGGTTGAAAAAGGACAAGTTAAAGAACAAAGATGACATCCAAGTCTCCAATTTCTTAAGGATGTTCAAGCAACTCAATATCAACATATCCTTTGCGGAAGCTCTTGCTTATATGCCAAAGTTTGCTAAGATGTTCAAGGATTTGCTCTCAAACAAAGAAAAATTGGTTGATTTGCCCAACACATCACTTAATGAAAATTGTTCTGCGGTGTTACTTAAAACCTTACCAACAAAACTTGGAGATCCGGGGCGCTTCTTGATACCTTGTAATTTTCCCGGTGTTGAAAATTGCATGGCTTTGGCGGATTTAGGGGCGAGCATAAATCTCATGCCTTTATCGGTTTGGAAACAACTATCTCTTCCCGAGCTCACTCCCACTAGGATGACTCTTGAACTAGCCAACCGAACCATAGCTCACCCCGTAGGTATAGCGGAAGATGTGTTTGTAGGTGTGGATAAGTTTACCTTTCCGGCCGACTTTGTAGTGGTCGATTATGACATGGATCCTAGAGTGCCTTTGATTGTTGGTAGACCGTTTTTGAGAACGGGTCGTACCTTGATAGATGTGGCGGAAGGAGAATTAATTATGAGAGTAGAGGATGAGAAAGTGGTGTTTAAGTTAGGGAAAGTTTGTGATAGAAAAGAGGTTAAGGAGTCTAGACCTTGTGAGACTATTAACATTGTGGATGTGCTAGATGAAGTGTGTAATGAACACTTTCATGATGCTTGTAAGAATGCTAGTGATGAGATTCCACATATTGAAACCGTGGCCTCAATTGCTCCCTCTTTCACCTTTTGGAGAGAGTGATTTCCTCTTGGAGGAATTTGAGTCTAACTTTCTTGGTGATAATGATTCTCCTATTAATTGGGAAGAAGATATTCTTACAATCCAAAAGTTGCTCAATGAGGACCCTATTCCTTCTCCTATTCCACAAGAGATTACCATTGAGGAACCTTCCATAGTAAAACCTTCCATAGAGAGTCCACCTCCCATTGAACTTAAGGAACTTCCATCCCACTTAGAATATGCTTTCTTAGAAGGAAAAGACCAATTACCGGTGATTATTGCTAAAGAGTTGAAAGAGGATAAGAAGGAGCAACTTATTGAAGTCCTTAAGCAACACAAGAAAGCCTTAGCATGGAAAATATCCGACATAAGGGGAATTGATCCACATTTTTGTACTCACAAAATCCTTATGGAGGACGACTATAAACCCGCCATTCAAAACCAAAGGAGAGTTAACCCAAAAATCCATGAGGTTATTAAGAAGGAAGTGATTAAACTCTTAGATGCGGGTATGATTTATCCCATTTCCGACTCTCCATGGGTTAGCCCGGTTTATTGTGTTCCAAAGAAGGGTGGAATCACCGTGGTGCCTAATGAGAACAATGAGCTTATTCCCACGAGACTTGTAACCGGTTGGAGAGTTTGCATTGATTATAGAAAACTCAATGAGGCAACTAGGAAAGACCATTTCCCGCTTCCCTTTATGGATCAAATGCTTGAACGCTTAGCGGGAAATGAGTACTATTGTTTTCTTGATGGCTTTTCGGGTTATTTTCAAATACCCATTGACCCTAAGGATCAAGAAAAGACCACATTCACTTGTCCCTACGGTACATTTGCTTACAAGAGGATGCCTTTTGGCCTATGTAATGCACCGGGGACGTTTCAAAGGTGCATGATGGCGATTTTCCATGACATGATAGAGCAAACCATGGAGGTTTTTATGGATGACTTTTCCGTTTTTGGAAGCTCCTTTAGCTCATGTCTCACCAATCTTGAGAGAATGCTTAAGCGTTGTGAGGAAACACGTTTGGTGCTTAATTGGGAGAAATGTCACTTTATGGTGAAAGAGGGGATTGTTTTAGGACACAAGATATCCAATAAGGGATTAGAAGTTGATCGAGCTAAAATTGATGTGATTGCTAAGCTTCCCCCACCCACCTCGGTTAAAGGTGTGAGGAGTTTCTTAGGTCATGCGGGCTTTTATAGGCGCTTTATACAAGATTTCTCTAAGATAGCTAGACCGATGACTCATCTCTTGGAGAAAGAGGCTCCTTTCATCTTTGACCAAGCTTGTTTAGACTCTTTTGAGACCCTTAAGGAAAAATTGACAAAGGCTCCCGTTTTGGTTTCTCCAAATTGGGAATTACCTTTTGAGCTTATGTGTGACGCTAGTGATTATGCGGTGGGGGCCGTCTTAGGACAAAGAGTTACTAAGCATTTTCAACCTATACACTATGCGAGTAAAACCATGACCGGTGCACAACTTCATTACACTACCACGGAAAAAGAGTTGCTTGCTATAGTATATGCTTTTGAGAAGTTTAGACCATATCTTGTGCTTTCCAAGACCATAGTGTATACGGATCACTCCGCTCTCAAGTATCTTATGACAAAACAAGATGCTAAGCCTAGGCTTTTGAGATGGGTTTTGTTGCTTCAAGAGTTTAAGATAGAGATTCGTGATAAGAAAGGGGCCGAGAATTTAGCGGCGGATCATTTGAGTAGACTTGAGCATCCTTTTCAAGGAGATTTCCCACATCAAGAAATCAATGAATCCTTTCCACTAGAGGAGCTCATGTCTATCTCTTCCCAAGAGGATGCCACACCTTGGTTTGCGGATATAGCAAACTATCTTGTGGGCAATGTGCTTATTGAGGGTCTTACTTATCAACAAAAGAAAAAGTTTCTTAAGGAAGTTAAGTACTACTTTTGGGATGATCCATATCTTTTTAGGCAATGTGCGGACCAAATCATTAGACGGTGTGTAGATGGGCCCGAGGCATTTAAAATCTTAGAGGCATGTCATAAAGGACCTACGGGTGGACATTTTGGGCCTAACTACACCGCCAAGAAAGTCTTTGATTCGGGTTACTATTGGCCTTCCATTTACAAGGATGCCCAAGAGATGGTGAAATTTTGTGATGTTTGTCAAAGACAAGGAAAAATTACACAACGTGATGAGATGCCACAAAATTTTATCCAAGAGTGTGAGATATTTGATGTATGGGGAATAGATTTCATGGGACCTTTTCCATCCTCTAAGGGAAACAAGTATATACTTGTGGCGGTGGATTATGTGTCCAAGTGGGTGGAGGCTAAAGCCTTACCTACTAATGATGCTAGAGTGGTTGTAAAGTTCTTGAAACAATTGTTTGCTAGATTTGGTGTACCTCGGGCCATCATAAGTGATCATGGTACGCACTTTTGTAATGATCAATTCACAAGAGTTATGAAGAAATATGGAGTGAATCATAGACTTTCTACCGCGTATCATCCTCAAACAAATGGTCAAACCGAGGTCACAAATCGTGGTTTAAAGAGAATTTTAGAAAGAACGGTGGGAGAGCATAGAGCTTCTTGGTCGGATAAGCTTGATGATGCTTTGTGGGCGTTTAGGACGGCTTTTAAAACACCAATTGGTTGTACTCCTTATAGGCTTGTCTATGGAAAAGCGTGCCACCTCCCATTTGAGTTAGAACATAAGGCATCTTGGGCTCTCAAGTGGGCTAACTTTGATTTAAACCAAGCCGGTTCACATAGGAAAGATCAAATCAATGAGATGGATGAGTTGAGAGCCAATGCCTATGAGAATTCTTTGCTTTACAAGGAAAAGACTAAGAAATTGCATGATGCTAAGATCAAGAATCGTGAGTTCAAAGTTGGAGAGCCGGTTCTCCTCTTTAACTCAAGATTGAAGCTTTTTGCGGGCAAGCTTAAGTCGAGATGGTCCGGTCCATTTACTATTGCTCAAGTGTTTCCATATGGAACTCTTGAGTTGTCCCAACCCGATGGTCCAAATTTTAAAGTGAATGGTCACCGTGTTAAACATTACTTTGGGGAGGACATTTCCGTTGAAATGGTCCAAGAGGTCCCCATTTTCCCCATGAATTAATTCATTGAGGGATGAGTCGAGCTAGAGACTCATTAACTCAAGCATCGTATAACTAGGTTTAGAGTGTGGTAGGTTAGCAATAAAGGCATAGATTTGGAGATAAGTGTAGGGGAGACCTTCTTTTGTCTTCATGCTTGTTTGTAGGGTTGCTCACTCATTTCATGCTTTGGAGCTTATGGAGGAGGCCCTTGTATCCGGTTCACTTCGTTACTTTAGTGAATTTTCATTGACACCTTGTGCTTAAACATGATTTCACTAATAGTTGTCCTTTCCTTAACTTGGGTTAAGCAAAGTCTATTCATTGTCATAAGTGTAGGGGAAGTTTTTATACTTCCATGCTCTTAAACATTGAGGACAATGCTTAGCTTAAGTGTAGGGGGGTCTTCTATCGAAGTGACCTTACCTAGAACTTGTCATTGTCTTGCATGATAACATGATAAAAATGAATTTTCAACATTTTTCAAATTTTTGATCTACTTTGGCCACCAAAAATATGCATTCATAATTTTTGCATCAATCATTTTTCATTTTGCATATCACATTTGCATTGTATATATTCTTTTATTTCTCATCAAAAAGATATAAAAAGGAAAAATATAATAAAACATGGTTTTAACAAATTTAGACTTCTTTGACATATTAGGCCCGCCATGGATATTTTGACTCAACCCGAGTTTGCTTATTTTAGCACTCTCTAGCTAGTATCCTTAACCATGTAGTCCTTCATTGGTCTATTAGGCTAAGCTTCCACCAATTTCATTCTTTGAAATTTTAAATTTGTGGAGAATGGGAAATGATAGAGTTGAAGCAAGTGTAAAAGGGCTAGATAGACTTCATGGCAATTACTTGTGGCTAAACCCTTCTCTTCTTGACCTCTATTTTCTTCGCTTGTATATAATTGTTAATAAATAATCAAGTACGGTTTTAATTGGTTCGTAATCTCTTATGCATTTTTGGCTAATCATTTATGGTTGATATGAGTACGTCTTAAGATTCTAAGTTAGCACGTTTTATGTGTACTAGACTTGTGTCATGCTCCATATTTAGCGGGTGTTTTTCCTTTTCTTCTTTTCAAATTTCTTTGTGAGGAATAAAGAAAAATAAGAGCGGCTTATGAAAAAAATGAGTGGCTAGAAAAAAAATAAAAAGAAAAAAAAATAAAAAAAATAATGCAAGACTCCCAAGAGGGGCAGTGTGGTGTTAATTATAGTGACTATTGAGTTCCAATATTACCTTGACGGGTTGCGGGGATTCAATAGATTGCTCCAATCCAATATTACCTTGACGGGTTGCGGGGTTGAAGATCCAAAATCTCAAAAAGATGCGGATGTAAATTATTGCGTGAGTTTTATTTTTCTTTCCTTAGCGAGTGTGTAGTTACTTATGAAAGCATGACATGAGGATTTTACACATAAGGCGAATGACTTATTACTCTTAATACGGACTTATATTAATTGTGAGCGGTTTTTCAAGTAATGGATGAGAAGATTACTTAGGATTAAAACCGTGCTTCCTTATTTTTGGATTTTACACTTCTTATATTTCACACTTGAATAATGACAAATTTGCCCACAAGCAATTTGCTCAATTAATAACCGGTTCCACATTTAATTGTCATGAATAAGTTGATGCACTTTTTACTTGTGAATGCAATGATTCCATTTATAAGCTTGGTATGGGGAAAGTGAAACTTGAGGGTGATAAATGTTCATGGTATCCAAGCCCTAATCCAAGTCATTGAATTCTTTATGAGTTATTTCCATCAAAACCATTTCAAGAAAAATCAAAAAGATATAGAAAGAATTGTATTTTGATTCATTACATTATTAAAAGTCAAAATCATGCATCATTTAGTTTAGAGTAGTGTAGATGCATCTCATATGGCCAAGGTGGATTAATTATGAGGGAAATGTAAATTTTTAAAGCCTTGAAATATAATATTGCATGAGGACATGGCAATGCTCAAGTGTAGGGGAATTTGATATGAGCTTAAACTCATATCCTTTTATCAACAAATAACCCTAAAACATGAAGCAAAATACCAATTTATTTGGCAAAAACAGTATTATGTGGTATGTTTGTGTTTGTGTGCACTTATGTAGGTAAGAAGATACATTTTCAAGCAAACAAGGAAAATTCAAGCTCAAATTGATGAAAAAGACAAAAGAGGATCAAAAGTGACAAGACTTTGAAGAATAAGGACCTATCTTGACAAGTTATGAAAGTTGAAGGACTAAAAGTGAAATAATGTAAAAGTCAAGATTCAAGTCAAACCTGGTCAACTATCAAGTCAACTTAGTCAAGGGATGATTTTGTTGAAGAATCAAAGTTAAAGGACCAAAAATGTTAAAAGAATGAAGATCCTATCCTAAAACAGCAATCTGCCAAGAAGAAGGACTTGTTTTGCCAAGATTGAAAAGATATGCAAGTGTGATCCATGTGTCAAGAATTCAGCCAATGGGAAGAGAGATATTGTTTCACATGGATTGCCATTTCAGCATAATAAATGTCCACTACTGCCGCCACATTTATTACAAGATCTTAACAGTTTTGATCCGTGTGACATATTTTAAGCCAACCAGAAGCTTACACGTGGCGTCTTCTTCAAAAATAAAAATTGCCAGGATCGCGTTTTTGATAGAAGCAATTTCAGGGAAAGATATAAACACCAAAGATGATCGTTTTGAAGAGACGAATTCAATGGTACAACTCAATTAACATATCACTCATCCAATAAAAAACACCCAAATCATTGTTCATACCTTCAAAGTGCCAAATGCAGAATTTTTCCACGTGGCAAGTTATGACTGGTTCTGACACGTCACCAACCCCAACTAACTCTCCTCTCATGTCTATAAATACTTAGTTTAGTCTTCATTTGTGATTGTAGCCTAATTTTGTAAAAACACCTAGTTAACTTTCCTTTCTCTTTTTCCCTCAATTTTCCCCTAACTACTCAAGAGTCTGACAAACTCTTGAGTCAGTTAGTTAGTTGATAGCTTGTAACAAACTTTGTAACTGATTTCCTTCAATAAAATTCAAATTCCTTTTTCCCGCCAAATTCTGTTCTTCTCATTCAGTCAGATTCTTGCTTCAATTGGATAGTGTTGTTGCTGTTGATGTTTGTTATGATCAACCATAGATCATAACTGACATTTGTGAAGATTGTTAGCTGTTTGATCAGAATTTGTTCATTCCATTGTTCATTTGAAGATTTCAAGCAGTTTGATTGATTCCAGATGATTTGTAGCTGTTTGATGGTTGATTCTTGTTGAATGCTAGTGATAGGTGGTGGTTATCACTAGGGCAAGAGAGCTCAGCGCTCCTCTTCTTCCCAAAGGATATCTACATTAGGTTCTATAGTTCTTGTTTTTGTTCCTCTAAACAGTCAACTGCTATGCTTTATTTTCCTAGTTTAATTCTGATGGCTGCATGTTTTACTTGATAGTAATTGATGTTTGATTGATTTTTGTGTGATTGTAGCTTAAACTTGCATACTTGTTTACTGGATTGAGATAATTGTAGTTACTGCATCATTTCTGTCACTTTTTAGCCTAATAGCTTATTTGAAGTTCTAGCCTTGTTAATTGTTTGTTTTCAGTGTTAAAACCTTTCATTTAGTCCATTGAATCTAGTCTGCTATAGCATTTGAATCAGCTAAGTCAGAACTTAATAAGTCTTTGAAAAAGTTTGTTTAAATTCAGTAAAGGAGTGTTTGGGAGTAGATCATTAGTAGTTTTCAAGTTTTGAGAATTGGTGTTTTAGAGTTCATAACCAGTCTTCTAGTGATAACAAGTGGATTTATACCTTTTACAAGTCAAATAATAGGTCAAACAGGCAAATGGCTTAAAAATAGTTTGGGTCAGCTATCATTCAGTTTTGCTCTTAAAAACTTGCCTTTTTCATTTGCCTAGTTCTCATTCAATACTTGATGAAATTTCCTCAAATTTTTTTCTAGACTTAGCTTATATCATAAAGTTTTAGATTCCATAAGGAAATTCTACAGTATTAGCTTTTAAGCCAGAAAATAGCTTTTTGGTCAAAGGCTGAGCAAAGCTCATTCTCTGAGATAAGCTTGTTACTGTTTTCTCATATCTTCAAATCTACTTCATAAAAGTCATGATTTTCTTTCACAAAACCAGTTAGTAAGTGTTGAATATTGATTTTAGAGAATTTGAGCTTTTTCCAAAATCTGGTCAAACTTGGTCAACATAAGCTCTTTTTAGCTTATTTTAGATTTCTAGCTCATTTCTTGAAGAAAATAGTTCTGGTTTGATTTCCCATTCTTGAAATAAGTTGCTTAATCAGTTTCATTACAAAGATCAAGTTGTGACTGTTTGGTTTAAGCTGTAGCTTATTTTGAGCTTATCAATAAGCACTCTTTTGCTTAATTTTGATCTTTAGCTAAAATCCTTGGACACACGTAGTTTAAATTGGATTTGGAACATTTTGCAAGTTGTTTCATCTGATTTGGTTGAGTAATAAGTTCAAACGAGCTTATTGTATCATTTGTCCCGTTTTTGTTTAAAAGTTTTCAAAAATTGCTTTTTAGTCCTTGCATTTCTATCAGTTCTTAATACCTAGCTAAACTTCCTAATTTTCTAGAATTTGCAAGTTTAAGTCCTTTACTTTTGAATTTGTTAAAATTCAGTTAGTAGTTTGTTAGATTGTTACATTTTTAGTTAGTTTGTTATAGTTTTTGCATTGTTGATCCTTATAGTTTACTGTTTTGCATTATTAGTCCCTATAGTTGTAGAATTTACATTTTGAGCATATAACTTTCATAGAAATTACATTTTCAGTCCTTCTAGTTTTATATTTTGTTAATAGAATTTTGTTTGAATAAAAAATTTGGTATTTGCAAAATGTTTTACGTATAAGTAGTGTAATATTTTTCATTTTTAAATAGTGTTGTTTGAATTAGCATAGATTACCAAGCAAGCTTAAACAACCAAGAACAATTATAAATCCGATATTGGTTGGACTTTCTATTGGTTAAGAACTGAGAAAACGAACTGCATTATATTACATTTCAAATCCCTTCCTCCGCAGGTTAGAATACCACGTCCTTACCTTTTTATTTAGTAATGGCTCACAGAAACAACCCCACAATTGGATCGTGCTTAATGTAATGACCCAAGAACAACTATATCACTTTTGTACCAATTATTTCATCCCTACCAACCTACACCCCAAACTTCCTGGCGCCGGAGACCTCATAACTGAGGCTCCGGAGGGTAAAATTGGCCTTTACACTCGCCTTTTTGATGCGGCCAACTACCGTATTCCATTTACCCGTTTCCTCATAGATCTATTAGGATATTATGACGTGCATATTAGTCAGCTTCACTGTATAGGCGCATGTAAGATAAGTCAATTCGAGATTCTTTGCCGTGCCAGAAGAATCCCCCCAACCGTAGAACTATTCCGGCTATTTTACACCCCCAGCATAGTAAATGGTTGGTTATACTTTAAGAAACGATCCCCTAACAGCCCCCAGTCCCATAATAAGCCCATGGACTCGCTGAAAAACTGGTACGACCACTACTTTTTCATTGACTCAATAGTATGGCCGGCTGATTATGCCTTCAAACATAGGGTATCCCACGACCCCTTGCCGCATGTTAGTACATATAACCCCCGACACTCCCATGAAATAGATCTGAACAGGACAGGATTCCATAGAAACCTCCCCGAATCATTTCTATGTTTGCTAGGGATTAGCCGCAACTATTTCGGCCCGTCCAACAGATATCCTGTGTTTTGGAGAAGGCAGGGTGAAGGTAGGCTAGCATCCGTACACCAAAAAGCTCATTCAATTACTTTGTAATGGCTAACATATTTTGTTATTTTATGGCAGAAATGAACTTCTTTGGACTTCTACGCCAAGGCGACCCAAAGCTCGTACCAGAGGGCTCCCGTCCCATACGTGAGAACGAATTACCCCTCCTTGAGCATACCCGAAACATGACGGTTGCTCTTGAGGCCGTGCCGGACCCCCACTCGGACGAGGAAGAAACAACTCTGATGAGGACTCCCGTCGAGTTCAGCAATGAGGACGGTGATAACAGGATGCTCGAAGGAGGAGCCGGGCCCTCCTCGCCGCCTAAGACTGCCACTCCCGCACATGGGGAAGAGCAAGGAGACAACATTGAATTGACCACCTCCAGCCTTCGCCAGATGTTGGGCGACGATGAGGAAGAGGTTCAGCAAATCAATGAAGAGGAAGACGAGGAAGCTGAAAAAGAAGTTGAGGAGGAGGTTGAAGAAGCAACAACTCAGCCCGTCGCTAAGCGTACCCGCAGAAAGAACAAGCGGGTAAGAAGAGCTGACCCGACCGAGATTGGCAAACACAATGCCCCTGCCAAGAAACTTCGAGAAGACCACCCCTTATATCAATCTGTTGGGAGCACCACCCAGGCTTCTGAGACAGTCCGAGCCGCACATGTCGATCAGTTTACTCAGATTCCCCCGACCACATCAGAATTAGCAGCAAATAACATGTAAGGCTCTATCTCGCTAACAAATTCCCGTTAAGCAATACTTAATATGTATCCAAATGCTCGTTTTGCAGGAATGAAGAAACTAGTGCCGTGCCTCCACCTGATGCCCAAATGGAGAAGGGAAAAGAAAAGGAAGTGGAGAAAAATCCTATGCTTCATACGGCCGCCACAAAATCCGGTCCCGTATACGAAGAAGGTACCCCCACAGCCTCCCAAGACCTCCCAACATCCGGCCGCCCTCAATCGTTCAACCCTGTTTGGATTATTACCACTACATCATGAATGAGGGAAGCCGAGGAATACCGAGAGTACCTCAATAACTGCATACCACCAGGCTTGGTACGAGAAGTGAATGCACTAAGCCATGCTGACTTGGCGAATGAGTACAACGGCGCTTTGGTGCATCAAATGGCAATGGGCACCTCAATGAGAGTAAGATTCGAAGCCGCGCTTGGGCATGTAGAGTCCCTCAAGAGGAAAGTTGGACGGAGGGAGAGAATGATCGAGGAGAATGAAGCTTAAATCGCTGCCCTTCAGTCCCAACTTACTAGTGCCGAGGCGACCGTGAAGGAGCAATCAGCCCGTGCGAATGCTTATGACCAACAAGTGGCTGAGCTCGAGGCAAAACTAGATGCCGTGACAACCAAGGTACATATCCGTGACGCACCACTCTTATTCCATAAGAAACATAATCTAACAGTTACTCTCTCATATAGGTGACCGCAGCGGAGGCGTCTGCCAAGTCCTCCTCCAGCCAGGTATCCGTGCTCACCAAAAAACTTGAGGATGCTCAGATGACAATCCAGAGCATGGAGAAGGTACAAGAGGAGCTTGCTTATGAGAGGGTTATTACCAAGGAGCTAAAGGAGGCGTCCGCCCAAAAAGATGAGATGATAGATGCCCTCACCGCCGAACTAGAGGCCCCTGAATTTGTGCAACAGTTTGCCAACCTTGTGTCAGATGGTATTGACCACGACCGCCATGAAGGAATGGTCCAGGCCGTAGAGCTAATCAAGAAAAAGGAGAACTTCACCAGGCATGCTTTCTTTAATCCTGAAGCTGCTAACAAGATGACTGCTTCCATGGCCGCGATGCGAGATCTACATTATCCATTCTTGGTTGAGCTGGAGGCAACCAGGATGCATCGAACATGGAGATCATGGAAAAGCTTAGTCTTGGTGCGTTCTCTCAAGATGAGGATCATTCCCGTGCTTCCTTCACTCCATCGCCCAGCCACCTGACGCTTCCTATCTATGAATATGTAACCAGGATCGTGCTTGATGAAGAACCCTTAAGCGGGGTACTGGAGAGGAACGCGACTCAAGCCTTGAAGCGGAGGGAACGTGGTGAGGGGTTGCCTTTTTTGGCTGAGAAACAAGTGGAGATAGGTAAGTTTCTCCCTCCCATGTAGGGTGCCCCTACCTGATTATCCATTTCAGACAATATGGTTTGTAACCTTTGAATATTTGTTGCTTTTATTCGTCCGTGCATGTACACGGCTAAGACTGATATGCTGGATAACTGTCTTTTGTTTATAGGTCCATGGTAACCACGGCCATTTTGTTATTTATTTGGAAACTTGTGTATTTTTATTTTGTTGAATATTGTATATCAATACTGCATGACATGTCACGTCTTACACAAAAAGGAAAATACATACAAGTCTATAATTCACTAGACATGTGACGTGCGTCTTTACTATGCAAAGCACTGCGTGAGTACGACATACGAAACTTACCTCAACGTCTTGTGAGTAAGGTGTCTAGTAAGGATACATGATCTGTGCCGCTGGGGTTGCATCCCTCTTACGCGGCAAGTTGAATTAGTAGGTTCACTTAATCCTCTTACCCCGCATGGAGGCGTATAGTACATGTACGGTGATTTGAATGAATGCATATGAATGAAACATGACATATTATAATAATAACTAAAATTCATATGACTAACAAAAAATCTAAAAAATAATTTGCACGAAACAAGCCGTGGAGCTAGCTAGGCACCACGGCATTTTATTAGAACGTTTACATTTTTTGTTTGAACAAGAATGATAAGTCATAAAAAACAAAAAGGAACCTAAACAAAACATAAGAAGCAAAACAGATAGAGCACATGGATCTTCATTAAAGCCACATATAGCAAAGTACCCATGCGGAAGCCGTAGCTTTCAAAGATAGCACCTTTTGAGATTGGAGATGTTCCACGTGCGTTCCAGGTCGCGGCCATCCATGTCACGTAACTTGTACGCGCCTCGTCCCAAGGCTTCCGTGACCTCATACGGTCCTTCCCACTTAGGGCCCGACTTTCCTGTATTCTCCGCTCGACTTGCTTCGTT
The DNA here is from genome assembly GCA_025667525.1 of Glebionis coronaria. Taxonomy (NCBI): domain Eukaryota; kingdom Viridiplantae; phylum Streptophyta; class Magnoliopsida; order Asterales; family Asteraceae; genus Glebionis; species Glebionis coronaria. The sequence goes on along the minus strand of CM046874.1, from coordinate 64,627,965 downwards.
GGCACGATAGACATAATCTCCCGGTCGAAAAGAGACACCTTTAACCTTGGCGTCATAGTAAGTCTTCATTTTAGCCTTGGACTTAGCCTTATTAATGGCTGCTATCTCCCTTTTTTCTTCCAACAGATCCAGGTTGATTCGCAGCTGCTCGTCGTTCGTAACGACATTAACCTCCGTCGTGCGGATGGTAGGCATTCCTATTTCTGCTGGTATAATAGCTTCAGTGCCGTAGGCTAATGCAAATGGAGTATCTCCGTTAGTTGTTTTGATCATAGTCCTATGCGCCCATAGAACATGTGGTAACTCATCCACCCATTTGGCACTTCGTTCATCTAGACGTGCCTTGATGCCATTTCCCAAGCTTATATTCGCTCGTTCCACAAGGCCATTTGTCTGCGGACGCTTAACAGACGCGAAGCGCCGCTTGATATTCAATGATGCACACCAGTCCTTGAATGGATTATCCTCGAACTGTTTACCGTTGTCCGAAATGATTTCTCCTGGCAAGCCAAAACGGCACACAATGTTCTCCCAAACAAACTTTTTAACTTGCTTGCCTGTGATGGATTTGACTGCCTTGGCCTCTATCCATCGTGTGAAGTAGTCCATTGCGACAATCAAGAACTTAACTCCCCCCGCAGCTACAGGAAACGATCATGCGATGTCAATTCCCCACTTATAGAATGGCCATGGGGATGTAATAGGTGTAAGCTCCTGCTGCGGATGTCGCGGCACTGGTCTATGCACTTGGCAATCACTACACCTGCGAATCATGTCGCGCGCGTCCCTGTACATGGTAGGCCAATAGTATCCTGTTCGTAAGGCTCGAGCTACCATGGATCGTGGACCTGCGTGCATGCCGCATAACCCTTCATGTATTTCACTGATTACATAAGTGGCCTGACATGGTCCAACACACCGCAACCACGGCTGCAAGAAAGAGCGCTTATAAAGGATACCTTCTCGAAGTTCGAAGTGTTGCGACTTCCTCCTGATGCGCCGCGCCCCTTTTTCATCGTCCGGAAGGGTCTCACTAGTCAAGTACTTGATGATCGGGGTCATCCATGTAGGTTCATCCTCTTCAACTATTGTAGCGAACTCCCCTTCTATTATAGATTTCTCCTTGAGTATTTCCACCAAGACTTGTTTGGACAAGTGAGCGAAGCTTGTGGATGCGATCTTGCTAAGAGCGTCCGCCTTCTTGTTCTCACCTCTTGGCACCTGCTTGATGGAAAACTTGCTGAAAGCCTCGATTAGTGACTTGACTTTCTCCAAGTATCGGACCATGTTGTCCTCCTTAGCCACATATCCACCTAGAATATGGTTCGCAACAAGTCGTGAGTCCACGTAGGCCTCAAGGTTGCGGACTCCCATTTTAGCGGCGATTTTTAAACCCGCAATTAATGCTTCATATTCCGCTTCGTTGTTGGTGGCTGTGAACTCAAAACGGAGGGCGTACGTAAACTCCATTCCTTCCGGATTTGTGAGGATGAGACCAGCTCCGGACCCATCCGTACACGAAGATCCGTCCGTAAATAGCACCCATGGTTCTGTTGGAGTCTCGTCTTATTTAACGATTGGCCCTTCGTCATACGGCTTCTCTATCAAGAAATCTGCCAAGATCTGGCCTTTAACAGCCGTCCTTGGCCTATAAGATATATTATGTTCCCCTAATAGGATACTCCATTTTTGTAGCCTTCCTGTTACATCCGGTCTAGATATGACTTGCTTTATTGGTTGGTCAGTAATGACTACGATTGGGTGCGCCTGAAAGTATCGGCGCAACCGCTTTGTAGCAAACACTAGTGCCAACACCAATTTTTCCATAGAGGAGTAATTCAACTCCGGCCCTTGTAGTGTTCTACTTATGAAGTAGACCGGAGTTTGAACCGTATCCCTATCTGTCATGAGTACCGCACTTATTGCTCCGTGTGTGGCTGAGAGATACATAATGAGTTCCTCCTTTGGCCGGGGAGCTACTAGCATATGGAGAGATGCAAGATGCTGCTTGAGTTGGCCAAAAGCTTCCTCGGCTTCCTTTGTCCACCGGAAGTCTCCCTTCCTAATGCACTTTTTGAGTGTCTTAAATAGGGGTAATGACGTCTCTACGGATTTGGATAGGAACCTATTTAGCCCGGCTAGCTTCCCATTTAAGGATTGCACCTCCTTCCATGTCTGAGGGGATGGGAGCTGTATTACTACGTCCGTCTTCTCTGGGCAAGGTTTGATTCCATTTGGATCAATCATATATCCAAGGAATATTCCCTCCGTTGCCCCAAACATGCATTTCTTTGGGTTTAGCTTCATGTTAATCCTCCTTAGTGTGTCGAATGTCTCTTGGACATCCCAGAGAAGTGCGTCCTCCGTATGACTTTTTATGACTAAGTCATCCACATAGACTTCTAGGTTGCAGCCTATCTGCGAATCAAAGGCTTTGTCCACAAGCCGCTGGTATGTAGCACCGGTGTTCTTTAGTCCAAACGGCATTTTTGTATAACAATATACGCCCTGACTAGTATGGAACGCCGTCTTTTCCGTGTCCTCCTCCGCCATCTGGATCTGGTGGTACCCTTTATATGCGTCTAGGAAGCACTTAAAGGGATATCCACATAGAGATTCCACCTTCCAGTCAATCTCCGGTAACGGGTAACAATCCAGTGGGCAGGCTTTGTTCAGATCCGTGAAATCCACACACATGCGCCAACTCCCGTCATGTTTCTTGACCATGACCAGATTGGATAACCACCCGTGGTAGTATACCTCGCGCATGATACCTGCATCCACTAGTTTCCGTACTTCCTCCAATATCACTCGGCTGCCCTCAGGCGCCTGGCCGCGCTTCTTTTGCTTGACGGGTTGGTACCCCTGGCGGATTTGGAGCTTATGTTCTGCTATCGCGCGTGGTATGCCTGTCATATGCTTTGGCTCCCACGCGAATATATCTAGATTTGCACCTAAAAGAGAGCACATGGCCCTTTTGCCGCTATTCGAGAGCGCCCCCCCTATGGATATCTCCTGTTCTGGATAGTCAGGATGGATTGCCACCTTCTAATTGGGAGGTGGTGATCCATCCTTGGGTGGAACAGGTGGAGCCGGTGTTGTCACGGTATGACACTCGGATGCTGGTACGATTGTGTTGTAAATGGTGACGATTCCTCCCTCAACAGGGAACTTGATCATTCCGTGTGCCGTGGAAGGTACCGCCTGTATGGCCAGAATACCTGGTTTGCCTATGATCCCATTGTACGGAGAATGTGAGCGTATCACCATGAAGTTCATCCACGTAGTAGTGGAGTGTTCCTCATTCCCAATGGTTACAAGCAGACGCAGTTGCCCTATCGGCCAGATGGTGTCACCACTAAAGCCAGTGAGCGGCGCCGTGGCCGGTACTAATTGGCTCCTTATTTCTGGCCGCAACTACACAAAACAATGTTCATACAGTACTTCTGCTGACGACCCTCCATCCACATACATGCGACGAACATTGTGTGTTCTAATGCTTATCTCAATAGTGAGAGGCGCATCAGTCACATCGGTTGCTGTGATGGGAGGGAATCAGATTTCCCTGCCGCGGGAAAATTTTTGGCCAATTTTCTGCCTCGTGCGGTATTGTCTGGATTGGATCATGTATATGGTCGAAGGTTTGTCCTTTTGGGGATCCTTCTTGTCATACTTCTTGTTGTCTTTTCCATCCTTCCAATCCTTAACCAAATGCTTGAGTTTACCTGATTTGATCAGTGACTCAATGTGCTTCTTGAGTTAGATACACTCCTCCGTGCCATGGCCCTTGTCATTATGGAACTCGCATAAGCGATTTCCTTGCCGACGGTCCGGCGGAGTTGTCATTGGGGGAGGCCTCGGAAAATTTGCCCCTTCCGTCAGTAAGATCTCCCGGTAGGACATCTTTAGGGGAGTAAACTTATCGTCCGGTCGTCCTCCTTTGTTTTGGCTCTTGTAGTCTGAGCCCTTACTACTGTTTTGAATGCTTTGCCCACCCGACTGTCTCCGGGACTGGTCGTTTGATCGGTAGCCGTTTCCTTTGTAAGGGTAAGCTGCGACAACCGCTGTCTCTCCCTCTATGAAGTTTCTGACCCTTTCCATGAGATCATCATACCTCTCTGGACGCTTGTCATTGAGACGCCTGATTAACTCCGTATCTGTTATGGCGTGCATGTAGTCGGAGATTTTCAGGAGTTCCGGCATCGTCTTTGTGCGTGTGCACTCATCGTTGAAGCGTTCAGTGAAGGCTTCTGTAGACTCCCCCGGCCGTTGCTTGACAGTTGCCAATGAGACCGGGTCCCTATTATACTTCTTCCTCTGAGTATAATTATTCTTGAATGTCGTGCGTAGTTCCGTGAAGCTATCAATGCTTCATGGAGGGAGTCCCTCAAACCAGTCACGGGCATTGCCGATCAAAGTCGAATTGAACATTTGGCACCATATAGGCATGGGCCATCGCTCAATTTTAACCTGCGTATCGAATATTTTGAGGTGATCATCCGGATCACCAGTTCCATCATAGGTCTTAACACACGCCGGCATGCAACGTTTGGTGTCCTCAGAGTAGTTCCGTATACGGAGAGTGAAGGGGTCTTCCCTGGGATCCGCCCATGGACTGGTGAGCCTAGGGTCATCCCATGGGTCACACCACGGGCGGGAGAGATCCTCCGCTTCTGCCTCTCAATAATAAGGGCCACCATAATACTCATCATTGTTTGGTGGTGGTGGAGGGGTACGCCTAGGTCGGCGACGCTTGGGCGGATGGTCATCCGATTCCTCTCCTGATGGATCTGGAGACGGGGGTGGTGCCCCATCCCTTGGGTGAGGTCCACTCTTTTGAGAAGAGCCAGGAGCCTTCTTCCCAGTGTCCATCCTATCCCACACACTTGTGCGGCGAGCGGTTCTGGTCAGCTCTCGGTCTGGTCGCTCGGGTGAACCATCAGACTTTTCTCTCCCCTCTCGAGACCGCGTTAGTTCCTCTATGAGGCGATCTCCTATGCGCTCGAACACATTCCTAGGTTGAGGAGTTTCCTCGAAGATGCTCTGCTCCTGAGGCTGAGTCTTCCTTTTCCCCTGATTTTGGGAAGAGGTGATTGGTCCGGTATTGCCAAAGTTGAGCCTAGATTGGAGGTTTCTCCCTAGATTCAACCTTGATGCAATCCCTGGGACGATCCTATCAAAGTTCTGCGTGAGAACTCGAGTGAGATCCTCCTCGCTGAGTGGTTGGATTTCTACTTCCTCCTCAATCGCTGGTCTGCGCGGCTCCTTGTTAGGGGGATTGGGTGCACTCCCGGGATCAGGGTTGTCCAGGGTTGAAGTAGGTGGGGGAGTTATGGAGATCGTGCTCGTCACCCCCATGGACTGAAAACCACCACGGTTACTAGGTCCGCCCGCTGGGCGGCTAGGGGATTGGTTGGGGATGAGTATCCCTTTCCCTTGGGACTTCCGATTTCCAGGATTTGTGTTCCTGGGATTAGCTTGCGGATTCCCCTTCGTCATTGGAAATTCAAGATGAAGTTTCTCTCTAGCTTAGTGTAATGGGCCCCACGGATGGCGCCAACTTGTTGATGCAAAAGTTGGGTGATCCTTGCTAGACCCGAATTAGGCTTAATTCGGGTTGGCTGGGCTCCGGCTCCTACACCAAGTGAACTGTATGGTTGGGATCCTGCACACTAGACAACACGCGTTAGGCTTACCGTGGGAATGTTTCCCACGATTAAACTCCAGCGTGAGAGTAAGTAATCGGTTTAGGGTTTATAAGAATTGAGTGAGTTGAGAGTATAGAACGTAATACCTTTGTGGAACCTTTGAGGGCTGTCACTGATGCTTCAGCCGCAAGGAAGAGATAAGCACCAGAATTAGATTGATTGTTATCTTCTAATTATGGTGAGTGAATATCCTCTTCTTTGGAGTGAATCATATTCAGAGATAGAATATGATTCTGTCTAACCCCCGCACCGGTCATGCCGGGCCGTGGGCCACACACATGTGTGCGGTTACTGTTCATCCAAGCCCGTAAGCTCAAATGACATTACTCCCACCCATCCGTGATGGGCCGAATACGGGTAGTACCCGTGGGTCGGGTTCATGACCCGGTTGGGGACTATACGTCATCACTCGTCATTTTGTAAAAATCGTTCAATGACTTTTAATATGGAAAAGGTGTTGTGTACTTGTTTAATAAATGTTTGGGGACCATGTTATGAACGATTGTAAACTTTTATTTTAATCCAAATGTTTACTTTTAAAATCGATTCTTTTCGAGTCGTTTTCTATTACTTGAGCTGTTATATTATGAAGTAGCACCTCATATGAGCTTCCGCATATGACCCGAAATTGGGGGTGTTACTGATTGGTATCAGTGCTTAAGTTATAGAGAACAAAAAGATTTTCCAAAATAAAAGTTTTGAAATCTTTTAACTATAATTGTCGCAAGCGAAATCTCCGAATTATCGATGGGATCGGAAAGAGAGTATTTATGTATATATGGGATATATGTATATGTTATGAATTGAATCATTGGTACTTGTAAGTTACAAGTCATGTTTCCATTTATTTAATTATAAATATTAATTTCGTAATAACATGAGTTATTATTATGACGTAGGTTGTCACGAAGTCATTTCCAACTAAATACCATTATTCCCGAGTTTAGCAGAGTTGTGGATATCCATGATCCCAACATTTTAGTTACCATTCCCGATGATAATCTTATGGTTTCAAAGATTTTTGATTCCTTAACTCTTATTTTTTAATTATCGATCTATTCTTATTGTTTAGTAGATTCGTTCACTGTTCTCATTGATCTTCGTCTTCCTATTGTTTTAGAAACATGCTTTCTGAAATATCAATTATTGTTCGCAAAAAATTTGTATTGATTGGTATGGTATTTACATGCCTACTAAAATTCCATACCATATCACCAGAAGTTTATCATATCAATCTTTGTTGTATTCAATCTTGATCTTTTGTGTTAACGAACGATGCTCAAATAAAGTAATTTATCATTGTCTTGTTAAAATAAATTGACCGTTTACTTGAACAAGGAAATTATAAATTGTTGAACTATTTGTTTATAAGAACTTATTCACATAGGTTTGGTCGACCCATGGAAATAAGAGATTATAAATGTGTAGGTTTAAGCATAAGGAGTTTGCATGAATCAATCCGATTTCTTAATTTAGGGTTTTATCCCTTCCTGATTAGTTAAACTTTTACTAATTAGATCCTTCTTGATATTCATTCGTTCCTTCTTAGTTCCTTATTTCTATCATCTATTCCTTTTGTTATCTAAATACAATCATTGAATGAATACTCATTATGATTTGAATTGTGTTGTAACAGAATCATGCCACCCAAGACTATGAATGAGACGCAAATACGTGCACTTATCAGTGAGCAAGTTGCTACGGCTATGGCAGAATTTATGGCTAACTGCAATGCTGGTACTGGAGGTTCTGATGGGGCTGGTGGTTTCGGTAATGGAGCTGGCGGTTCTGGTGGAGCTGGCGGTTCTGGTGGAGCTGGCGGTTCTGGTGGAGCTGGCGGTTCTGGTGGTGCTGGTGGTTCCGGTAACGAAGCTGGTAGTTCCGGTGGGGGTGGCGGTTCAGGTGGTAGAACTGATGGTACTGGAACTAATGGTGGTGGAACTGGTGGAGCTGGTGCAAATATGGGCGGTGCAAATTTACCTAATGCACCTGCATTAAGGGGCTGTGATTACACTACATTTATGAAGTGCAAACCACAAACCTTTAAGGGAACTGAGGGTGTCGTGGGTTTGTGCCAATGGTTTGAAAAGTTGGAGTCTGTCTTCCAGATCAGTAACTGTGATGAAGCTGACAAGGTCAAATTTGCTATGGCTACTCTACAAGGTCGTGCTTTGACTTGGTGGAATGGGAGACTTGCCTCTATGGGTATTGATATTGCGTATGGGATACCATGGGCTGTGGTAAGAAGGTGGATGACTGAAGAATTTTGTCCTCGTAGTGTGATTTAGAGGTTGGAAGAAGAACTGTATAACCTAAGACTAAAGGGAACTGACATCGATGGGTATACTAATCGTTTTCATGAGTTAGCGCTTCTATGCCCAAGAATGGTGGAACCTGAACAAGTTAAGGTGGAACAGTACATCCGTGGACTAACCAAGAATATCCGTGGTGATGTGACTTCATTTGAACCGACTGACATTGATAAGGTTGTCCGTATAGCTTACCAGCTTATGGGACAAATTATTTAAGATAAGGTAGATGAGGCCACTTCTGGTGAGAAAAGGAAGGGTGAAGCTGATCGTGAGACTCGTGGTGATGAAAAACGTGACCACAACCGTCATCAAAACCAAAGGAGAGCTAATGCAACGGCTATGGTTGATGCTACAACAAGCAACAAGGATGCTTGTCCGGTTTGCAAGAATAAGAAACATGCTGGTGATTGTTGGAAATGTAATAAATGCGGTAAGCTTGGACACAAGTCTAACAAGTGTCGAGCCCCTGTCAAGGATGTGACCTGCTTCAACTGTAGCGAAAAGGGGCATATGAAAAGGGAGTGTCCAAAGCTGAACAAGGGTGGACAAGGTGGAAACAATCGTGGTGCTACACTTCAGTTAGGAGCTGCTGAGGCCCAACGTGATCCAAAAGTCGTTACTGGTACGTTCTTACTCAACAATCATTATGCCACTACTCTATTTGATTCGGGTGCCGATAAGAGTTTCGTATCTACAACTTTTAGTACCCTTATTGATATTGATCCCGTGGAGTTAGATGTTATATATGAAATCTAATTGGCCAATGGAAAATTAATAAGTACCAATAGCATTTTAAAGGGGTGTACCCTTAATCTCTTGAATCGTTCCTTCTCAATCGACCTAATGATCATAGAACTAGGAAGTTTCGATGTCATAATTGGGATGGACTGGTTGTCTCGGTATAATGCATCTATCCTATGTGATGAGAAAAAGGTTAAGATTCCCTTGACTAGCAAAACTCTGGTTATCGAAGGCGACAAGAATAATTCTAGATTAAAGATCGTTTCGTGTATTAAGGCTCGAAAATACATAGAAAGAGGTTGTGAATTATTCCTGGCTCAAGTGACCGAAGTTGAAACTGAAGAGAAGCAAATTGATAATGTTCCTATCGTGCGTGATTTTCCTGATGTGTTTCCTGATGAATTGCCCGGACTTCCGCCATCAAGGCAAGTTGATTTTCGTATTGATCTTATTCCTGGTGCTGCACCTGTGGCGCGTGCGCCATATCGTTTAGCACCATCTGAAATGAAACAATTATCGGAGCAATTGCGAGAATTATCCGAGAAAGGCTTTATTCGACCGAGCTGGTCACCATGGGGAGCTCCGGTATTATTCGTGAAAAAGAAAGATGGTTCGTTTCGCATGTGCATCGACTATCGGGAGTTGAATAAATTAACTATCAAGAACCGATACCCTTTACCTAGGATCGATGACTTATTTTATCAGTTGCAAGGTTCTAGTATTTATTCAAAAATTGATCTGCGATCTGGTTATCATCAACTTCGCGTTCGCGAGGAAGATATTCTAATTACAGCTTTTAGAACTCGATATGAACATTATGAGTTTCAAGTAATGCCGTTTGGATTGAACAATGCACCGGCTGTGTTCATGGATTTAATGAACCGCGTGTGCAAGCCGTATCTTGACAAATTTGTGATCGTGTTCGTCGACGATATTCTGATTTATTCCAAGAATAAAGAAGAACATGGCGAGCACCTGAAGACTATCTTGGAGTTGCTAAGGAACGAAAAATTGTACGCAAAGTTTTCAAAATGTGATTTTTGGCTTGATTCCGTACGATTCCTTGGTCACGTGATTGATAGCAATGGAGTTCATGTCGATCCCGCAAAAATCGAAGCCATTAAGAATTGGGCTGCACCTACTACTCCTACCGAGGTGCGATAACTTTTGGGTTTGGCCGGCTATTACAGAAGGTTTATTGAAGGATTTTCGTTAATATCCAAACCATTAACAAAACTTACCCAGAAAAATAAACCATATGTATGGGGTGACGACGAAGAGGAGGCATTTCAAACGTTGAAACTTAAATTGTGTAGTGCGCCAATCTTGTCATTACACGAGGGCAGCGAGGATTTCGTTGTCTACTGTGATGCATCTTTAAAAGGATTTGGGGCTGTTTTGATGCAGCGAGAAAAAGCCATTGCGTATGCCTCTAGGCAACTTAGGAAGAACGAGGAAAACTACACCACTCATGACTTGGAATTGGGCGCGGTGGTTTTTGCTCTTCGCCTTTAGAGACATTATCTGTACGGCACTAAGTGTACGGTATTCACCGATCATAAGAGTCTACAGTATATTATTGATCAAAAAGAGCTGAATATGAGGCAACGTAGATGGATCGAGCTTTTCAGTGATTACGATTGTACAATTCGTTATCATGCGGGAAAAGCAAACGTGGTAGCGGATGCATTAAGAAGAAAGGAAAGGGACAAACCTCTCCGAGTGCGTGCTTTGGTAGTAACGATACATAACAACCTACCGGAACAGATTCGAAAAGCACAAGCTGAAGCTTTGAAATCTAAGAATATTAAATCTGAAAACTTTCGCGATGAGGGTGAACCTTTTGAAACCAGATCCGATGGTACAAAATGTCTAAAGGGTTGAGTATGGTTACCAGCATATGGAGGATTGAGAAATCTAATTATGTTGGAATCTCACAAGTCCAAGTATTCCATTCATCCCGGGTCGGATAAAATGTATCATGATTTGAAGAAGTTGTTCTGGTGGCCAAACATGAAGGCGGATATTGGAACATATGTTAGCAAGTGCTTGACATGTGCTAAGGTCAAGGCTGAATACCAAAATCCATCCGGACTGCTTCAACAACCTGAAGTTCCTATTTGGAAATGGGAACGCATTACCATGGACTTCATTTCTAAGCTTCCAAGAACTCCATCTGGCTTTGATTCTATTTGGGTGATTGTGGATCGCTTGACCAAATCAGCCCACTTTATCCCGATAAATGGAAGATTCAAGTTGGAAAAACTTACTCTTATCTATTTGCAGGAAATTGTTTGTAAACATGGTGTTCCTGTATCCATCATCTCGGACCGTGATAGTCGTTTCGCATCAAAATTTTGGGAATCACTTCAAAAATCATTGGGGACTAACCTGGATATGAGCACTGCTTATCATCCTCAAACCGATGGGCAAAGCGAAAGGACAATACAAACATTGGAAGACATGTTATGGGCTTGCGTGATTGACTTTGGTAGTAGTTGGGATAAGCAATTACCATTTGCAGAATTCTCCTACAATAATAGTTATCATGCTATCATTAAAGCCGCACCTTTCGAGGCTCTCTACGGAAGGAAATGTCGATCGCCTGTATGTTGGAGTGAAGTTGGGGATGCTCAACTCACCGGACCAGAATTGATTCGCGAGACTACTAAAATGATTGTGCAAATCAAGAATCGTTTGTTAGCTGCTCGTAGTAGACAGAAAAGTTATGCTGATGAGAGGCAGAAACCTTTAGAGTTCGAGGTATGTGATAGAGTTATGCTAAATGTGTCACCATGGAAAGGTGTTATACGTTTTGGGAAGCGTGGGAAGTTAAGTCCCCGCTATATAGGACCATTCAAGATCACATCAAGAGTGGGTCCGGTAGCATATAAACTTGAATTACCTCGGGAACTACAAGGAATCCACAATACTTGTCACGTGTCGAACCTAAAGAAGTGTTTGTCCGATGAAGACCTTATTATCCCAATGGATGAAGTCAAGATCGATGACAAGTTGCACTTTATTGAGGAACCCGTCGAGATCATGGATAGGGAGGTGAAGTAACTAAAGCAAAGCCGGATCCCTATTGTCAAGGTCCGATGGAACTCAAGGCGTGGACCAGAGTTTACTTGGGAAAGGGAAGATCAAATGTGGAAGAACTATCCGCACTTGTTCAATTTCAACAAGAAACCGGACCATAAGGTGAATTGATCTTTGGGACGAAGATCCCCATTAGATGGAGATGCTGTGACAAACTGGAAATTTCAGGTCATTATTTAAACCTATCTTACAAGTATCTTTAATATTTTAATGAATTTGAGTATTATTATTTTAGACGGTTTAAGTTAAAACCGATAATTAAGGCTTTATTTTACCTTTTTACAAGTAAAGAAGACTATTAGCAAGCGTGATGTCGATGGATGCCAAATATTTTACGTCTTATTGTCGGTTGTTCAATTTTGTCATTTTTGAGGATTTATTTTAAATGACGTGTTAGGTCGAGTCGAGAGTCGATATTTTTATTTCTGAGGTAAGTTTTAAAATTTTAAAAGTATCTTTATGAAACCCGAGCCCCGTAAATATTTTGAAAATTTACTAATAGTTATTTCCCGCTTTCTAGCTAATTATTTTCATTTTTAGCCACAACTATTGCCAAATTGCAACCAAGGTCCCTCCACCACTATATATAAACTTAAAATAAACACACACAACACAAAATCCCACTTAAAAATTTTCTTCTCTCTCCTTGTTCTTCTCTTGTTACCGTGACTTCATCACCACCACCAAACACATTCAATTTTCAAATTAACTTGAATTTGAGGATGATTTGAGCTAAACCAAGACTAGACCCATTCTTAGAATTGATCAAGGATCACATTGGTGTAAAAATTTTACATATGCAAGGCATTTTTATTTTCTTAATGTTGGTAGGTAGAAGCCATGATCATGCATGTTGTTTTTGGCATGATCCATGGTGTTCTTGCTAAAAACTTTGTTAAAAACTTCATTTTGATTCAAAGGTTTTAATTTTGATTATGATTTAGATGTTATGGTTCATATATGTTGATATTAGGGTATAGTAATGATCATTTCTATGGTTGTTTTGATCAAAAAGTTGATTTTGTACAAGATTTTAATGGTCATTTTATAACAGTAAGTAAACTGTAAAATCCGGATTTTTATGTTTTGAAAATGGATTAACTTATAGCCTAGGGTTGTAGATAATTTTATTAGCTTCGATTTTATATAAGGTAGAGCTTCTAGCTCCAAACGAGCGCGAAGTTATGATGTTTTGAATGATCGTGTACCGGGAGACGAGTATCGGCACTACATATAGTTGTTATCGATATTTGGATCGAATCTCGGGGACTCTAAATGGAAGTTTTGAAATATGTAACCTACTGATAATGAGGTTTTTACCTTAGAGGTTGAGTTTACTTTAAAACCCGAGTGTCGGTTTTGTAAACGGAGTTGTTTAAATAAGTTAAAACGGTTGTATGAAAAATTAACGTAAATCTGTCTGGATTTTGTAGTTTGAAAATGTGTCGGGTAAAGGACTTTAAAAGTAATTTCATTTGATAAAATTCTAGGAGGACTTTCTATATATAGTAAGTTAGTTTATCGAGTCGTTTCATAAACGGTTTACGAGTTTATAAGGGGTAAATAAGCTAGTACATGTAGTATGTACCGGCGGACTTTATTAAAAGTATAAAATGGTAAAGTAAATGTGTAGTAAAGTATAACGAAGTTATTTATATCGTTTACTCTCGAGTGTATTGTGGTTTTATGAGTTGAGTTTGACGTTATATATATATATGATTTATTTCTCGAGTCATTATTAATGAACGCGCCTTATTTAATAGGTAGCGGTTCTCGTGTTTGAAAGGCATCCATTATCATCGATGATCATCTCGCTAAATCTCTTATACTAAGGTGAGTCTATAGCCTCGCTTTTATATTATCTTGTAAAGGATTTTTAAAACCCGCGAGGGGGATAACATGCTTGTTTTAAAAATATAACACAAGGGACCCGATGTATGCTAGTTGCCTTGATTATTATAGGTTTGTTATTTCGCTAAATGAAAGTCCTAATTATATCATGAATTGTTAGCCACCGAGTTTTAGTAGGCGCTTATACATGGAATAGTACTATTCGGGAGGACCGACCTCCTCCCGTCCTATAATGACTAGCTATCGTTAGGGCACACTTGAGGCCCAAGGGGGGATACATGCGTGAGAGTTTGATATACGCTTAGTGAGGTGTATGGTGGGCAAATATTATGGAAACATTTCAAGGTCATGAGGCCTATAATAATCCATAAAACGTTGTTTGGTCCACATCGTTATTTCCTGATGGTTTTAAAATATACTTGTGTTCGGTAATGTTTATTTATAAACTCTATAGATTCACTCAACTGTTGTTGACAAGTTTAGCATGTTTTATCTCAGGTCCTTGAAGGTAATGGCAGGAGGGATTTTGATGCTTGCAGAATTATAATAAATGGGTTAAAAGCTCGCCATTTTGTAAAAATCGTTCAATGACTTTTAATATGGAAAAGGTGTTGTATACTTGTTTAATAAATGTTTGGGGACCATGTTATGAACGATTGTAAACTTTTATTTTAATCCAAATGTTTACTTTTAAAAACGATTCTTTTCGAGTCGTTTTCTATTACTTGAGCTGTTACATTATGAAGTAGCACCTCATATGAGCTTCCACATATGACCCGAAATTGGGGGTGTTACATTCAATAACGACACGGGTACGTACATAAAGTTCGAATGAGAGTTCAAATGTTTTCAAAACATGTCTTTTCCATTTTCCTCTCATAATGGCTTATAGTCACATGTCAGACTATAACCCGGTCCCCAAAGAAAGGAAAGTATTTGACTTATCCTCAACAACGAGAAATTAATTTTTCTCGGTCATGGGCTTATATCAAAACATTCAAAGTTTTAAGCTCATGAACATAAGTAAAATGTTCATTTATGTACATTATTCCTTAACAACGGGAAAGTAAGTTTTCTCAGGTTTTTGAGCATAATTTTTCAAAGTATTTCAAAACTGTGTGCTCATATACTCCCCAAATTTTAATTAGAATTTCTTTTCGAGGGGGAGTATAAACTTTCATGCAACATTATTCTCTCCATGTATCATCACTCGTTTCACAAAAATTTCAATGTCATGCAATTTTTGAGGGGGAGATTAGTGATTAAAATGTTGTGGCAATCCGTCAATTTATGGTTGATATTTTATTCTCAAGTATTATTTAAAACATTATTTTAATGTTATATTATGAACTCACTTATTTTTTGGAAAGAAATTTGAATTTACGTCTTGAAGTAGCATCGACTACGTCTAAACCGGAGGATTCTACGTTACGTGCTCACGTTTACATACACCGTCTTTGGTGACAGTCCGACATTTCAGAAAATAAAATTATCCGTGAATATTATTTTTAGATTTTAAATTTGTGTTGGTTCATAAACTCACAAATTTACGAGAAGAGATTAGGACTTACGATTATAATTTAACGTCCTTTACGACTAAACCGGAAACCTTAGGATTACGTATTTACGTTTTTGAACTCCGTTTTTGATGAGACAATTTTTATTAGATTCGTTTTGTGTCGTTGATTCATAATTTATAAAAACGTTTTTCGTAAAACGACCCGAGGGCACGTAAATCGAGGAAACTAGAATCGAGGAGTACCCGTAAATAATTGGGGAAGAGACAAAAACAAGTTTTGCCCCACCCCCACACATGGGACGGTTTAAAAACTAGCTACTACAACAACACATCTCATGTGTCAAGCT
The DNA here is from genome assembly GCA_025667525.1 of Glebionis coronaria. Classification (NCBI taxonomy): domain Eukaryota; kingdom Viridiplantae; phylum Streptophyta; class Magnoliopsida; order Asterales; family Asteraceae; genus Glebionis; species Glebionis coronaria. The sequence goes on along the minus strand of CM046874.1, from coordinate 64,612,385 downwards.
TACAAAGTAAGCTAGGACACATGTCCTACTTACTTTACCAAACTAGCAACCTAACAAAACCATTCAAGACTAAACCACTAACTTCATTTCCTCCATGCAAATCTCACACGAATCTCCTCCCTCTCTCTCTCTAAATTCGTCCCACATTCACAACTAAACCCCTAATTTGATCAATTTTAACCATGAAATCATGTGTTATTCACACATATGATGAAGCCCTTTTGAAGCTCTATAGATTGGTGGTGATTTTAACATCCAAAGAGAAGTTTGCAAGATGAAGTAGGGATGATTTTCAAAGACCAACATCTCCCTTGGTGATCTTGAAGATTTCATACAAGAATTCATAAGATTTGGTGACCCAAAACCAAGTCTTGATCCTTCAAACTACTTAATCTTGGTGGTTTCTGTGATTGAAGCACGTACCGTACATCCGAATCACCGATAACCGCCTTCCCACATCAACGTGAGTTCATAGCCTCACACTCTTTAAATGTTTTTATGAAATGTTTTATAAACCCGCGAGGGAGATAACATGTTAGTTTTGATAAAATAGGACACCATTTGTCCCGATTATTTGTTTATTGATTTGGACCCGGATAATTGTATGACCCGATGAATGATTATATGACCCGATGTATGAGATAAAATGGATTATTAAAGTTAGGTTATGTCACTAAAAGTCCCATTAGCATGAATTATGAACTACCGGGATTTGGTAGACGCTTATGCATATAATAGTACTATTTGGGGACGATCACCCCAGTTCGCGCCTTGACGGTTGATCCTCGTCGTGCCACATTGATTGTGTAGAAATTGATAACCTATGAATCTATGAAGTGGGTTGATGTTTTTCTAGTGAGAGAAACTAGAGAGAGAAAGTGAGAGAAATATATGGAAGATTTTATTACTATGAAATGTGAATGAAACAACAACCAACCCCTTTCCTTAGTGGAAAGGGGTATTTATAGTCCAAGCCAAACATTGGGCTTGGGCCGGTCCATGACAAGCCCATGGACCGGTTCTTACTTAAGTTAATAAGCAAATAACAACTAATTACTAACTACGAGCTATTACAACATGAATATTATTGTGGAGTGACCGATACTTCTAATATACGTAAAAACGTATTTCTAACAATCTCCCCCTAAGGGAGGTCACTCCACGTTTACAAAGTTCTAAACCTAGCATACTATACTAAGTCTTCGTTCTTTAGCTCGTAGTCTTTTCTTCTTTTCTTTCTTTTGTTGTGAATATGTTGATTTGATCTTTTTGGCTTTGACTTGAGAGCATTGTTCTTTGGCCTTTCACGTGCGATCTTTGCCTTTCTTGTGAACTTTGCCTCCTCGTGACTTCATGTTCCACACACTTACGTCTTTTTGTTGAATTCTCGAAAGCTTCAGAGTTTGGTACAGCGGAAGACTTCATCTTGTACTTTCTTGAATTTTTGCTGAACTTTGTTGCAAAAGACATAAGCATGTGGGAACGACTTTTCCAGGTACACCGCAACACCACCGTCTTTACTGGTACTCAGCAACGCCACCGTCTTCAACAGGTACACAGCAACGCCACCGTCTTTAGCCGGTACACAGCAACGACACGAATAAAATGGCTTTGAACATTTTATTCTAATTCGGTAGCATTTTACCTCCGGTCGGTGAAGACCGTTGGACGATATTAGATATCGTACCCGTGACGGATAGTTTCAATTAAGTAACTTCCTGACAGGATTTCGCGGGTGAACCCGTTCTCTTTATTCGACCGTCCAAAGCTGACTGCGAACATAAAGAGTGAATCACTTGGATAAATTATCCTTGTGATTAAAAGCCGTCAATTCATGAAACCTGGAACAAGTGAATTTCAATTAAGATTTTCACCATCGTTGCTTTCCAGTTGTCACGAGCTCAATTCATAAAGAATCTTGCGCGTTACCTACCAAGTGCTGTTTGATGTTGACACTAGAAGGATTTCCACTCGTCACTGTGGTCAATAAAGAGTCACTCTGAGTGTTCTGGCAAGATCATATGATAATGCGAAGAGGCCTGGAACGAGTTTAAGTTCAATTAAGAATTAAACCACTGTTACCTTCCAGTTTTTCACAAGATTGGTTCTAAAAGAACCGCACGTGTAACCTACCATGAGCTTGTTTGATGTTGGCTCAAGCAGGATTTCCATCTTCATTGTAATACTTGCGTATTACTCGGATGTTCTGGCAATATTACAGGAATACTGCGTAGGACTCATGAAAATCTCTTACTTTTCACGGTGTGTGAGAAAGCAAGGAATAAATGGAAAGTGTCCTAATGAGACTTTTGATGATCTCTTGGCTCTAGACTCGATTGTGCGTTTTGATTTAGTAAGCGATGGCTGGAGAGGAGTGCCACCTTTTCAATACCAGTCTATTCGGAGTGAATAAACCAATAGATAACGTGTTGATCTCCGTGTGATTAAAACAAATACCTTTTGAGAGATATTTGAGTTAGCTGGGGAAGGGTTGTGCATTGCATCACTGGGTCCATGATGTCTTTCTTCAATACCGAGAATCATTAGCAAAAATGACCTCAATAGCATATGTATTGACCCGGTTTCTGCCTAAAGTTGTAAGGAGGGCTTCTTTCTTTACACCCTTTATCTTTACATTTCTTTTTCATTCTTCAACCCCTTCAATGCTTACCAATACGTCATTACTAGCACCTTGTTGTGATTGTTCCAGTGCTAGCTTAAGTACTTGGTCGGCATTCAGCTACGTTCACATTCTTTCTCCATCTTTCCTAGGACTTCTAATTCTAACTAGGGAATTGTCCTTGGGAAGATTCCATCGGCTCTGATGAATCATTGGACTAAACCTATTCCTACCACCCTTTTGTCACCACATCCGTCGTGAATTAAGCGTGTTTTGGGAAGGAATTGCCACCATGAAAAATCATTGAAAATCACCTAAAGTACTTGTGATATTGAAATCAAAAGTTTTGTACCTTAGGTGTTTTGTTCATCAAAAACGCTCCCCCTTAACACGTGCTTAACACATATTAAGTTGGATAATCTTTAAGTCTTTTTCATCTTTTAGCCAAGTATCACTTACGTCTCCTTAATCCCATTTTCTCCCCTTATCCAAAATGTTAACCATTAATATTTGGGATATTGAATGGATTAACCGGTCTTTGGGTAAAAATGAAATTGTTGTTTGGCCATAGAACAACTGATTGCTCCCCCTTAAGTTAATAAGGGGTAGTTGTAGTGCTTTAATATGATATATTTTGAAAGATTTAGAATCTCGTGAGAAATTCTTGAAAAATTATCATACTTTAACACTACAACAAGCCATTAACGCACATTATTCACAAATATACATATTCACAAATAATACCAATATAGAGTGACCTTAAATGTACGACCCTTCAGATGGATCGTTGCAGTGTCCTGTAGTGCACTCCATATGGTCTACCACCCACAAATCTTTCCAAGCTCCTCATCAATCTACGTTCACGGAGCTTCTGATCGATCTTCTTGATGACATACTTTGCCATCTGCCGGTAACCTGGATGCCAATCCTCCGTCATTTCTGGCAAAGTTCCACCCGAGTTCAGATGCTCCAACTTGTCTCTGACTTGTATAAGAGTGCCATCACTATACTTGTGGAGCTCCCCCACCCTCATAAACTTCATCAAACCTCGACTGTTCAAGTAGAAGATCCCGGAATTCGGAACAGAAATGCCGGTATAGGGACATCTTGCTACATGTTGAGGTAACACTTGGTTCACAGGACGGGTTAAATTTAGCTTCCTCTGATAGCTTTCGACTCCCAATTGAAGATCTTCAACTCGTGTTTTGATAATAGTCCTATGCTGAATATAAGTCCTATTCGGAACATATAGCCTTATTCGGAAAACATTCCTATTCTGAATAAAAAGGCAATTCGGAACTTTTGACCTTATGCGGAATAAATTCCCTATGCGGAACATTTGGGCTATTCGGAACATTTGGGCTATGCGGAACATTTGGGCTATGCGGAACATTTTCCTTATTCGGAACATTTTCCCTATTCTGAACATTTTCCCTATTCGGAACATTTTCCTATTCGGAACATTTTCCTATTCGGAACGTTTTCCTATTCGGAACATTTTCCTATTCGGAACATTTTCCTATTCGGAACATTTTCCTATTCGGAACATTTTCCTATTCGGAACATTTTCCTATTCGGAACATTTTCCTATTCGGAACATTTTCCTATTCGGAACATTTTCCTATTCGGAACATTTTCCTATTCGGAACATTTTCCTATTCGGAACATTTTCCTATTCGGAACATTTTCCTATTCGGAACATTTTCCTATTCGGAACATTTTCCTATTCGGAACATTTTCCTATTCGGAACATTTTCCCTATTCGGAACATTTTCCTATTCGGAACATTTTCCTATTCGGAACATTTTCCTATTCGGAACATTTTCCTATTCGGAACATTTTCCTATTCGGAACATTTTGCCCTATGCGGAAAATTTGCCTTATGCGGAACATTTTGCCTTATGCGGAACATTTTGCCCTATGCGGAACTTTTGCCCTATGCGGAAAAACAGTTCTATTCGGAAAAAATGCTCCTATGCGGAAAGTGACAAGCAGTAACGATTTTCTAATTAGGCATGAGATCGTTTGATTCACATGTTCTAAAGGCCAAATTAGTGCATTTAAACCTATTCCGAATACACCCCAAGCAAAACCCCGAAATTATTTAACCCTAATTAATCAGTAATTTGATTCGAATTGATTTTCCAATTAAGCAGTTAATTAATCTTGTTTTGCATGAAGGATTAAACCGTTTTAGTACCTTTTTGATGATCTTGGATTGAAAGATGTTGATTTTGAGATGAGTGATTTACGTGTGTTTGTTTTGTGTGGAGGTTTATCAATGGCGGCAAAGTATAATGTAAACAGTGAATGATTAGACACAAAACGGGGGGGGATAACATTTGACTAGGTCAAAGTTTTCCATAAGTTTAACAAGTTGTCAACTTTGCCCCCTCAATTTTTCTTTTTGCTTCAAACAATCATTCCAAGTTTTGATACTAGCCATTTTGACCCTATCTTATGTTAACTAATCGAGCCTTAGTGATTAAATTAACTTAACACAAGCACCAAACTATCCACGACAAGCTTATAAGCAACAACACTACAAATGCCAAAGCAATCCAACCATTAACCATTAAACTTTGTGAATTTTCTTGAAAACTTTTGAAGATCTTGTTGATGTGAAAGATGATGAAACATTTTCTCCCCCTTAAACGATGACCCGTTTTCTATTTAAAGAGCTGTAGTCATTGTTTAACGAGGCACATGATGATGAAAAACATTTCCCAATTGATATCTTGAAAAAGTTTGATTCGTGGTGTCAATAAGATTTCTCTTATTTTAACAAATTAATGCACTGAGACGTACACAAATTCGTGTTAGACCAAGTTGTAAAGTAAACTTGATCCCTTTGCATGATTTGGCTTGTAAATCACGCCCGAGAAAATTAACTCCCGTTCTGAGCCAACGTTTTCCAAAGAAATACGTGACTTTAATATGAAAACCGGGTTGCAGTCTGAAATAACTACAAGCCATAATGGGCATGTTTTAAAAATGTACAACTTTTATACGGACTCTATTTATGGCACCGTGTCAATTTTAATCGACATTTCTAAGGCCGTAAATATTACCGTACTAAAAGACATGCCCGATTTAAAACGAAAAATATTTTTGGTTTTTCTTGATTTTATAATTTTTATGGTTTTTATAGGTTTTATATTTTTGTATTTTCTTTTGTGGTTTATATATTTACGATAATATACATGATCACAACCAAAGGATACTCTGAATAGTTTACCACGACTATTCAGCTGATTCTTCTGCCAACTCTTTGAGAGTTGCTGGAGTGAATGATTTCATGCCAAGCTTGTCGATCAAAAACTCGATTCGTCCTCGATCTAAAGCTTTGGTGAACATATCCGCCAGCTGGTACTCAGTAGTGACAAAATACAGCTCGATCACTCCGTTCTCCACCTGCTCCTTAATGAAATGGTAGCGAATGTCTATGTGCTTGGCCCGGGAGTGTTGAACATAGTTGCAGCAAAGGGCAATGGCGCTCTTGTTGTCACAATACATCGGGATTTTGTTAAATCCAAGACCGTAGTCAGTTAATTGTGATCTCATCCAAAGGACTTGAGCACAACAACCGGACATGGCGATGTATTCAGCCTCCGTGCTTGATATTGCAGCGCTTTTCTGCCTTTTTGAAGACCAACTGATCAATCTATCTCCAAGGAGTTGCACAGATCCAGAAGTGCTACGCCTCGTATCTTGACATCCAGCATGATCGGCATCTGCGTATGATATTAAAGCAATCGAGGAATCTTTCGGATACCATAGACCACGATGAAGTGTTCCTTTTAGATACCGAAAGATCCTTTTAACTACATGTAAGTGCTTTTCGGTAGGCCGAGCCTGATACCGGGCACACATGCATACAGCAAATTGCAAATCAGGCCTGCTAGCAGTCAGATAGAGAAGGGTGCCAATCATTCCACGGTAAAGTTTCGGATCGACAATAATCCCATCCCTATCTTCATCTAACTTGGTTTTCTCAACCATTGGAGTGTCTACGGGGTCACAATTCTCAAAATTATATTTCTTAAGAGATTCTAGAGCATATTTGGATTGATTTATAAAGATGCCTCTGGGATTCTGAGAAATCTGTAATCCTAAGAAAAATGAAATTTTTCCCATCATCGACATCTGAAAGCGTGTGGACATTATCTTCTCAAATTGTTTAGACAATTCTATGTTAGTGGCAGCAAAAATTATATCATCAACATAAATTTGTACCAGAAGCATGTCGTTGCCGTCCTTGAGAGTGAATAGAGTAGGGTCCACTTTGCCTTTGGAGAAGCCTTCCGACATGAGATATGTTGACAGGAGATCATACCACGCGCGTGGAGCTTGTTTCAACCCATAGAGAGCCTTCTTAAGCTTGTACACATGGTTAGGAGACTCCGTGCTGACGAACCCATCCGGTTGACTAACATAAACCTCTTCCCTTAGTTCACCGTTCAAAAATGCCGTCTTCACATCCATTTGATAGACGATCATGTTCATATGAGCAGCAAACGCAAGGAATAGTCTAATCGCCTCCAATCTAGCCACAGGAGCAAAAGATTCCTCAAAGTCTATACCCAAGGCTTGTTTATATCCTCTAGCGACCAATCTTGCTTTATTCTTCAATACCGAACCCATCTCATCAAGTTTAACCTTATAAACCCATAACAAAGTAAGGATGTTAACCTTGTCAGGGCGAGGAACCAATTCCCATACTTCTAGTCGTTTGAATTCATTGAGTTCCTCCTGCATAGCTTCAATCCAAGATGATTGGGTCATAGCCTGCTGCCAATTTTTGGGTTCAACTTCAGAGAGAAATGCATCAAAGTAACAATATAGTGCACTCTCTTGTAGTTGATGGCGTGTAGAGACTGGTCGATCTAGATCTCCAATAACATTCCTAATTGGGTGATCTTTTGTCCATTTAGTGCTATGGTTTTCAATCCTAGGTGGTCTGGAGTGAACAATAGATGGAGCTTCTTCTAAGGTAGAGGCGGCTGAAGGGTTTTCAGGGATCGCTACACCAAAGAAAGGAAGCTCTTGCAAGTGAGCATATTCCAGGTCGTGATCAGTAGTATCCTCTTCTACATCATTAGGCACAAGTAGGGGTGATGATTCAGGTGTAGTTTGAGAATCACTTGGTGAAGGTGCATCCGGTTCATTGTGAATTGTAGATGCATTAGATAAAGGTTCATTGACTTGAGCAACCACTTCAGGTATTGGAGCAATTACTACAGGTACTGGAACTTCATCAGTCGGGGAATCAAAGAATTCATCAAACAACGGTTGAAACAGTTTATCCCACTCGGGCCTTGATGGTGGTAAAAATGATGTAGAAGTAGGATTGTTGGGAACTAAACCGGAACTTATAGCACCGGGTCCCATCTCATGAAGTGCGGGTTCAGAGCTGTATTGCTCAGAAGCCATCGTTGTCAGCTCGTCGAAATCAGCGTCCATAGTTTCTACAATCTTGCCAAGACGACGGTTATAGATTCGGTATGCTCTTTTGGACGGTGAGTAACCAATGAAAATACCTATGTCTGATTTTGGTTGAAGCTTACCCAAGTTCTCACTATTGATGTTTGGATAACACAGAGCACCAAACACATGGAAAAATGAAACATCGGGTTTGCGGTCATGTAGAAGCTCATAAGGTGTTTTTCCATGGCGTTTCCGAATGATAGAACGGTTTTGGGTGAAACATGCAGTAGAAATAGCCTCTGCCCACAAGAACAATGGAGCGTTCGCATAAATAAGCATGGTCCTAGCAGCTTCCATAAGTGTGTGATTTCGTCTTTCAACGACACCGTTTTGTTGTGGAGTGCGTGCAGCGGATGTTTCATGTGATATACCAACTCCTTCATAATAATCACGAAGAGTCTGGTTGACGAACTCTGTACCATTGTCTGTACGGATACGGCGGACAGTGGTGTTCAAGCGTACCTGGATGAACTTCAGAAAAGTAATGATAGCCTTCGGTGCTTCATCCTTTGTACGTAAAAATCTCACCCATGTAAACCTTGAGAAATCATCCACAATTACCAGAATGAATTTCTTACCGCTCACACTTTCAGTTCTCATCGGCCCACAAAGATCCATATGCAAAAGATGAAGTTTTTCTTGATTGGTGTCTTCAGCTTTGGGTTTGTAAGATTTCTTGGTGCTTTTCCCCCTTGAACACGCGGAACATAAATGGTCCTTGTGAAATTTAAGCTTGGGAAGACCACGAACTAACTCGTTTTTAGCCAGATGATTAATAGCATCAAAATTAAGATGAGATAATCTGCGATGCCATAACCATGACTTGGTCTTAGAAGCTTTAGAGAGAAGACATACTGGAGAGGCGGCCATCATGTCTTGTAAGGACAAAGTGTAAAGATTTGCACCACGAGATCCCTTCAACAAATCTTTTCCTTCCAAGTTGCGGATGAAACAAGTGTGTTGTCGAAAAGCAACCTCAAGGTTGGAATCACAAAACTGTCCTACTGAGAATAAGTTATGACCAAGACCTTCAACATAGTATACCCTAGAAATCGTCACGTTTCCAATCTGATATTCACCATACCCCATAATCTTTGCTATATGATCATTCCCAAATTTAACCGTACCAAGAAACTTGCTGACGAAATTTCGGAGCATCGAGCGATTTCCGGTCATATGTTTTGAACAACCGGAGTCCAAATACCACAGGATGATTTGGACCACCTGAAAATATCACCACACAAAGACAATGTAGAGGTATCGGAATCTGAGTGTTCCTTGTTATTAGCAGGTACAGATTTAATAATCTTAGATTTGCTAACTCTAGGTTTCTTAGATTTCCTAGCCTTCTTCTTCTTAATTGGTGGTGTAGATTCTAATTGTCTCAAATCCTGAGGTATTTCTACACTGATAGGCACTATAGTGGGGGCAGACCTAATTAAAGGGCGCTGTTTCCATACTTGAGTGCGAGTGTTCCTAACTAAAGGACGCTCAGACCTAACCTCAATGGTTGCATTCCTAGTTAAAGGGCACATTTTACCATCTAGTGTAAAGGTCCTACCAGTGGGACGCCATTGCCAGCCAACTTGGGCACGAGTTCTACCCGTTGGCTTCCATTCAAGACCATTCTTAATAGCATTCATTTCATTAACGTGATCAATCAGACACAAATCATGACGCTGGGAAAACATACATTCATTACAATTCCAACAATTTAAATCAGAATTCACGAATGGTTTAGGCTGCTGCACAGGCGCAGAGCTTTTAGTCTTAACATGATTCGTTTTATTTAAAACTGAACTAGCATTCCTAGTGTGGACTTCTACTTTCTTCTTTGTGGCACTACTAGTGGCGGGCTTGATCTTATCTTTCTTGAGTGGCGATCCTTTAGCCTTAGTAGTTGCTTTTAATCCTGTAGAAGGCAAATTGGGAACATTAGCAGCAGATTTTAAAGATGTCTTACTTGATTGTGCCAATGACGGTTTCGCTCCTAGAGTCTTATTAAATGGAGTGACAGCAATGGGCCTATTATTAAGTAGTGCAGAACCTGGTGTACCTATGTATTGCAAATAAGCCAAGCAATATTGAACTCGCTTAACATATTCATGAGCCAAATAATAGTCGCTACTTGGGGGATCTAAGGCATAAAGATCGTCTAAAATATCCCTAAGAAGATCGACATGCTTAATGGCATTCCTCATATAATCATCGTATACAACCGGGTTTCTCTTATGAAGCGGATTCTTATAAAGCACTACTGATTTGGTTGTTGGAGCACTAGTGGACGGTGCAGAGTCGGTAGCTAAGTTATCAACAACTTCTTGTCGGGTGAGAAGAAGTGTCTCCTTTAACTCAGCCAAAACCATATTTTTGTCTATGAGCAGGATGTTCAAGTCAGAGATTTCTTCGCACTTTTGGTTCAGTTGTTCAACATAATATTGTTGCTGTGCCGCATTAAAAGCGAAGCGTTCTTCTAGTGAACCATAAAGAGCGGATAGTCCCTGCCTAGTCCGATCCATCTCCCCTAGAACAGTTGATAGTCTAATTTCTAAGACCTGGTTTTTGGACTCTGCAGCCTCTAGTTCCATTCTTAATGTTTCCTTTGATGATATCTCTCTCTTCAATCTCATGATTTCTTCCTCTAATGTCTTAACAATTGCAATCATCTTGTCACTATTCTCAACACCGTTTTCACAAACATTTGATATCAAAAGATTTTCTTTTTGATTTTGTTGTTTTAATTCTAAAGATATACAATGTTGTTCTAGTTGATTAAAGCGTTGGGAAAGTAAATTGTAAGAATCTTGTAGCTTTAAAAACTCAGCGTTAGATTCGTGACAAGAATGATTTTCTACCTCATTTACAGTATCAGCAACATTTACAGAAAGATTACAAACATCATCACAAATATCCTCACAAATATTCACAGCATCACAATTAATCATAGTGGATGTAAGCTCATTCGAATAATTAACATTTACAGTAGTAAGCACATCACACGAGATTACTTCAGACAAGAATCGGTCATATTCGGTTAAAATCTTTTCCTTTTCAATTAGTTGCAGTTCGTAAGCGGTGTCCATTTCATAAAACACTTTTTGAACTTCCCCAATTTCAAACTGAAGATTTTCCTTAAGAGATGCAAAACTTTCTTTTAGACTTTCGACAAACGGATTGATCTTAGTTTTAAACACCTCGTTCATGTGTTCGAAAGCCCATTCTCCGGCATTTAAGCCATTTGAAGTCGTACATTCCAAAATGACCTTGTCAAAGTTAGTAAAGTATCGTTTAATCTCTTTCAAGTTTAACCATACAGTGCTAACCGGTGGAAGATTCTTTGGAATTTCCTTAGGATCCTCCATGTTGACAAGTGTAGGAAATGTACTAGGGCGTTCTTCCTCTAACATGTAGGTTGGTGCTGTGATAAGATCTTTATCCATATGGAATCGAACTCTAAAATCAGTTTTAGCAAGCTCCTTATTCATTTTAAAATAATCACAATCGGGATATTTTGCTGAATTGTATGACCGATCCTCATCAACTAGATCCTTACTTGTTCGATCATTGGGAAAAACAATCGGGTCTAAAGCCAATCCTAATTGAGTTGCATTATAAAGTCTAGGACTATGTCTTAAAGCTTGTTTTGCATATCGTGGATTAGGGGGAAGGCCTTTTAGACGTGATAAGTTAAACTCTTTAAACGAAGCATCAAATAAGTGAACTAGTTGTGAAGCAGCGTATTGTCTTAATAGCAAGTAGTCTAGACTTCTAATCTTATTAGTAGCATTAATCTCCATTTCAGTCTTCTTAGATTCGAGTATTTCAAAATCAGTTTGAAGTTTTTGAAAATTAGTGACCACTAACTCTTTTTCTTTAAGTTCACTAGACAGATTTGCTCTTAAGTTTTCGATTTCTTGCAAGTGACTCATTTGTTTGTTTCTAAAATGATCATATTCGAGATTTGTGAGAACACTAGACGAAGGCACTAATTCCAAAGTTTGTACTTTCTCATTGCTTAAGGCAAGCTCATCAGACAAATTCTTATTCTTAGCTAAGGTTTCTAAGAGTGCAGCATTCATTTGGCTAAGTAATGTAGCAGGAACCATGACCAAATCTTGTTGAGCAGGAGTAGGCGTATGCGAACTAGGTCCCGGTTGTGATTCACTCAAAGTCTGGGGACTCACATTGATATTGCTATCATTGTTTGTCTCCTCGTTTGAAGGACTCACCACCGAAGATTCATTCGAATCAGCACTCTCTTGCCCAACTTGATGTGGTTGAATACTAGCATCAGTGGCATTATCGGTGTTATTAATAGGTACCTCAGATTTCTTATCTGGCCCTAAGCTGGAGAAAGTTGCCATGAAAGCAGCCTTTGCAGTTTGAAAGTCATCACAGTCGGAATCATACGCATCAAGATCATCGGCTTGGTAAGCTGCATTTTGCGTAGTGACAACGTCTTGTTCAGCAATCCCTGGGTCAGCAAGAAATGCAAGCTCCTCTTCATCAAGTTCCCTTCCTTGCGCCTGAGCATTTACCAGATAGATCTTTTCTGCAAACCACTGTCCATCCCTTTTCCTCTTGGGTTTCTTACAATCCCTGGACATATGACCCTCTTCTTTGCAGTTGTAACAGGTAATCATTCTCAATTTGCCTGTATTAGCCCGTGGAGGATTGTTGACCATTGGAGCAGGAGCAGGAGTAATTGTGCGAGCATTGGTTGAAGTGGAAGATCTCCCCTGATATGGTTGAATTGGCTGAACCATTACCCTGCCATTATCAATTGTAGCTTGTTGGCGAGAATTGGATGAATTCCTCAACTGATTGTTGGTAGGAGCTGATCCTCTGAATCCTCGTTTGCTTAAAGTTCTTGTGAGATATGCAGACATAGTAGTTAGCACTTCAACTGGGTCAGCTCCTTGTTGGAAAACAGGAACAGGGACTTCTTCATCATCACAATACAATGCTTGATCTGGATGAGCTGCATAATCAGTAGAAGGAATACTCATTTGATCAGGGTAGCTTGTTTGATATGCTGCATTCTCTTGATAAGACGAATATGAAGGCTGAGCATAAGGTGCAACATTTGCTGGATGAAGTTGTGAACCATACTGTGGCGAAGGTGCATTGAACCGATATTGTTGCTGATGTGAGGTGGGGGGTTGTGGTAAGATCGAGTATTGGGGAAAAGTTGGTGTCATGTAAGGTGATGCATGATAGGCTTGATGTCCCAAGATATAGGGTGTGTTGTTGTGTGATAAACTTGGTTGATTCGCCATCAAAGCTAAGGAATCTGGATACATACCTCGAGGAGAACGGTGCATAATCACATGCTTCTCATGCTGCTGAAGGAAGGCATATATTTGATCCAAATTGCACTTGTGCAGATCCCTGGTTAACTTGACATCAGTAATATACTCACCCCATTCAGCTTGAGGTAGAGTATTCAAGAATTTGGTGTTAACCTGGAATGGAGCAATCTCAAGATTGTATACATTCAGATCATTCATAAGTGTGGTGAATCTGAAGTAATAATCATGAAGTGTTTCCCCTGGGTTGTAGGTGAATCTATCAAACAGGTCATACAACTGACATTCCCTTTCCTGTTTTGTGAGAGATGTACCTTGTAGCAACACCTTAAGACGTTCCCATAAGTCTTTTGCTACCGTATACTTGCTTACCATCCTATAAATATCATGGGGAAGAGCTTGAAGAATTGTTTGAAGAGCTTTTTCATCTGCATCTGCAACAAGTTGTTGAGCTGGAGTGAGTTCTTCAAATTCTCGTGGTCTTGTCACGTTGTCAACCGTAATGGTGCCATAGTCGAGTGGACCATTCAAAATCGATTTGACCATAAGCCTTCCGTATGTTGGTTTCCCCTTTAGATATTGCATCATTCGACCTTGCCATGCCTCAAACACCTCTTTAATAAGCATCGGTGGACGACTATCAGTCCCCGTTATGATCGAGATATCCGTAAGAGATGTCATTTGAGGCATTAATGAACTTGGATTCATTGTGATCACTTAACAGACTCAAAGATTATCAGTTGATCGAGCAGTGAAGAAAGGTTGAGAATTTGTGTTGTGTTGGTTAAACTCAAGATTAAATCCACTAAAGATCGTCGAAAAAACTCAAATACCCCTTGAACTTGCTTAAACAGAATAACCCAAACTCAGAATAAACCCTTATTCGGAATAATGCCTATTCGGAATAATACTATGCTGAAAAATACCCTATTCGGAATAAACTCTATGCAGAATAACCCTTATGCGGAAAAACCCCTATTCGGAATGTTTTCTTCAATTCGTAATATTTTGGCAATTTGGCTTATTCGGAAAAACTGGTCTATTCGGAATATTTCCTAATTTTGGCTATTCGGAAAATTGGTGTCTATTCGGAAAAGTTGGCTATTCTGAAAATTGGTGTCTATTCGGAAAGATTGGCTATTCGGAAAAAATCTTCTATTCGGAAAAAACTTCTATTCGGAAAAACTTCTCTATTCGGAAAATTTTCTTCTATTCGGAAAATTTTCTTCTATTCGGAACAAATTCTCTATTCGGAAAATTCTTCTATTCGGAAAAAAATTCTCTATTCGGAAAAATTTCTTCTATTCGGAAACTCCTCCTACTCGGAATCCTATTCGGAATAAACTGTCTATGCTGAATATCCTCCTATTCGGAATCCTATTCGGAAAAAACTGGAAGAAATTGTTTCCGAGACTTAAAAAGAAGCTTTTTACCCCGATTTTTGATCCAAAACCACAAAAAGTTTTATGATTTTTACCAAAATAAGCTAAACCCAATCCTTATCAATCAATCCCAATAACAAAAACACCAAAAATAACAAGATTCAAGATAGATTTTTCTTAAAGATCACTAATAGATTCAAAAACTAAAAAAAAGTAACACAATCCTTACCTTAAATCACCCCATAGCTCTTGATACCAAATGTAGAAATTGATAACCTATGAATCTATGAAGTGGGTTGATGTTTTTCTAGTGAGAGAAACTAGAGAGAGAAAGTGAGAGAAATATATGGAAGATTTTATTACTATGAAATGTGAATGAAACAACAACCAACCCCTTTCCTTAGTGGAAAGGGGTATTTATAGTCCAAGCCAAACATTGGGCTTGGGCCGGTCCATGACAAGCCCATGGACCGGTTCTTACTTAAGTTAATAAGCAAATAACAACTAATTACTAACTACGAGCTATTACAACATGAATATTATTGTGGAGTGACCGATACTTCTAATATACGTAAAAACGTATTTCTAACAGATTGGTAAGCGAATTTATGTATGAGAAGATTTACACAAGCGTGATTATTATGACGACACGCTAATTTAGATGGGCAAATGAGTTTCGGGCTAGCTACCCGTTGTTTGTTTTAGTAAGGTAACAATGTCATGCGGCTTATAATAATCCAAAAATAATGAAAATACTGCTTTATGCATTGAATTACGATATATTGCCTGACTAGCAATACAGGGTCTTATTATTGATATTATGTTCGTGTTTTGGTTTTACATAACCATATTCATATAACGACTTTTATTCAACTCTATACAATGTTATGAAACGTACTGTATGATGTTTTTAACGACAATGGTTCGTGTAATGATTTTGAAGGCGAAAGCCTATATTATGATTTTTGATAAAGATTTGTATAAAATGACTTTGGATATTTTATGGCCTATTACAAAGATTTGTACAAAATGATTTTCGGTAATAATTTTATACCGATATTATATTGATGGATTTCATTAAACTCTATGAATTCATTCGGCGTTATCGCTGACCTTTTCTTTTAACATGTTTTATCTCAGGTACTTGAAGGTAATTCTCGGGAAGACAACAAGAATTCATGGCCCGCACTTAGATAATAATTTCCATTCAAATGTTTTGTAAAACTTGTATGAAATACTATGACTTGGGACCTATGTAAATTTGATATTTATGAATGGAAATGCTTTTATTATTAAACGACGCGATTTTTATGCGTTGTCTATGATGTGAGTAATGTGCTATCCCGTAACACCAACGAGTATTCCGCTGTATTAAATTGTGTAAATTTGGGGGTGTTACAGTTTGGTACCAGAGCTCTCGTTATAAAGAACGAAAGATTTTTAAAATCAAGGTTTTGAATAAAACATATCAAAATCTTTTAACTATAAACATTTTTCTAAAAGTGTCTAAAAATCTTTTGACTATAACGGTGCCGAAGAATTCCCGAGTTACCGACAAGGCCAGACTGAGAAGTATTGTTTTAATATATATATATATATATATATATATATATATATATATATATATATATATATATATATATATATATATATATATATATATATATATATATATAACTTGGATTATATATATATATGATGTAATTTTATTACATGATTGTTTGATGATTATTTTGATATTTATACGAGGTATTTATACGACGTAGATTGTCACAATGAACCCTAAAACCCCTAGTAAATTAATCGAAGCTATTCTCATAGGAATTCTAGCTATCCTAGATCTAAACCAAGTTGTGGATATTTATGATCCCAACAAATGGTTGATATTCGTAGAAATGTTGATATTAGTTGATTGTTATATTAAAGAAGAATTGGCGAGATTAAATCTGATATCGATGTCATGACGATCTTTCCTTATAGAGTGGAGTTTGACAAAACTTTACCACCTGGAAAGGTGTCATCTAATTCGTTGTCACCCAATTCTTAAATTTGAGAATCGAAAGGGTGAATGTTGCACTAGAGGATGTCAATGGAACCATTACCCAAAAGCCTCATGCCACAAGTACCTTTCCGAGAAGTCTAATTGAATGTGTGAGTCATCTCATGCTAGTGACTCATTTGATAACTATTGTTGAAAGAACTATAGGATTGGAAATTAAGTGTTGTTCATATCGAGCTTTTATTTCCCTATTAAGGTCTAAGAATAAAGTTGAAAGTATTGGAGAATGAGGTAGGATATCGAATTGAGTATAAGTTTATTGAAACTTGAATAAAATTAAAATTTAACTTGTATGGAATATGAGATTGTTAAGAGGAAGTCGTTAAGTCCTGTGATTGAATTATAAGGTTTTAAATGATTGTTTGTTTGTGTTAAGGGTTGTTCCTAGGCCATTGTCCACTAATGAGGATGCCTAGTGTCCAAGAAATAAATTGAAGAAATCTTCTTCTGAATTGGGATTGATGGATCTTTCGGGACATGTGGAACACCTAATGACTCTTGTAGATTAGTATTCATTGTGGTATCTTTTAAAAATCCCTAACTTAACTGAGATATCAGTTGGTAGGATGAGTTTTTGGAATTGTATGACATAGTGACACGTAATGTGTTACGGTACAATTCTGACTTGTTTGTGATTAATGAAAATACTACCTTTGATTGCTAAATTCTACATGTATCGATGTTATCTATCTTTTGTTGCTTCATCCTAATGTTCGCATTAGCGATGCAACCATTGAACAAGTACTCATCTCGAATTGAGTTACGTTGTGGATTATTCTTTTTGAGTGCCATAAAGGTCATGAACCTCATGATTATTTGGCTAAGCTCATTTCCTAGCATATTGTAGTTAGTTCTTGGTGAACAACTTTTCATCACTCTTTTGCAGATCACTAATTGTTTTTATAAGTTAAAACAGTATCCCTTGAGGAAAATTGGGTTTTCATCACCATATGGATTATTTAAAGTGAGACTTATAAATATCGTTATCGAAATGAAGTTGTTTATAAAACACCTTGGAAAACTTAATTGTTTTCATAACAAAGAAAATATTTGTAAATTTATTTTTGATTCTTATTCAAGAATTAAGCATGAAAATATTTTTATTGTAAACATGATGAAAAAATTTTGATGAACTGAGTATTGCATCGTTAATCTTGAAATTGTATATAGTTGCGCGCCTACATACAATTTAGAATGGATCATGCAAGGCTGATTAGTAGTCACCATAAAATAAATTAATAAACACTACATTTTCTTTAAAGATTGTGAAAGATTAAATTTTATGAGATCTGCGAGAAGTGAAAAATAGGGACATAGTGTTAGGGACACCTACATATGTTCCTGTAGCATCTATTCTTCTGAGTCGAATTTGCTCATCTGTGGAAATTGTCTTATTTGACAATTGACAATTCTTTCTTGTCCAATTCTCCCGTGGTGAGATTAAGAAGTATCTGATTACCGAGTGTTGATACCCGACTGGATGTATCGACATTCCTATCATTTCTTTTGATTAGATTTCATTTGAATGACCTGGGTAACGATCCGAGGAGCTTTCGAATGCGTACTCAAATTATGAAAACACGGGATATACTCATATTCGTTAATGTTTTCGTCTGTATCTGATTTGAAATTCTCTCGCATAGATCATGCGTTGACCTTACTCTTTTAAGGTTAATTATGTATCAAAATATCCTTGAATTTGTGAAGGATTATGAGTTTATTAGTCTTTTGAGAAATTCACATCTTATCGACGGCAATAAAACTGAAAAGTTGATAGTGCCGGTAGAACGGATTGATTGATTATGACATGACGACATTGTCTTAATTGATGGGAACTCGAGTAGAATTCCCCTAAATGATAAGATGTTGATTATCAAAAGCGATCTAAATAATTCTTGATGGATGACCATATCATGCATTTAGACTTGAAGTTATACTGTGAATGGTTGTGAATTAGTCATAGATATTATAATCTAAAAAGAACTTAAAATAAATGTATTAAAAGATGTTTATGTTATCTGAAACTTTAGGAGGTATTTGTTGGTGAATTACCTAGACTTTCGCCATTAAGGCAAGTTGAATTTGGTATTGATTATATTCTCGGTGCTGCACCCGTGACGTGTGCACTGTACGTTAGCACCATCTGAACTAAAAGAGTTACCGTACAACTGAGAGAGTTGTCGGAGAAAGCTTTTATTCTACCAAGCTCGTCATCATGAAGAGCTATGGTGTTATCATTCCTTATGTTTATTGATTACCGTGAACTAAGTAAATTGATGATTAAAATCTATATCCACTACTCAAGATGATAGATTGTTCGATCATTTACAAGGTTCTAGCGTATGTTCTAAAGATTTGATTCACGGCATGGTTATCATCAATTTCACGTCCGCGAAAAAGATTATCTATTCCAATCACTACATCCAGAACTTGTAATGAACATTATGAGTTTCATGTTATGTCGTTTGGATTGACCAATGCACATGTAGTATTCATAAATTTGGTGAATCACGTGTGTAGGCTGTAATTTGATAAATTCATGCTCGTGATCATTAAGGACTATTTGTTTGTTTCTAAGAATAAGAAAGAATTAATAATTATTTGTAGAATGCCCCGAATTGTGCGAACAATGAAAACCTGTACCTTGAGTAATTAACATGTGATTTAAGGCTTAATCTTTTACATTATTTGACCGTGCGATTAAAAGACAATGGAATCTATATTGACTCTTCAAAAATTAAGAGCCCTTTTAAGACTTAGGGTTATACCAAAAAGGAGGTGCAAATATGTTTTGACAAATGTTTTATCAAAAAGAACTTTTGAGGGATTATTCCCTTATACCCAGAACATTTAACTAAACTCCTGTTTAGGGGTAAATGTTTGTGCATACCTCAAACAACCTAAGGGGGATTGAGGAAACCATTTAAACCATAACTTGAAATTTGAAACGATAATTTTTGCTTTTCAACTAAGAAAATTTTGACCAAAGTATAAACAAAGATTTTTCGAACATTTACGGATCTTATTAATTATGTTAATTATTTTCGATAAATCAACAAAAATCTTGTTAATTAAATTCAAATTTATTTTTAAAATTTTTATATAATTGGTCGAACTAAGAAATTTAAAATTTTTACGTTTACGTTTCATAAAAATTAAATATTTATTATTTAATTACTTGAATTATTTATCGACGCTTTAAACGTCGAATTGTGCAAAACTGATAAAAATAATAGTTGGGACGAGACTAAGACTTAGAAAATATGAAGAAAGAATTTCTGAGTAAATCGTAGACATGATAATTATTTCATCAGGAAAGATGAATGTAAATACTGACGCATTATATAAAAAGGATAAAGAATCAATTAGGATGTGTTCCTTAATAATGAATGTGCAAAATAAATTGCCGAGCAATTTAAAATATAGTGGATGCTTATAAAAAGGATAATATAGATAATGAAAGGGGATTCGCGGCTAATGTGAACCATTAGATTTGAGAAGCCTATGGCGTTAAATGTTTTAAAGGCTGCTTGAGGTTGCCTGAATATAGAGGATTTTGAGATTTAGTCATATTGAAATCTCGTAAGTATAAGTATTCCATTCATGTTATTTCTGACTAAATGTATCTTTATTTGAAGAAGTTGTACTAATGGCAAATTATGAAGGCAAACATTGCCTCATACATTAGTAAACATCTAACTATTGCAAAGTCATCATCTGAATTTGATTCGATTTGGGTTATCGTCGACAAACTGAGCAAATATGCTAATATCATTCCTGTTAATGATAGATTCTTGATGAAGAAATTGACTCTTATGTAATTAAAGGAGTTGTGTAAACATGGTGTGCCTGTATCGATCATCTCTATCAAGATCCTCGCTTCGCATCGAATTTCTAGAGATTTGCTCAGAAGTCATTGAGAACGAATCTTGATGAGAGTACTGTGTACCACCCCAATCGAAGGGACGAGGCAAAGTAACGATACAAAACACTAGAAGTCTTGTGTTATGCTTGAATAATTGACCTTTAGTAATAAACCGTATAATCATTTTCATTTCGAGAGATTATCATTGAAAACTATCGTATTAGGATCGAGATCGAATCTTGTGAGGATATATATATTAGAGCATCTGTAAGCAGGAGTTGGGATAAAGACACCCGACATACACCCATTGTGAGTTGGACATGTCTTTTAGGTTTAAGGTTTCCTATGATGGCGAATCTAACCTTACAAAATACTCGACCCGCGATACTTGAAATGATTGTTAAAATTAGGATCTGATTATTGACTGCCGGTAGTGGGCAGGAGGTTATGTGAATATGAAATGTAGATCTTGAAGTGCCAGATGGGTAGCGAATTTATGCCAAAAATTTTAACCATGGAAAAATGAATTGATGATCTGAAAGATCATAGGATATAAGTCCCCTTTGTATGGGACCATTGAGATGATGTAAAAGATTGATTTGAAAGGCATATAAGCTGGATCTACCCTATGACTTCAAGAGCTGCGTGAATTATGTTTCGTATGTCGAACTTGATAAAATGTCTATCAAGTGAGAATCTGATCACTTCTTGATGAAGTTTAGATCGGCGAAAAAGTTGCATTCATCAAAAACCCGTGAAATCATGGATAGAGAAAGTAAGTCAATATTAAGCCTGATCTTATTCCCGTAGTTATGTTTGATGAACCTCGCGTATTGTAATGAATTAAACTTGTGAGAAAAGACCGAATGTGGAGGAAATACCCACATGGCTTTATATCTATAAGAAGCGAGTAGTAAGATAAGATGATCTTTGAGGACAAAGATTCTGTTTAGGGGTAAATGCTGTGACAATCCGTCAATTTATGGTTGATATTTTATTCTCAAGTATTATTTAAAAACATTATTTTAATGTTATATTATGAACTCACTTATTTTTGGGAAGAAATTTGAATTTACGCCTTGAAGTAGCATCGACTACGTCTAAACCGGAGGATTCTACGTTACGTGCTCACGTTTACATACACCGTCTTTGGTGACAGTTCGACATTTCAGAAAATAAATTTATCCGTGAATATTATTTTTAGATTTTAAATTTGTGTTGGTTCATAAACTCACAAATTTACGAGAAGAGATTAGGACTTACGATTATAATTTAATATCCTTTACGACTAAACCGGAAACCTTAGGATTACGTATTTACGTTTTTAAACTCCGTTTTTTATGAGACAATTTTTATTAGATTCGTTTTGTGCCGTTGATTCATAATTTATAAAAACGTTTTTCGTAAAACGACCCGAGGGCGCGTAAATCGAGGAAACTAGAATCGAGGAGTACCCGTAAATAATTGGGGATCAGACAAAAACAAGTTTTACCCCACCCCCATACATGGGACGGTTTAAAAACTAGCTACTACAACAACACATCTCATGTGTCAAGCTTACAAAGTAAGCTAGGACACATGTCCTACTTACTTTACCAAACTAGCAACCTAACAAAACCATTCAAGACTAAACCACTAACTTCATTTCCTCCATGCAAATCTCACACAAATCTCCTCCCTCTCTCTCTCTAAATTCGTCCCACGTTCACAACTAAACCCCTCATTTGATCAATTTTAACCATGAAATCATGTGTTATTCACATATATGATGAAGCCCTTTTGAAGCTCTATAGATTGGTGGTGATTTTAACATCCAAAGAGAAGTTTGCAAGATGAAGTAGGGCTGATTTTCAAAGACCAACATCTCCCTTGGTGATCTTGAAGATTTCATACAAGAATTCATAAGATTTGGTGACCCGAAACCAAGTCTTGATCCTTCAAACTACTTAATCTTGGTGGTTTCCGTGATTGAAGCACGTACCGTACATCCGAATCGCCGATAACCGCCTTCCCACATCAACGTGAGTTCATAGCCTCACACTCTTTTAAATGTTTTTATGAAATGTTTTATAAACCCGCGAGGGAGATAACATGTTAGTTTTGATAAAATAGGACACCATTTGTCCCGATTATTTGTTTATTGATTTGGACCCTGATAATTGTATGACCCGATGAATGATTATATGACCCGATGTATGAGATAAAATGGATTATTAAAGTTAGGTTATGTCACTAAAAGTCCCATTAGCATGAATTATGAACTACCGGGATTTGGTAGACGCTTATGCATATAATAGTACTATTTGGGGACGATCACCCCAGTTCGCGCCTTGACGGTTGATCCCCGTCGTGCCACATTGATTGGTAAGCGAATTTATGTATGAGAAGATTTACACAAGTGTGATTATTGTGACGACACGCTAATTTAGATGGGCAAATGAGTTTCGGGCTAGCTACCCGTTGTTTGTTTTAGTAAGGTAACAATGTCATGCGGCTTATAATAATCCAAAAATAACGAAAATACTACTTTATGCATTGAATTACGATATATTGCCTGACTAGCAATACAGTGTCTTATTATTCATATTATGTTCGTGTTTTGGTTTTACATAACCATATTCATATAACGATTTTTATTCAACTCTATACAACGTTATGAAACGTACTGTATGATGTTTTTAACGACAATGGTTCGTGTAATGATTTTGAAGGCAAAAGCCTATACTATGATTTTTGATAAAGATTTGTATAAAATGACTTTGGCTATTTTATGGCCTATTACAAAAATTTGTACAAAATGATTTTCGGTAATAATTTTATACCGATATTATATTGATGGATTTCATTAAACTCTATGAATTCACTCGGCTTTATCGCTGACCTTTTCTTTTAACATGTTCTATCTCAGGTACTTGAAGGTAATTCTCGGGAAGACAACAAGAATTCATGGCCCGCACTTAAATAATAATTTCCATTCAAATGTTTTGTAAAACTTGTATGAAATACTGTGACTTGGGACCTATGTAAATTTGATATTTATGAATGGAAATGCTTTTATTATTAAACGACGCGATTTTTATGCGTTGTCTATGATGTGAGTAATGTGCTTTCCCGTAACACCAACGAGTATTCCGCTGTATTAAATTGTGTAAATTTGGGGGTGTTCAAATGTGTTATCTTGGATAAGATCTTTGATATAAGTGCTTTCTCTTCCTAATATGTGCAAAAATCTTCCCTTTTATGATGCACATATGTAGGGGAGCGTTTTTTGTGATATAGAAAGTTTCACTGGTTACGATATCTATACCTTCAACACAATTATTCACGACGATATTGGTGTCAAAAGGTGGTTAGGTATTCGTCCTATGATCCTACCAGAACCAGAGGGATATTCCCATGGACAATCCATTAGAACTTAGAAGTCCTTAGGAAAGATGGAGTAGTTGAGTGTACGGGAAAAATGCCGAATAATGACTTAAGCTAGCACTGGAACAATCACAACAAAGTGCTAGTTATGACGTCTTGGTAAGCATTTAAGGGGTTGAAGAATGAAAAAGAAATGTAAGGATAAAGGGTGAAAAGAAATAGCCCTCCATACAACTTAGGCAGAAACCGGGTCAATACATCTACTATCAGAATCACGTTGATGATTTCTGGTATTGAAGACAAAGCATCATGGACCCAGTGATGCAATGCACAACCCTTTCCAGCCTACTCAAGCTTCTCTCAAAAGAAGTTTGTTTTATTGTCACGGAGTTCAACTCATTTCTATCGACTTTCTCACTCCGAGATAGTAGATATTGAATAGGTGGCAGTCTGCTCCAGCCTCCGTTCACCAAATAAACATGCACTTATAGAGTCTAGAGCCAACGAGATTCATCAAAAATCTCATTAGGACACTTATTCCATATATCAATTGTTGTTCATCATTGGAACACATGTGATAATTTACAGAGTCCTACGCTCTATCCTTATGGTATTGCTAGAACATTCAGAGTGATACTCATTAGTATTCACAGTGATGAATGGAAATCCTTCTAGTGTTAACATCAAACAGCATTGTGGTAGGTCATATGTACAATTCACTTTGAATTAAACATATGCTAACTGGAAAGCAACAGTGGTTTAATTCTTAATTGATTCAAACTCGTTCCAGGTCTCGACGCAATATCTTTATGATCTTGCCAGAACATTCAGAGTACTACTTATTAGTACTTACAGTGACGAATGGAAATCCTTCCACTGTCATCATCAAACAGCACTGCGGTAGGTAACTTGTGAGATTCTATATGAATCAAACTTGTGTCAACTGGAAAGCAACAATGGTTTGATTCTTAATTGATTCAGACTTGTTCCAGGAAATTGAACTGACGACTTAATCAGCAGAATGGAATTGTATGATTCACTCCTTACTTTGAATTATCTTTCGATATATTCAAGTATTGAGAACGGCTACCACAGTTGGAAATCCTGTCAAGGAAGTTCTTTGAACTTACCTAATCACAGGTACAATATTCGTACTGTATAGTATAAGGAGTCCTTTACATGATAAGTATAAAGTAGACTAAGAAGATATACACAAAATATCTTCTTTCGAATAACTAATACACCTTCAACTTTTATCACTCTAAGAATATCTTCTGTGAATATAATACGTGTCTTTAGTCCTTATCCCTTACCAGCACTAAGTATCATAACCAACATAAAGATTTGTCCATGTCCATTTCATACAAATATGGCCAAAACACTACCCGTACTAATAATATCATTACCAAAATTAAAAATCCTTAATACTGGTAATTAATGTAAAACAAATACTAATTTTATTCTCAACAGACAACATGCTCTCTAATTACACAAAAAAAAATTCTTTCAAAATTTCAAAACCATGAAAGAGGTTGTGAAAAAAGAATAGTGAGTTTGAATACAATGAGAAAATTTTAATTTAAGTCCTATCTTAGCTTTTTCAAGCAAGGATAAGTGATAGGAATAAATATCTCTTTCTTACAAGAAAATGAGATTAGGTTGGTCTTTGTAAAAAAAACATTTTTTTTGTTTATGTATTAATATTGCAATAACATTATGAATTAGAACATAGAATGTTCAATTTTAGTATTTTCGATAATTAAATTCTTAAAAGAATTAACTACCCAATTAATTACTAATAAGACTAAGATCCAACTTGTCCTCCCACTCATTATTAGGAGGTCTGACCAGCTAGTAACAAGTGGGGCAAGAGGTAAGCGTCAAGCGTTAATTTCATTAAAAGTGAAACTCTTAGTATTATGAGACGATCATGAAACAATTATTGTAGAGTGTTTGTGTAAAACCCGTATTCCGCGAATATTAAATACGCGTAGTCTCCCCTTTAACTTTAATTAAACGTTAACATTATATGCGCAGTCTCAATTTTTTTAAATATTACAAAATAATAATTATTCAGAAAATAATTATTAAGTTTCAGAAAACATTAAGTAGGTATTTTTTATTTACAGACTAGAGTTTTACGTTTTCAGAAAAACTAAAACACGAAAAATATAAATACGTATACGTGATAATTTGTAAGTGTCGAAAAATCAAAAGAAAACTAATATACATAAAAGGGTCGGTTTTATGTGCTAAACAAAGAAAGCAATGGTCTTTGGCTCGTCCTAGGAATAAACCACAGGGAAACAAACAGAGTTATCCCATTTTACATTTACAAAACACAAAAACAAAATAGGGTTTCTTTTTGTGAGTTGGCCGCCAGCTACAAGAGAAAAAAAAAGGGTTTTTGGACTTGACTTTCATCTTTGATTCTTGTTTGTTGTCATTCATATCAAGCTTACAATGGTAATCCTTTTCCTTTTCTATAAATTCGGTTTATATCACGATTTGACAATGAAGATGTATACAAATGAAAATTATAGGGTAAACATGATTTAATAATCAAAATAGGGGTACCGTGTTCTGTTTAAGGAACGGATACCAAGACACCAGGTCTCGGCGTGGGTGGTTTGTGGCAGCCATAACCCACACAGAGGTCGTGGTGTTTGGCTTGGCCAAACGCAGTCAATAAAAACCCCAAACAGGGGGGTCGCGTTTTTAAAAGGGGTGTTTGGGATTACATGCAGTGGGTACAAGTAGCTTATCAGGGGGTGTTTTGTTTGAAACAGTGGCAACCGAGACATAGAATATGTCTCGGTGGGTCTTAAGTAGCAAGCGGTGGGTACCACTGCATTAGCAGTGGGAACCGTAGGGGAACAGTGGCTGTCGGCTTAAGCCGGTGGCTACTGTGGTGGACCAACAGTAAACAAGCCACAGCCGAGGGTTGTTGGGCTCGGTTCGGTTTAACCCGAGACATGGGTGTCTTACGGAGAGTTTCGACTCGGGTGTTTCGAGATCACGAGTAATATATGTACAAGAAATTATGTTAAGTTTTATTAAATCGTTTATAAACATGTTTAAAAGAAATAAAGTTAATTAAAATTGTTTTGTTTTATTAATTTAATCGGTAAAATTAAATTGATATTAACTTTACCCTTTTACTACTTAAGCGTGGGGTTTATTTAACGATTTATTTTTAAAAGAAATTAATTTGGAGAACCTTTCTAATTTAGGAAACTTTCTAATTATAACAGGTTACTGTTTGTATCAATCTCGTAAATATCAGAATATGTAGTACAATAATCAGTAAATAATTAAAAACAGTCAGAATAACAATATTTCAAGAATCAGTAACAATACAAGAATATAATAAATCAAACTCTTAAGAGTAAAAAAAAACCCAGTAAAGGTAAACAACTATCAGATAACTTATTCGCGTTCTTTATTCATGTAGCTCGCGTGAAGTCAGAGTAAGAGTTCTACTTGTTTTTCCTTGCAGTCAGTTACTGGACACAAGGTACGAAATTTCTGTCCTTCAGATTGGACTTCCTTCTATGCATGATTAGGATTCCCTGTCTGCAGCCAAATGTTTTCCCCAATATATGTTTTAAGCTTTTCAGTAATCATTTTAATAACTAAATAAATTACCTGAGCTTTATATACAAGTATGACCAGTTATGTACTAGTTATGGAGGTACCGTAACCATGACACTAGAGGCACCAGTGTCATGACTCCTCTACGAGGGAGTGATTTCTCGCAGCATCCCATTTATTTCATTTTAGCCATTTTATCAGTATTATTTGCGGGGCGTATGGTGCATCCTAGGCTATCAGTTTACACTTATTGGGTGAATGTGGTGTGTTCTCTACATCCTTCACATTGGAGTTGATCCCTCCACCCAGCACATTATTTAGAGGTCACCCCTTTATAGCATGACGAGGCCACCCCTCCGTTTATTCATGCAACAGTTGTTACAGCACATGACCTATATAAGCTCTTGGCAATTAAAATACAGTAAATGCATGTTTTCAAATTTAATAGTTAATTATTCAGCTTTATTATTTATAAATCAGACTCCTCAGATTATACACAGCTTTCCACTATTTTAATATCAGTTATAGCTTCAGTATTTGTTATATGTTCTATTCCGGTACATTCTTATCATGCTTTATATCCGTTCACTAGGCGTTATGCTCAGGCGTAGTTTCCTTTCATGTTCCAAACGGAAGGTACACAGGGACGCTCTTAGGACTTCTGAGAGAGTACGTGCATTGGATGGGAGCTATCCAGACTCCTTTATTTTATGCACTCATACATTACTTTGGTTGTTTGGACATTGTTTCGTCCTTTTTCCTTTAGTACTTAATCTTTTATATTTGAGTTTATGTTTGGATTACCGATGTTCGATTCTGGTATTTCCGTTATGGTCAGTTAATGTTTAATACATTGCCTTGCATGCTTTGATGACACGCCATAAATACACGTAATGGTCAACTTATCCAAGTGGGGTGTTACAATTATGGTATCAGAGCGCAAGGTTCGACCTGTAGGCTCTAAAACTTGACGTGTGACTAGTAGGTATTCACCAGGAACTTCCCAGATTTTGGCGTTGTTATCTTTCATGTTTCTCATGCATTTATCAGTCAATTTTCTTCATTTATCAGTTAACTTTCTTATAATTTTTTACTAAGTAAAAGGTTGGTACAAGACTGGCCATATTTAGTCGCATGTGCTTTTCAGCGAATTTTCATTTTGGTGAACCGACCCATATGCGTTCACCCTTGCCTGTCCAGATCTTGTATTGATGAACTGACCATAGGCGTTCATCCTTACTCATGTCAGATTCATGTTTTCAGTCAAATGTCATTTTGTGAACTGACCATGGGCGTTCACTAGTATTCATGTCATATTTTGTTGGTTATGCATTCATGAACTACCTCATGCATATTTCAGATTGTTATTCCAGGTTTCAAACAAGTTAATCAGCTTATCATCTCTAAATTTCAGATGCCACCCAGACGCGATGATGAGAATTGTTAATCCCAAACTCAGATCTTAAACCTTAATAGCTTGTTTAAGGGTTGTGATAGAAAGAATAAATTCAATCTAACATTAGAGAAACTTTGCAAGGCAAAGCAACTAAACAAGATGCGGAATATAGTGTTTAGCACAAGAACAAAATGATTAAAGCAAACGTTGAACTTTAATATATCAAAAGATATACGAATATCCAATAGTGGTATTAGGGTTACAATAACCTTAAAGTATGAAATGAAAGATAACAGAGAAAGACACACTCTGCATGATAACCTAGTGAGTCCTTTTATAGGCACAAGGACTCACGTACAAGATCACTACTAACAAACTTGGAAAGTATTAAGGAGTAGTAACAGAAATGCGTAAAAATCTATTCCAAGTTTATCTCTATCGGCAGGGCCTTTGACTTCAGCAGGGGAACCAATCCCCTGCCTTTGTTATTAGGCAGGGGGAACTTACTCTAGCAGGGGGACGAATAACCAACTAGCAGGGGTAACAAGTATACATAGATTTATTCCCAACAATCCTCCCCTAAACTTGTGCTTTCTCCTAAAGACAAGTTTCTAAATAAATCCTAGTTGATGAGGGTGCTTACAAACTTTCTGGCCAAATCTGACTATGCATCATCCTTACCAGATCATAAGCAACAGCTGTTTTAGCATCTACAATCAAGTTAGCATGTGCTAATTTCTTCAAGGTCTCCTGAGTGAAGGGATAATAACGATGATTGATCATGTACACACTTACTCCTTGCATTACTATCTCACAGACCCCATAATTGGTAAACAGCTTCCAATACAACAAATTTCCTTTATTCACTGCATCAAATAAAGGATCAAATAACTCATGCTCATACATCCTATGCATGCACTCCCAGATCACCCAATCCTTCTCCACACCATCCATGGTAGGAGGTTTTGTAGCAAAAGTCTTTTTTAAAATCTTCCACAGATCTTCTAAGTCCTCACTATCCAAGGTTTGAAACATGACATCTAGACTTAGAAATGTTTGTGTTGTATTGTCAGCTCTTGTAAGCTTCCACCAAGTCCTCCCTTTGTGTTCATAAACCGCATACTCTATTATAGTAAACTTCTTTCCAAGTTCACTAGGTGAGATATCATCATTTTCAACAGTGGGATCAACAATAGCAGGGGAAACTTTTGAAGCAGGGGCTTCTTCTTGATTGCCCATAGTTAGCAATGTTTGAGCAATCTCTTTAGTTGCACTCCCCTTATCACTTCCCTTATCAGCACTTCCTTTCTCAATCCCTTTCTCAGCACTTGCTATCTTTCCTTGTACACCACTAGGATATGAATAATACTGAGTAGACTCTTCTGTATTAGGAACTTCCTCCCCTTTGGAAGCATCCTCATCTGTGGATATGATAAGTCTGGGCTTTCTCCTCCCTCAAGTGTGGCAAGTCTGGTTTCCAAGTTATTGATAACCAGACCTTGCTTTTTGACATTTTGTATAAGTTGTGCATTCTGCCTTTTCAAGCTCATGCACATTTTCATCAATTCCAAAATGGTCATAGGTTTCATGCTGCTCTCAACCCTATAAGGGGGTTTCTCCCCTTTTTGGATATCATTGAGTGAGGGAGAGGACTTACTAATGGTGTCACTATCCTGGTCACCCCTTGAGGATGAGACAGTAGTGGTAGTCAAACCCTCAGTTTGCTCCAAACCCTTGGAGGCTCTCCTCTCTGCTACTTGTGAAGATTCACCAGGCAAGGGAGACCTGGCAAACCTGGATTTAGATCGCCTTTCATTTTGTGGATCAGCAGGGGGTAGAGTACTGGTTGGGTGTAGTTTCTTGGCAGGGGAATCAAAAGGTTTGTGTTTAGCTGTTTTTGTCTTGGCTTCTTCCTGTCTGAT
The DNA here is from genome assembly GCA_025667525.1 of Glebionis coronaria. Classification (NCBI taxonomy): domain Eukaryota; kingdom Viridiplantae; phylum Streptophyta; class Magnoliopsida; order Asterales; family Asteraceae; genus Glebionis; species Glebionis coronaria. The sequence continues at coordinate 64,581,385 of CM046874.1, read as the reverse complement.
TTGTTTCATCATAATTGAAGTGAGTGGAATGGACCTGCCAGAAAACTGTGGGGATGGTGCAAGAAGTGTGGTGAATAGTTTGCTAGTATGCTTGGTTGCTGAAAAGTAGTTTTTGTGAGTGATTGGACCATGTTCACTCATATTCAGCAGAAGTTCTATAAACCTTGGGTACATACAAAATTTTGAATTGCTTGAAACATTTTTAACCATTCCTTTGAAAATCATTTGAGAAAAACAATACTTCCTCCCTGTTGCTAAGCAAATCAAGGCAGAAGCCATCTCACTACTAAATTCATTGAAAGCAGTGGTTTTTGGTGACAAACATTGTAAAATTGTATGAATCAAATATTTCCAATGTGGGGCAAACTGACCTTTAGCAAACTTACATTTTTGGTCTTTAGAAAACGTGTACCCCAATTTAACAAGACCCTCAAAGATGTCAGCCTCAGATAGGTTGGTTATCTCATCCTCATCCATCAAGAAGGAGGTTGTCTCTGATGGAGGCAAGTGAAATCACCTTGGGATGACCATCTACAGTGCTTTGAATTGTAACCTCTCCATTCACTGTTTTGGTCATGGATTTAGACCAAAACTGCTGAATGTGTGAGGTGTAAATCCTAGGGTTGATGAGAAGGGCCACTCTAAAATACGAGGATTTTAGAAAGGCCACAGCATCAACAAACTCTGCTGGTTCATCATGTAATAAAGCGATTTGATTATGATTAGCAGCAATTTTGAGAGACATGATAAAGGTTGAAAACGTTTTAAAGGTTTATAATGGTGAGAGTTAGGTGGGATTTAGTCGAGGGAGAGAGATGGACCTGCTTGTGAAGGGAATTAAGTTTTTATAGGCGAATTGAAGAGCTGTGATTGGACCAAATTTTCAAATTGCAAAAATATCAAAGATAAATCTTGATAAAAAAGTAATTTATTTGAAATAATAAAGTAAAGATTACCAATCAGCGAAGAAAGCGCCTTAAAGATCTTTTAAAAACAATAAAATATTCCCTAACCAAAATTTTTGCAAGCAGGCCCAACGGCTATGAACAGGGTAACGGTATTGTCGGTCAACGGTCAAACAGGGGAATGTTGTTAAAGAAGGGGGAGCAAAAGGTGAAAGCAAGGGAAACTTTCCTAGGGGTATTAAGCTAATCATGGAGAGACTAATGCTAACTAGCTCTGCTCTAATGCATACCCTTGTATACACAAGGTAGATACATAGAAACTCAAGAGTCCTCTATTCAACAATGGTCTAAGCACAAAAAGTTAACACATAAGTCACCCTGCACCTGGTTAACCCAAGAAAATAAGCATACCCCAGTCACCAGTGCTACCTTTTCCCTTACCTATGGTTAGTTTAGTCTTGGCAATGTGTACCACACATCTGCATCTAAACATCAAGCTGTTTTGATATAGAAGTACAAGTACACATTACAGTGCCTCAAGGTTTCAGAATTCGGACAAGCTTTGTAGCAAGTCTTCATTACCCTGAACCCTTACTCACCAATAGATATGATCTAATATCATATATGAGCATCCTAAGGATACCCTAAGTCCTAAAGGTGTGACCTAACCTCCCCTTAAACATAGAGCATATACCTGATTCACCCATGAATGTAGTATGCACCCCTTTGGATCACTGCATTGTAAGTGTAAAACCACATACAACCACTTTTAAAAAGAACAAACCTGGTAGAAAGAGAAAAATTATCTTAGCAGGGGAAGGAATCCCCAGCAGGGGGATCTTTGTTCAAAAGCAGTGGAATGAAAAATGATGGAAAAATTGACTACCAGTTATACAACAACAGCAATAAAGCAACCCTGAATATACATGACATAATAGACATCAATTTTTAGGGAGTAACCATTCCAATACCTACAACCAGGTACTGAAACCTCCCCACTTCAAAAGCTTTTGTTAAAAGATCAGAAACATTAAGTTCTGTATCAATTTTCTCAGGGACAATTAGTCCTTTTTCAAAACAATCTCTGATAAAATGATGTCTTATTTCAATATGTTTTGTCTTGCTATGAAAAACAGGGTTCTTAATAATTCAAATGGTGTTGTTGTTGTCAATAAATATCTTGGTTTTAAGAAATTAATACCCATAATCAAGCAGTTGATTCTGAACCCAAAGTACTTGACCACAGCATGCAGCAGCTGCTACATATTGTGGCCATAATAGTCTGCTTCTTACATTGCCAAGATATAAGTCTGCTTCCCAAAAATTGGCATCCACCTGTTGTAGACTTCCTATCATTGTTGTCACCAGCATAGTCACTATCTGAGTAAGATATCAACTCAAATGGTGACTCTTTGGGATACCAAAGTCCTAAGGTTGGATGGCACTTCAGATACCTAAAAATTCTTTTTACAGCAAATAAATGACACTCAGTTGGTGCCACCTGGTATCTTGCACATAAGCAGACTGCAAACATGATGTCAGGTGTAACACCCCATTTTGATAAATGGAATGTCACGCGTAATTATGGCGTGTCATCAAAGCATACAAGGGTAAATGTCTGAAACATTACATGACCATAGGGATAACCGGAATCAAACATCGGTTCCCAAACATAAGCCTAAAACATAATAAAGTAAAAGAAATGAATGAAAGACTAACCAAGCATAAGTATATGAAGGCAAAAAGGAAAAGAAGTCTCTAGCAGCTTCCATCCTATGCACGTCCTCCAAATGCTCGAGTCTTTCCTAGGGTACCTGCCGTTTTGGGACATGGAAAGGAAAGTAACGGCTGAGCAAAACGCTCAGTGCACGGATATAGACATAGTATGAATGACTAAAACCTAATAAACACTTAATAGCAGCGGAAATATATAAGTCCTGGAAAACCTGGAACATGTTCATAAAACTGGTTTTATAGTTTGAAAATCCTTATGTTTATCTTATGAAAACTGTTTAACATATTTTACCATTAGCCAATATAGGTCATGAAAATCCACCGTGCATGAATACTTGGAGGGGTGACCACATCATGCAAATTAGAGGAGCTGCCTCTAATTTAATATTTTGGTTTAGGTAGGAGGGATCAGCTCCTTGTGAAGGATGCAAGGCACACACCACATTCACCATGAAATCCTGACTGAAACATGTAACTAGGATGCACCCATACGCCCCACATGATAAATATAATATAAATGGCCAAAAGCTGAAGGGACGCCACGAGCAATCACTCCGCCGTGGTGAAGTCATAACATCAGTGCCTCTAATGTTATGGTTATGGTACCTCCATAACTAGGTGAAACTGGTCATGCATTTATATGGCTTTAGGTATTCTAATTAAACATAAGCAATTCAGAAACATATAAAACATATACTGGGAAAACAGTTGGCTGCATACGCGGAATCCTAATAAGGAAAGAATGTCCATACTGAAAGGACGGGAATCCGTAACTTATGTCCAGTGAACGAAGAAGACGAACTGAGAGGAATCCTACTTCCGTATCACTAATGCTACATGAATACACACGTGAATAAGTATCTGACTACTAAAAACGTAACTGGTTTTATATCATGTCTTAGCTTATTTTATATGTTCATATCATGATTCACTGTTTAAAGCCTTAAACTGTGTTTATCTTATATTCTGTCTATTCTGATTAAGTATTTCTGGTTATTCATGTATTATTATACTTACTGTGTAATAATAAGTAACTTTCCAAAAATAGCAGGTTTCCTAAAATAGAAAGTTTCAAAAATAGAAAGTTTACAAAAATAGAAAGTTACTAAAAATAGAAAGTTTCCAAAAATAGAAAGTTTCCAAAAATAGAAAGTTTCCAAAAATAGAATTACTGCTTAAAATAGATAAGTTTCTAAAAATAGAAAGTTTTCATAAATAGATCAGCTGCCTTAATTAAATAAGTTTCCATAAATAGATCAGCTGACTGAATTAAATAAGTTTCTAAAAATAGAAAGTTTCCATAAATAGATTAGCTGCCTTAATTAAATAAGTTTCTAAAAATAGTAAGTTTCCATAAATAGATTAGCTGCCTTAATTAAATAAGTTTCTAAAAATAGAAAGTTTCCATAATTAGATATAAGCTGGTTAAATAAGCTAAGTATATAAGCCTAAGTGTTTTTCTGATTATTTTCATGTATTATTATTTATTAATAATATAACCTAAGTCGTGTTAATTAATTATAACCATGGTTTTTAAATAATTAATTAATTATAAGTCTAAAAATATAAAATACTTAGGTTAATAATTTCATGATCTAATAATTAAATTATAACCTAAGTCATGTTATTAAATTAATCATGTCATACTTTTTAATTTAATTTTAACATATGATTATATAAAAAAATAATCTTAACATAAACCGTGAACCGGATCTTGACTAGAAACCATGAACCGGACATGAAATCGACACCATACCCTAAACCACTTCGGGGTTCCCCTTGTCTTGCTGCTGCCGTGGGACCCACACCACCCAACCGGGACCATATGGTCTCGGTGGTGGTCGAGTAGCCAAACCGAGACCCCCTTGGGGTTCGGTTTAGGCGCCGGCCAAACAAACACCCCTAAAAACATTCCTTTTTTATTTACCCAATAACCATTTTCATGTTAGATCTATGTTTTTAATTAGGTTTTTAAAACATCTTGTTCTTAATTAATTATTAGATCAAATCAAAAAGAAAAAGGGTAAAAAGAATATACCGAATGCGTGGATCTAAACGAGGATGAACAAACACGAACACTTGCACTAAAACCAAGATCAGAATCAAATAAACTCCCTCCTTGGTGTGTTTATGTGTGGCGGCCAAAAAGAAGAAGAAAAGGAGAAGGAGAAATTTTTTTAGGGTTTTTGGTGTTTTCCTGTAAAGTGAAAAATAACCAAAATCTTTCCTAATTCCTTGTTTTAGTAAAAATTGATGAGCTAAGCCCATCTTCCCTCCCTAATTTCGTGGTATGGGGCCCACATGGGTTAACCCATACATTTCTTGAGTCTAAATATTATAGTGTGTTCTCGTGCGTTCTCGTGTTCGTAATTTACGTGTTTTAATTAGTTATCGATCGTGACTTAATATATTTATTCGTGTTCGTAATAAATATATATACGTAATTAATATTAGCTCGTGATTTAATTACGTTCATGATTTCATGATCGCATGTTCGTGATTATAATTATTATTTGAATAATTATCGTGTGTTCATACGTAATAAATACTTATCGTGTTCTAACACGTACGTAATACTTAAAATTCTTATTCGCGAACGTAAACATGCTATAAAAGGAAATTCTTAATCTAGTACGTACGATTTGATGGGTACTATTCATGGTAAAAGCATGCGGGTTTTACATCAGGTCTTGATGCTGTGAGATACATGAGAGACCCAATCATAGACCTGTAATTCCTGACATCTATAAGCTTTCTAGGACCATCTTTGCCCCATGGATGATCCTTGTCCATTGGTGTGGACACCTTATTTCCTTCAGACATGCCAAACTTCTTCACAATCTCAGCCACATAATTGTCTTGTGAGATAAATATCCCATCTTTCCTCTGTTGAACTTGTAACCCCAAAAAGAAGTTTAGCTCTCCCATGGCACTCATTTGAAATTTATCCTGCATCAACTTTGCAAATTCTTTGCTAAGCATAGAGTTTGTGGACCCACAGATGATGTCATCAACGTAGACTTGCACTAGCAGAAGGTCACCCTTTTGTTTCTTAATGAACAGGGTCTGATCAATCTTTCCCCTGCTAAAGCCATTATCCAAGAGATATTCAGAAAGAGTCCCATACTAGGCCCTGTGAGCTTGGTGAAGTCCATACATAGCCTTTTTCACCTTGTATACCTTGTCTGGATGTTCTGGGTCTTCAAACCCTGGAGGTTGCATAACATAGACTTCTTCATCAATGGTGCCATACAAGAAGGCACTTTTTACATCCATTTGGAAAACAGTGAAGTCCATAAATGAAGCATAAGCAAGGAATAATCTAATGGCTTCAATCCTGGCAACAGGAGCAAAGACTTCCTCATAGTCAATGCCCTCTTCCTGTGTATATCCTTGTGCCACCAGTCTTGCTTTGTTCTTGACAACTATACCCCTTTCATCCTTTTTGTTCCTGAGTACCCACTTTGTCCCAATGGGCCTTGCCCATTTTGGAAAATCTACTAGAATCCAAACCTCTTGAATGTCAAACTGTAAGAGCTCCTCTTGCATGGCTTCAACCCAACTTGGATCATTTAAAGCCTGCAAAATCTTCTTTGGCTCTTCTTGTGACAAAAATGCAGTAAACAGACAACATTGCATGTTGTCATGATTAAACTTCATGGTGATGTTAGCAATGAAGCTGTGCTCCTTTGCTGTATACCTTGTATGTCTAGGGGCTTCAGGATCACCAATGATTTGAGAGATAGGGTGATCCTTATTGATTTTGTAGGTAGGCTGCATGATTACTTCTGTTTCATCTTCTTCCAAATCAGAATTGATGGGGCTATTTTGATTGGGAAAGAAGTCCTCAAAAGAACTTCTAAAAGATACAGCATGACCTAGGGATGGGTGTTGATGAGCTGAATGTAGCTCTGAGTAACTTGGACCTCCACTCTTAATTATTTTGCTTCCACAGTTGGATATAAGAGGACCATCAGATATTGGTGTAGATGAGGAAATGAGTGGGGATTCTCTTTCTTCATCATTAATATCATTAGCAGCAGGATCCTTTGTAGCAGGGGAAGCAATTGATCTAGCAGGGGAATCCTGGATTCCACTGCTTTCAGCCATTCCGCTGCTTTCAAAAAGTGACATAGCAGGGGAAGAGGTTGTCTGTTCTTTGCCTAGAGAAGGATCATCTTCTTCACTAGTGTTTGAAGCAGCTTCAATAGGAAATAGTGAGGGTACATTCATGTACCTCAATGGTGGCTTCTCTACACCAGTTGGTTCTTGTGTACCTGAAATGTTAGTATTCTGCAATGCAACAGGTACATAATTCATAGATTTTGAAAGAACCTCTATATCAAAGAACCAATCAGGACCTATTTGAACATCTTCAGGCTTGTCTTCAAGAAAATACACATGAAGATTTTCTGTGATATTGCTTGTCTTCTTGTTGAAGACCCTATATCCCTTGCTGTTTAATGAATAACCCACAAAATATCCATCATCTCCCTTTTCACTGAACTTGCCTAGATTGTCAATTGTGTTCAAGATGATCACATGACATCCAAATGGTCTAAAGAAGTCAATTAAAGGAGATCTTCCATTGAACAGCTGATAAGGGGTCTTATTGTGTGCCTTAACCACCAAGGCCCTGTTTTGGACATAACAAGCAGTGGATACAGCCTCAGCCCAAAAGATAACTGGAAGTTTGGAATCAGACAGCATAGTTCTTGCTGCTTCAATGAGTGTCCTATTCCTTCTTTTTGCAACTCCATTCTGTTGAGGTGTTCTTGCAATGTTGAACTCCCTCTTGATTCCTTTGTTTATGCAGAAAGAGTCCAGTTTCTGATTTCTGAACTCACCACCATTATCTGATCTCATGGTCACTACCTTCATGCTTTTTAATAGTTCAATCTGATTGATGAACCCAATTAGTACATCAGTTGTGTCACTCTTTTCAGACAAAAAGAATGTCCATGTGAACCTTGAAAAATCATCAGTAATCACTAGGCAGTACCATTTCTTATTTATGCTTGCCATGGAAGTGGGGACAAAAAGATCCATATGCAGTAGTTTCAATGGCTTGGTAGTGGACATACTTGTTTTTGATTTGCAAGATGCTCTATGTTGCTTCCCTTTCAGACAGGCAGCACAAGTATGATCATTGACAAAGGACTTGGAAGGAAGACCATGAACCCGATTATATTTCACCAGTTTGTTCATGTTCTTGAAATTAAGATGACCAAGTCTTCTATGCCATTTCTTATACTCATCAACTGAGGCTTTGGCAATGAAACAGGTTTCATTGTCTTGAAGAGAGATGTCTTTGAGATCAATTGTGTACATGTTCTTTTGTCTTGGTGTTTTGAGTAAAATAGGAGTTTCTGGAGGTAAGACAAACTCCTTTCCTAACACCAGGCATTCAGTGTCAGTAAACAAGACAAAATTCTTGTTATCAGTCATCTGTGACACACTGAATAGATTGTACTTGATTTCTTTCACCAAGTAGACATTATCAAAGGTCATCTCGTTGGTGACAATAGTTCCTTTTCTTGTTATTGTTCCATGCCCATCTCCAAAAGAAACACCATCATTGTCATGCAGGGGCACAAAGTTAGACAGATAAGATTTTTGTCCAGTCATGCTTCTTGAGCATCCACTATCCCAATATGCTCTATCATCCCTTGTCTTCTTTGTCACCTGCACAAAGAAAAACAAATTAGTTTTTCTTGGGGACCCAAGCCATTATAGACTTGGATCTACCTCATGTATCAATGTAGGATAGCTTATCAAAAACTAGAGATACACCATTAGATTGAGCACCCCTTTTGGGTACCCAAACCCAACGAGCTGAGGCTTTCGCAGCTTTCCCCCATCTACCCATGTTCCTAGAATGCAAAACTTTGCTAGCAGGGGATACCTCAGGTTTAGCAGGGGAATCCCTATGCTTAGCAGAGGGAACCCATCTTTTGTTTTGGCCTCTATTTATGTGTTGGTAAGGTCTAGGGCCAGATCTATATGCATTATGAGGTGTTGGCTTGGTCATGGAAGTGCTGGGCTTGGTATGAACATCATTCACCTTTCTTAGAGCAGGAACAACATATTTGTCAGTAACCCTGTTTCTCAAGGCAGGGGCAACATACTTGGCAGGGGAAAAGGATTTTGCCCCTGCATTTAGAAGAATGGCTTTAGGTTGCATATCCTTTAAAGGATTTGTAGCAGCAACTTCCATTGGTGCCTGACATTCTTGATAAGTGTGATCAAAACTGCCACATGTGAAGCAGGGCTTTGTATTTATCACAAAGTCTTCTCCTAATTGGTGAGACTTTTGGTCATTCCAATTTCTTTGATTACCTCTGACATGCCTGTACATACCAGCATATTTAATGGTGGACTTAGGGGACTGTGATATAGTTTTAGATTTGGGTGAACTACTCTTAGAACTAGAATCACTACCAAAAAGTCCTCCTCTTGAAAATAGAACAGGGTTATCAATTTTCCATTATTTTAAAGCAATCTGTTCCTTTTCAAAGTCCCTAATAATACTAGTTTTCACTAGTGGCTCTTCGGTTTCAAGACTATTAGGTATGTAAGCACTCAAGTCAAACTCAATATCATCTTGTTTTTTAAAACAAGAGAGACCAGTCCAAGACAAGTCTTTTCTAGGAAAAGGTGCATGAATATTGGCAGGAGGTGGTGGTATGGTAGCATGCTCATTTTTAATCCCAAACCCTGTTTTGTCCCTAGGAGATTGACCAATTTCAACTGCTTTAGTTAAATCTTTTGAAGCTTTTCCAAATTTTTCAACAGTTTCATCATCTATCTTTTTGTTAGATTTAAAAACTTCAAGTTCAGCAGTCAACTCCTTAATGGAGTTATTATTCTCCTTAGCATCTCTCTCTAGAATCACAATGTGATCTCTATAATCACTTTATCTTTGTTTAAACTCTCTTATGGTGGACTCTAACTGTTCTAAAGCACGTCTATAATTATCAAGGTCATTGTCACAATTGATATAGTCAGCTTTTATCTTTCTGATTTGATCATTCAATGACTCAGTATTTTTCCTACAAGCTTTAGTGCAATATGAATCATCCTATACCTCATTGTCTGAGCTGGAACTTGACATGGCCATAAGAGCAAAATCTTCCTCTTTTTCCTCAGCAACCAATGCTTGATTTATTTCCACATTCTCTGTCATGGCACTCCAATCCCATCCACCTGCTCCATCTATCCCCTACATGGCTACCATGGCTTTAGCACCAGAATCATCATCTCTGGTTTCCTTCCTATAGCTGTTTCCAGTCTTAGGTCCTTTGTATTCCCTAGCAAAATGACCCTTCTTGCCACATTTGTAGCATTCAACCTTTGTTTTGTCAAACCCAGCCACATCAGAGGGATTGATTGAGATCTTCTTCCCATACTTCTTGTAAAACCTATTGGCTCTCATGCTAAGCAGAGCCATGTTCCACTTGATATCCATCTCCTCCAGTCCTTGCTTACTGATTTGACTTAGATCTTCGTGTAACACAGTAGATCCTTGTGGCCCTTGGGATGCTATAAAAGCAGAAGCAGTGTCAATACTGAATGTTGCAGGCCTTTCTTCATCATAAGATGATCCAGACCTGGTAGCAGGGGAATAAGTAGCAGGGCCTACTTCGATTCCACTGCTTTGAGATATGAATGCCATGTTAGCAGGGGAATCAGTAGATCCACTTGAGTTGGTGGGAATCGTTCCTTTTGACTTTATCTCATTGACAACAGGTTCAAAAACTTTCAAGTTATTGTACATGTCATCAATGTTCTTGTTATCCAAGTCATCCTTATTCTGCCAAATTGCCTTGTAGACAAACCATTCCTTCTGGAGGCTGTTAAGGAACCTGGTATTCACCTGCTCTCTTGTCACCTCAATGTAAAGAACTCCAACTAGGCCACCATATCTTGAAGCCTATTGTAAATAGCGCCAATTGATTCATTACCAATTGCTTTGAAAGAAGCAAAATCATCAAGCATTTGATTCTTCTTCTTCTTCTTTGTAGCTTCATTTCCTCCAAAAGTTGCGCCTATGGCTTCCCATAGTTACTTAGTTGTTTTGTACTTTCTGAATCTTAGTTGATGTCTATCAGGTAGAGCCAACAGCAATGAGCTGTGAGCTCTGACATCATACCTTCTGGCCAGTATTTCCTTATCACAAAGAGCAGCAGATTTCTTCTTATCCTTACCTTTGGAACTTTCACCTTTCTCTTCTTCCTTTCCCTCTTCAACCGCCACCATTTTGTTGAATTGATCACCAAACTCTATGATCTCCCAGAGAACATAGTGTTCCATTTTGAGGTATTGTTGGATTCTGAATTCCCATAGTTCAAAGTTTTCAGGATCCAACATGGGTAATTTGAGGTTATTGTGGTTGTTGCTGTTTGAGGAAGAGTCTGAAGACATGTTTGGTATGAGGGTTTTGTTCTTGGTTTAGACAAAGTTTCTCAACAAGCTCTGATACCACTTGTTGATCCCAAACTCAGATCTTAAACCTTAATAGCTTGTTTAAGGGTTGTGATAGAAAGAATAAAATCAATCTAACACTAGAGAAACTTTGCAAGGCAAAGCAACTAAACAAGATGCGGAATATAGTGTTTAGCAAAAGAACAAAATGATTAAAGCAAACGTTGAACTTTAATATATCAAAAGATATACGAATACCCAATAGTGGTATTAGGGTTACAATAACCTTAAAGTATGAAATGAAAGATAACAGAGAAAGACACACTCTGCATGATAACCTAGTGAGTCCTTTTATAGGCACAAGGACTCACGTACAAGATCACTCCTAACAAACTTGGAAAGTATTAAGGAGTAGTAACAGAAACACGTAAAAATCTATTCCAAGTTTATCTCTATCCGCAGGGCCTTTGACTTCAGCAGGGGAATCAATCCCCCTGCCTTTGTTATTAGGCAGGGGGAACTTACTCTAGCAGGGGGACGAATAACCAACTAGCAGGGGTAACAAGTATACATATATTTATTCCCAACAAGAATGAGGCTACGGCTGCTGCTATTGTTGTTGCTCTTCAAACGACTGTACAAGCCATGCTACCCCAGATTCGTGATAAGATCCAAGCTGTGTACCAAAACTAACCTCAGCATAATAACAACCCTCCTCCTCTACCACCTGCCACTTTAGCTATCTGGTTAGAGAGGTTTAATAAACAAAAACCCCAATCTTTTGAACAGACTGTATCTCCAACGGACGCAGAAAACTGGATTTATCATGTAGAGAAAATCTTTGAGGCCATGGGTTGTGAGGATGCCTTCAAGGTTAGGCTAGTTGTTTACAAGTTGTAAGGTCATGCCCTACATTGGTGGAGGGCCTATAAGTTGACAAATGGGGGAGATGAGTGGGTGATCACATTGACTTAGACACAGTTCAAGGCAATGTTTTATGACCAGAATTTTCCTCATGTTGAGTAGGCAAAACTGAAGAGGGACTTTCATGCCATGCGTCAGAACGATGGAGAGAACAGTATAGAGTTCATGCATCGATATCTCAGGTTGGTTGGATTCTTAGGAGAGGCCGAAGGTACCGCGAAGGAGCAAGAGAAAAAATTTCGCTAGGCTCTTCACTCTAGGACTGCGGAGAGGCTAATTAGTACCACGTTCACTAACGTGTCGCAGGTGGCTAATGCAGCTTGTGATGTGGAGATTCTTTTCGAGAGGGACGAGCTCGAGAATGTAGAGCGTCCTGAGAAGAGGTATATTACATTTAGCAAACTTAAAAAATTTAACTCTTGTACTTACTTGACAATATATATCATGCAATATCCTATTAAAATTTTGCAGAAACAAAGGAGGGGACCGATCCCAATCGGCTACTCCACAGCAGAACTACAGAAACCACAGTCATTCTTATGACCGTAATCGATCAGATAAGAGAGGCGGTGGTGATAACTACCGTGGCATCTCAAACTCATCTGGCAACCACAGGTGATTCTTTAAGCTTCACAATACCAAATCATTGTGTAAAACAAACTCTAACTTTCAGTATGTCGACAGAGATGCTGGACAGGGGCGTGACTAAAACAATAGAGGTCAGCAGTCTTCCCAACCAACAAATTCTGGTAAAATTTTAATTTTCAGCTAAACAGCCTTATTCCTGTTATATTATCAGGATCATGACATTTGTACATCTTTTTAAATCAGGTTCACAGCAAACCAGAGCTTCTTCTACGGGGTATTCTAATCCCACTTGCATTACATGTGGGAAGAAACACCTGGTACCGTGCCGTCTTTGTTCTAGTGGTTGTTACAAGTGTGGACATCAGGGCCATATGATGAGGGATTGTAAGAAAGGAGATTATGTCGGTACCTCAGGCCATACTCCTCAGATTTTACCACCACCACCACTACCACCAACCATTGGTCGCGTTTATGCTATTACCCGAGAGCAGGCAAATAAGACCACATGTACCATTATTAGCATTTTGTTTATACATGGACAGGCTGCCTGCGTTCTTTTCGATACAGGTGCCACACATTTAGTTATATCTACTTCATTTGTTGTTAGAATAAACATGACCCCTAAACCACTAGAAAGTGTGCTAAGTATATCTACACCCATGCGAGACTCTGTACGCATTGCTCAGGTGTACAAGGATCTTCCTCTTGAGTTTGATGATAAAATCTGTCTAGTTAGTGCTCTCCCTCTAGACATATGCGAGTTCGATATTGTGTTGGGTATGGATTAGTTGTCAGCTCATCGTGCCATAATAGATTTTCATGCTCAATGAGTCATCTTCGGTGATGTCCTAATACCAGAGTTTGATCACCGTGGTTTTCTGCCAGGAAAACATGTTCAGATTATATCAACTTTACAGGCCCGTACTCTATTATACCATGTCTGTGAGGGTTTTCTAGCTACAGTTTATGACACTGCTTCTGAGACACCTTCACTCCATGACCAGCCAGTTGTGTCTGATTTTCCGGATGTCTTCCTATAAGAACTTCCAGGCATACCTCCCATGCGTGAGGTAGAGTTTGGTATCGATCTCATTCTAGGTGCAAAACCAGTATCTAAAGCTCCTTACCGTATGGCTCCTGTTGAGCTTAAGGAACTAAAAGATCAGCTTCAGGAACTTCTAGAAAGAGGCTTCATCCGTCTAAGCGTGTCACCTTGGGGCGCGCCAGTATTGTTTGTCAAGAAGAAGGATGGTAGTATGCGACTGTGTATTGACTATCACGAGCTGAATAAGCTCACTATTCGGAACCGTTATCCACTTCCTTGTATTGATGATTTATTTGATCAGCTTCAGGGTGCCAAGCACTTCTCCAAAATTGATTTACGATCAGGTTACCACCAGCTGCGTGTAAAAGAGCAGGACATATCCAAGACTGCTTTTCGCACGAGGTATGGACATTACGAGTTTGTTTTCATACCATTCGGTCTCACGAATGTGCCAGCAGTATTCAAGGACTTGATGAATCGAGTCTTCCACGATTTCTTAGACAAGTTTGTGATTGACGATATTCTTATTTTCTCTAACTTTAAAAAAGAGCATGAGGATCACCTTCGTACAGTTTTGCAGATTCTCCGATGAGAGAAGCTTTATGCTAAATTTTCTACGCGTGAGTTCTAGCTGAATAAAGTGGCGTTTCTAGGCCATATTGTTTCTACAAAGGGGATCACCATGGATCCTGCAAAGGTGGAGGCTATCACTAAATGGTCGAGACCGACATCTGCCACATAAGTCTACAGTTTTCTTGGGTTAGCGGGATATTACCACAGATTTGTAGAATATTTCTCACGTTTGGCATTACCGTTGACCAAACTTATGCATAAGGTGAAAAGTTTATATGGAATGAGGAGAGAGAAAGGAGTTTCGAGGAACTCAAACATCGTTTAATTTCAGCGTCGATCCTTCCCCTCCTATCTGGTACAGGTGGTTATCAGATATACAGCGACGCTTCAGGGAAAGGTTTGGGTTATGTACTTATGCAGCATGGGAAAGTCATTGCCTATGCTTCACGACAGCTGAAGCCGTATGAGAAGAATTATCCCGCGTATGATCTGGAGCTCGCAACAGTCGTTTTCGCTCTCAAAATCTGGAGACATTATTTGTACGGTGAGTCATGTGATATCTTCACCGATCACATAAGTCTCAAGTATATATTTACACAGAGGGAGCTGAACATGAAACAAAGGCGATGGTTGGAACTACTGAAAGACTATGACACTAACATTTAGTATCACCCAGGTAAAGCGAATGTAGTGGCAGATGCCCTTAGTAGAAAATCAGGAATGATTAATGGCATCAAGGTTCAGGAGGAGATCATAGAGACTTAGAGCGGTATGATATTGAGCTCTTAGTACGCGGACAGACAAGTAACTGGGCTAGTCTGAGAGTAGAACCAGGTCTACTCTCTCGGATTAAAGCTGCATAGAAGGATGATGGTGAAATCTTAGCGATTTTCCAGAATATTGACCAGCAGACTGAATTTCTTATCGATGATGAGGGTATTGTATGGCATGGTACCAAACTCTACGTTCCAAAAGATCCTACTCTCAGAGAAGCCTTATTGACTGAGGCTCACAGCTCTCCGTTTTCTATCCATCCATGTTCCACTAAGATGTACCATGATCTTAAGCAGCATTTCTGGTGGAGCGGCATGAAGCAGGATGTCGCTACTTTTGTTTCTAAATGTCTAACCTGCCAGCAGGTTAAGATAGAGCATCAACGTACTAGCGGCCTACTTCAGCCATTAGATATTCCAATGTGGAAATAACACAAGGTGTCTATGGATTTTGTCATCGGGTTACCACAGACTCAGAGGAAACATGATACAATCTGGGTTATTATCGATCGCTTGACCAAATCAGCACATTTCATTCCTATCCGTAAAGATTTCGCAGTAAGTAAACTAGCAGACCTATTTACGAGGGAGACCGTGCGATTGCACGGTACACCTTCCAAAATTATATTAGAGAGGGATCCACGATTCACTTCTCACTTCTGGGGAGGTCTGCATAAAGCTTGGGGAACCAGGCTCAAGCTCAGCACAACTTTCCATCCGCAGACGGACGGTCAGTCAGAGCGTACCATCTAGACCCTGGAGGATATGCTATGCGCATGTGCATTAAAATGGATAGGAAATTGGGATGACTATATCTGCTTGGTCGAGTTTGCCTACAACAATAGTTGGCATCCTAGTATCAAGTGTGCTCCCTTTGAGATGTTATACGGCAGGAAATGTCGTGCTCGGATCTGTTGGGACCAGGTTGGAGAACGTTTGGTTGAGGGACCAGAATTAATAGAGCTAACCAACGAAAAGGTCGCCATGGCCAGAAAAAAGCTTCAAGAAGTGCGTACTCGCCAGAAGAGTTACGCCGACAAGCATCACAGAGATCTATCATTTCAGACTGGGGATCGTGTATTCCTCAAAGTATCACCAACACGCGGGGGTTTGGCCTCAAGGGCAAGCCCAACCCTCGCTACATCGGACCATTCGAAATTCTCGAACGTGTCGGTGAAGTATCCTATCGGTTGGCGTTACAGCCTCAACTTTCACATGTTCATAACGTGTTCCATGTATCACTACTCAGAGGGTACAACTATCATGTGCTTCACAAAGTTAATTATCCACTCGATCAGATCCGGGAGGACCTATCTTATATTCAAGAACCCAAAACAGTCTTAGATCGCCAGGATCGAGTTATGAGAAGGAAGACTATTCTTTTCGTTAAGATTCGGTGGAGGAACCATTCCGAGCGGGAGGCCACTTGGGAAACAAAGGAGTCTATACAGACTTCTTATCCTCACTTCCAGTTATGATTCATGTATGTCTTTCAGTTACACGTCTTTCAACTTATATGTCTTTTAGCTTATATTACCACACCAGCTTAATTACCTTTAATTTGAGGAAGAGTTCTCTTTTTAGAGAGGGAGAATTGTAAAACCGCCGAATAATCAGCATAATCGCATCCTTAATTCGAGGACAAATTATTTTTTTAGAGGAGAAGAATTGTAAAACCCGTATTTAAAATCCGTGAATTTTAAATACGGGTAGTCTCAGGTTTAACTTTAATTAAACGTTAACATTATATATGCAGTCTCAGTTTTATTTAAATATTACAAAATAATAATTATTCAGAAAATAATTATTAAGTTTCAGAAAATATTGCGTATGTATTTTTTATTTACTATAAAAAGAGTTTTACGTTTTCAGAAAACTAAAACATGAGAAATATAAATACTTATACGTGATAATATATAAATGTCGAAAAACCAAACAAAAACTTATATACATAAAGGGGGCCGGTCTTATATGCTAAACAAAGAAAGCAATGAGCTTTGGCGTTTCCTAGGAATAAACCATAGGGAAACAAACAGAGTTATCCCATTTTACTTTTACAAAACAAAACACAAAAGCAGAATAGGGTTTCTGTGTGTGAGTTGGCCGCCGGCTATAGGACAAAAAAAAGGGTTTTCGGGCTTGACTTTCATCTTTGATTCGTGTTTGTTGTCAATCATTTATCAAGCTTATAACGGTAATCCTTTTCATTTTCTATAAATTCGGTTTATATCACGATTTGACAATGAAGATGTATACAAATGAAAATTATAGGGTAAACATGATTTAATAATCAAATTAGGGGTGTCGTGTTCTGTTTAAGTCACGGATACCGAGACACCAGGTCTCGGCGTGGGTGGTTTGTGGCAGCCGTGACCAACACAGAGGTCGTGGTGTTTGGCTTGGCCAACCGCAGTCAATAAAAACCCTAGACAGGGGGGGTCGCTTTTTTAAAAGGGGTGTTTGGGATTACATGAAGTGGGTACAAGTAACTTATCAGGGGGGGTGTTTTGTTTGAAACAGTGGCAACCAAGACATAAAATATGTCTCGGTGGGTCTTAAGCAGCAAGCGGTGGGAAACACTGCATTAGCAGTGGGAACCGCAAGGAAACAGTGGCTGTCGGCTTAAGCCGGTGGCTACTGTGGTGGACCAACAACAAACGAGCCACAACCGAGGGCTGTTGGGCTCGGTTCGGTTTAACCCGAAATGGGTGTCTCGGGGAGAGTTTCGACTCGGGTGTTTCGGGATCACGAGCAATATATGTACAATAAATTATGTTAAGTTTTATTAAATCGTTTATAAACTTGTTTAAAAGAAATAAAGTTAATTAAAATTGTTTTGTTTTATTAATTTAATCGGTAAAATTAAACTGATATTAACTTTACCCTTTTACTACTTAAGCGTGGGGTTTATTTAACGATTTATTTTCAAAATAAATTAATTTGGAGAACCTTTCTAATTTAGGAAACTTTCTAATTATAGCAGGTTACTGTTTGTAGCAATATCGTTAATAACAGAATACGTAGTACAGTAATCAGTAAATAATTGTAAACAGTCAGAATTACAATATTTCAAGAATCTGTAACAATACAAGAATATAATAAATCAAACTCTTAACAGTAAAAAAACCTAGTAAAGGTAAACAACTATCAGATAAATTATTCGCTTCCTTTATTCATGTAGCTCGCGTGAAGTCAGAATAGGAGTTCTACTTGTTTTTCCTTGCAGTCAGTTACTGGACACAAGGTACGAAATTTATGTCCTTCAGTAAGGACTTCCTTCTATGCATGATTAGGATTCCCCGTCTGCAGCCAAATATTTAACCCAGTATATCTTTTAAGCTTTTCAGTAATCATTTTAATAACTAAATAAATTGCCTGAGCTTTATATACAAGTATGACCAGTTATTTACTAGTTATGGAGGTACCGTAACCATGACACTAGAGGCACCGGTGTAATGACTCCTTTGCGAGGGAGTGATTTCTCGCAGCGTCCCATTTATTTCAGCTTGACCATTTGATCAGTATTATCAGCGGGGCGTATGGGTGCATCTTAGGCTATCAGTTTACAGTTATCAGGTGAATCTGGTGTGTGTTCTACATCCTTCACATTGGAGTTAATCCCTCCACCCAGCACATTATTTAGAGGTCACCCTTCTACAGCATGACGAGGTCACCCCTCCATTTATTCATGCAGCAGTTGTTACATCACATGACCTATATAAGCTCTTGGCAATTAAAATATAGTAAATGCATGTTTTAAGATTTAACGTTTAATAATTCATCTTTATTATTTATAAATCAGACTCCTTAGATTATACACAGCTTTCCACTATTTTACATATCAGTTATAGCTTCAGTATTTGTTATCTGTTCCATTCCGGTACATTCTTCTCATGCTTTATATCCGTTCACTGGGCGTTATGCTCAGCCGTAGTTTTCCTTTCATGTTCCAAACGACAGGTACACAGGGATGCTCTTAGGACTTCTGAGAGAGTACTTGTATTAGATGGGAGCTATCCAAACTCCTTTATTTTATGCATTCATACATTACTTTGGTTGTTTGGACATTGAGTCGTACTTTTTCCTTCAGTACTTAATCTTTTATATTTGAGCTTATGTTTGGATTAACGATGTTTGATTCTGGTATTTCCGTTATGGTTAGTTAATGTTTAATACATTGCCTTTCATGCTTTGATGACACACCATAAATACACGTAACGGTCCACTTATCCAAGTGGGGTGTTACAGTTCGAATGGGAAGTCCTCACAACTCTTATGAGTACTAATGGACATCTCAAACAAACTTGTTCTACAACTAATAAATCATGAGCATGTTTCATCTCATCTTATGCCTCGGATTCAAGATCTGACCAGGAACTCGATTTAAGTTATACCAATGTAAAGCTTGCATAAATTGACATAGATCTAACCTATGTCAAAATTTTCCTTGGGTTGGAATTCACCCTAGGTCTGACCAGATGGTAAAAACCAATGCAAGTGCTCTTAGATTGGATGACATAATCTTAATAATTTCAAATAAAGGATATCACATAATTCTAAAAAATAAAGGATAAACTTAATAAATTCAATTCCAAGTGCTGTCAGATTGGATGACACAGATGCATGAAATCATCTTGTAGCAAAATTTAAGAAAACATTTTATTAAATTTAGTTTTAGGTCCAACTTTACCACGGGAGGAGATTAAAGAGTGACCAAACCCTGTATCCTACTCTTCATGTGCTCGAGGGCACAAGTGCTTGAAATAACTACCACATATAGAGAAGCATTTAGTGGTACGATAAAACATGAAAGGCACTCAAACCCCAGATGATTTGTCTAAAACAATTAAGTAGTAGCAAATCATCAATAGTAAAAAGAAAAAGTATAGTAATTTACACATCATAAGTTAATATGTTATTGCGAATAGCGTTATTGAGAGGATGGTTTATAAGTCATCATTAGGGTATGTAAGCCTAACTCTATTGACAATATGATCTCGCAAAAACAATTAACTTATAATAAAACAAGTTTCATAATTTTATGTCTGTAATTTGTCAAAGACCAAGTTTTACAAATAACACATGGTCGGTCAAAAGAAATTATTAAGTGTGTGTGTATATTAACAAACATATTAAATTAAGGTTTAGGTAAGTTAGTCGTTTAGGAAGATGGTTTATGAGCCTATATTACGGTATGAAACCCCAACCCGTGACAATAAACGCGCAAGATTCTTAATTTAACTGAAACAAGTTTTGATATAAGTATAAATCCGTCTTAATTATTTCAAAAATCTTTAAAAATATAATAAGTCACAATGAATAACATATATTCAAGGAAACAGATAGGAGTTAGAGGTGAAGACAGACTCTATATAAAAACAATAAATCATATAAGATCCGAGATCTCAGGCGAGTCTTCCCAAAAGGAGAACCAACAGACCCTCGCTAAGTTTTCGAGTCATGTACCTAGTGAAGAGCATGAATCACTTAACACAATAGCTGAAGTCTGTTAGCCGAATAATAGAAGAAAATAAAATCCAATTCAGTTAACATGTTAATATAGATCTATCCAGTTTTAAAATTACTAAAAATTAATATTACAAGATCTAGATCAAAATTCGAAATTAATGACAAGAGTGCATGTTATTACCATAAATTTTAAATAAATGAGTATTTAAAGCGGATCTAGCGTGTTTATTATGTGAAACCCATAAACACCGAATGATTGAACTCGTGATGCCACTGTTGGGATTTATTAACTAGTTAACCATTTAACAACGAGTGCGCAACGGAATGATCTACTTTGTTATATATAATTAACACATAAATAAAACAATTAATACTAATTTTTAAGTTTAATGAATTAAATCAATACAAGTAAATCGGATCTGGATCTTGAAACTTCAAGTGGTGAAGTTACCACCTCTACGGTATGCTCATACTACACGTCACACAAGCATGTTAGGATGTTAGTGCTTGCTTCATATTTAGCCGAAACAACTTCTATTTAATGCTTGTTTTGTATTTGATCCAAATACCAAGTGGTATGCGCTTAAATCGAGCCAATACAAATAAAAAACCCCCAAAAATAGAACATCATAGGAATCGAACCGAGGTCTGTTGGTACAACAACAAGTAACATAGCCACTAGACTAAGAGTCCTTTATTAATATAGAAATCAACCACAATCTTTATATATGCATGAACACAAAACCATGCATACATAACTACACAATACATGCATATATACTTTTTGTTTGTCATATTGTGGGAGAAAAGAAATAATTTGGTATTGTGTTCAGTTGTGAATCGGTTAGGATTTTACATAGTGTTCCGAACTAGAGAATGAGAGAGTAGGGGTATTTAATGTATCATAAACTTATTCTCTAATTTCTTATTTAATACTCCATTACTTTCATACTTCGACGCTTAGACCCTTTTTAAAATCCTTCCTAAAAACAACCAATAAGGGCAGAGGACTAAGGTTTTGGTTTCCGACATTTAGGTACCCCTCATATATATAACAATTAATAATTTTGTTTATAACGTCTAACGGTTAAACCAAGGAACGGTAAACAATTATTTCGTGAAACATATTATATATTTAATAAATATAAACGAGTTACATATATTAAATATATAATAAACGTACTTTTCGTGTATTCGTGTGTGCTCTGGATAGGATCACATATTTCTGGCCGTATAAATGTGTACACAATGACCACATTCTAACAGAATAGATGAAGAAGTTGTCAAATATCAGTGACAATGAATCGATAATGATGTCAAGATGAGATACAAGATCAACCCAAAGAAGAAGAGGTTAAACCTAGAAGAAGCAAAAGGGTAAGAACCAAGAAATCGTTTGCACCTAATTTTTGTTTCTTTAATGGTAGAGATGAACCTACTTCTTATTAAGAAGCATTAACTTCATCGAAATGACTCAAAGGAAGAAGCCACTAAATGTGATGTGGATTTTATTTTACAAAAACCATACTTAGAGCTCGTGGATTTACTTTTGGGTTGTAAACCACTAGGTTATAAATGGGTCTTCCAAAAGAAGATCTAAGACGATGGCACCATTGACAAGTACATAACAAGATTGGTAATAAAAACGTTTAGAGAACGTAGAGGTCAAGATTACTTTGATATTTATTCAGATGTTGCATGAATGACCTATATTAGAATAACACTTGTTATTGTCGCATGAAGAAAATTGGAAGTTCATGTGAAACTAACGCTTCTAAACGGGGATTTAAAAAAATAATATACATGAACCAACTTGAGGGTTTAATTGGCTCCTAGGATAGAGAGCACGGTTTGTAGGCTTGTTAAGTCATTTTATTTCTCAAGGAAATTTTCCAAACAAGGGCATCAAGTTTCACCATATCTTGTAAGAATGTGGATTCAAAAATTAATTGATGTGTGTGAACTCTTATGTACATAGATGGTATAAGTATCACTAGAAGTGATAATAAGATAAAACAAATCCACCAGTAACATGCTTGATTCAAGATGGACATGAATTTCACTAGTTGTTGAATATGGTTTTGGGAACTAAGGTCATGTGAACCAATATGGATTTTTTTGAAGTTAAAAAAACACTATAAGGACAATATTCTTGAGAGGTTCAATTTAGGGGATCTTGGCCCAACTATAATTCAACGACATCCTTCTATTGAGAATCTTATATGTCTAAAGGTGTTGACTAGTTTGAATACTCAAAGAAAATCGGGTCTCTTATGTGTCTAATGACGTACGTCTGACTTGATTTAGAACTTAAAGTCAGGTTAAGTATATATATACCAGTAATTCAAGTGAGGACCATTTGAATAAGTATTACATAAGTATTATGATTGCATTATGGAAGATATCCTACTTCTATCAAATTATAGGATATTTAAGTACGGATTCTTAGAGGAATAAGAATTTAGATCCACTAGAGCGTATGTAATTACGCTAAATGGAAAGCTATGTCTTAAAAAACATGAAAGTATTTCAAATAGACGCTTGTAGCTAAATCTATGATGAAATTTAAATCTGTCATTCAAGATAAGTTTATAAAATATGCAGGATATTTATGTTAATGTGTAAAGGACATACCAAGATGGGGTACACCATTAGCGACCATGTTTACAAAGTGTGATAGTCAATTTAAGTTTGACAGAGCTCATATAACAATGTAAAAAGGTAAGTCGAGACATATTCATCATAAACGGTGATTAGTATGATAACTACTCTCAAACAGATTTATCATGATTGACTATGTAAAGTCAGATAACATCGCGGATTTGCTTATAAAAGACATAAGCAGAGAGTTAGTTAGTGTGTCGCCTAAAGGAATGAGACCGAAGCCCTTAAAGGAATGAGTTTCTATGCAGGAAAACCTAACCTAGTTGACTAGAGATCTCAAGATCTAGGTTCAATAGACAACCCAATCATAGAAATGTTGGGTAAGTCACGTCATTGTGGGGGAGTTACTTAATAAATTAATTTCCTATTCCATTCCTATAACAATGTGACTTGTTCAGAGGTTAAACATATGGCTTAAGTGATTCTAAATGAAATCATAAAGCATTAATATTCAAGATGAAATCTAAAATTGTATGTTTTTTAATGATTCAAGATGAAATCACCTATGTGAGAGAGAAGTGAGTCGCTTCGAAGGAAATTATGGGGTGCGAAATTCCTAAGAGGTCTTGCAGATTCAGGCCAGTGTTCATGACCATAACGAACATGACTATGAGGACTTGTCAATGTCAAGGAGATTCTTGTGTGAGTTTGTATTGTCGTCTATATAAACAGAGGCTGAGTTCAAAGAGATCGTATCTACTCAGATTCAGGAGACTAAGTGCATCTCACAAGAGAAGGTTCAAATGGTGACACCTACCTACCTATGTAAGATTCAATTGTTGGAATTTCATCAAAACATTTGTGTATTACGACCGGTCTCTATTCATGTGGGGGATTGATTGAAAATATTGTTGGTAAAAGGACGTTTGACCAACTTTGGACACAAATATTTATATGTATGTATCATATATATAAGTGATACTTTTTAGGTTCGTGTTCTCTTTGAAGAGAGCTTCACAATGAGCCTTTATGTGTCCCAAATGAAGTTGATGTGAATGAGATATCGTGTCTCAAAGTTAGGAATTTGGTACCATGCTTAAAGGGGAAAAATAGTTTATTTTCGATCCCCGCATCAGTGGAATGAGTAAATTTGAAGGGAGTCAATTGTGTCTAAATAGAGGCCTAATTCCATAGCTTTTTTACACATCAAATCAATAAGTATTAGTGATTAACATATGGAATACGCATAATAGACAGGGAACTTATTTTAAGGGAAGCGTGTCAAACACGTGCCTCAACTCTTTAGTGTTAAACGTGGATGCACGTGTCTCGATTTGTTGGTGACTTAGTAAGTACTTTTGTTATTTTATTGTGTGATTTAATTATTGTTTATAATAATTATGTCTATTACCTTATGTTAGTATTAGTTAAATATTTAAGTTCATTTGGATACCAAACTTATCTAAGATATGGAAGACTCATCCCCACCCTTCATCTCCCTTCCATCCAACGACTGGGATTTTATACACCGTAGGGGTATTTTGGTCATTTCACCATCTACTATATAAGGCTTTTTTCAACTTCCTTTCTCATAAAAACTCACACACTTACTTCTCCCTATTTCTCTCTCTACCTCCGATATAATTTATCTCTCTACAAATCTATCATCGCGAATCCATAAACCTATCACGAATCCATCACGAATGCATTACAAAGCGATCATCAAGAATCCATCACAAATTGATCACCACGAATCGATTGAACCATAACCAGGTTAGATTAATTACATCTATTCATATTTTAACTTATTTCATTTGAATAAGCTTATTCATTTATCATCATTCGAATTTCTAAGCTTTTAGCTAGCTTATTTTGAATGAACTATCTGAATTTATTGTTCTTAATTATAAGCTAGCTTATTAGTTTATTTATATGAATAATTAGATTATTGTGAATAAGCTCATTCATGTGAATAAGCTTATTAAAGTTAAAAAAAAACTTATGAATTAGAGGATATGAGATCTATGTGAATAAGTGTATGAATTAGAGGAGAGTTATGTGAATAAGGGTATGAAATAGATGAGAGTTATGTGAATAAGCTCATAAATGAGAGGAGAGTTATAATAAGCTAGCTTATCAACTTATTTCAGCGAACTATCAAGGTTTATAAGTATGATAGTTATGAATAATTTTATGTTAGTGTGAATAAGCTGCATAATTAGGTATTTAAAATTAAGTTCCTAATGTAAGATGAATGATCATATGTGATACCTCATTTATCATATATGTTAGTTATATTATATGTGATATATGATAAGTTTATCATATATGATATATAAGGTGTCATATATGATGTATCTAACATACTACAGAAAATCAGACTTTTGACTAATTTTCACAAAATTTCTTTAAACTTTTCAGTCTTGTATTATATCCTATATTATCAGTTGCTGATAACATGGTGCCTAATATGTTCTTTTCCTTCTTTTATAAATGTAGACTATGCGAACACAACAACAAGCAAATATGGATGTTGCAATTGCCCGGTTGGAAAAAAGCAAGAGGACTTGTGTGTGGAGGTGCAGTTGACATCACGTAGGGAGGAAGAAATAGTTGATTGTTTTTATTGAATGAGTTTTGTAATTTATGTTTTTTTTAAAACATGTATGTTTTAGTTATTAATCATATATGATATTTGTAATTTATATTTTTTACGTAATGTATCATATTTGATATGTTGTACACATTATATTTTCATGTACTAACTAAATTTATATATGACATATGGTTAGTTCTTTATCACATGATGTTTTAGTGATTTATCATATATGATACTTGTAGTTTATTTTTTTTATGCAATATATCATATTTGATATGTTGTACACATCATATACGATGTTTCATAAGTGATAATTTGTCAAAAAAGAAAGTTGAGTATCATATATGATACTCTATTATCATATATGATAATGTAGTATCATATATGCCAGAATTAAAGAGTTACAAGTATTATCATATATAATACTCAAAAAGGTAAAAATTATGCTTTAGGAATATAATAATAAATTTAACAATATAACCATATTATCCAAAATTTACATCCGCATATGTTTCGACAATTTCATATTCAACAGAAATGATAACTATTGAGTAGCATCACAAAGTTAAACTAATACATCACCATATACAAATTACAAAGAGATATCCTATTCAATTGTTTAAAACAATGGTTGTTGATCTCAGTCATCAACCTTTTTGTTGCAAACTTGACGCTCATCTTTACACATGATCTTGTTATTTTAGTCAGGAATCCGATGTTCCACTTTTTGGCCTTGAGATGACTGAGTTCTTCAAAATGCATTGAAAACAACTTTCACTACGGAAATAAAAAG
Source organism: Glebionis coronaria (assembly GCA_025667525.1). Taxonomy (NCBI): domain Eukaryota; kingdom Viridiplantae; phylum Streptophyta; class Magnoliopsida; order Asterales; family Asteraceae; genus Glebionis; species Glebionis coronaria. The sequence continues at coordinate 64,554,954 of CM046874.1, read as the reverse complement.
ATTTGGTTTTAGTTTCAACCAAATTATCAAATATATTACAAAAGTTGAATTTCAACCAGATTATGAAATACGAGATATATTACAGAAGTTGAATTTCAACCAGATTATCAAAATTGATATATTACAGAAGCTGAATTTCAACCACATTATCAAATATGATATTATACACATAACTAACTTTTAATTACCACCCATGAGATCATAAACTTGCTTTAATTTGTTTTCAAGCATATTATCATATATGATACCTCCATATATCATATATGATGTATTTATTAGATATGATGTAAGGAGGTATCATATTTGATACGTTTGTTCAACGTATCCTACAGTTTTAGCATAACACTTCTAATAAGCTTATTCACATCTCTCACCTTATGCTTATCCCACTGCTTCAACAAACTATGTTTATAATAAAAGCTTGAGACTTATCAAAACTACCCGAAAAACCTAAAGTACACGAGCTCTCACATCTCCCAGAAACTCCATAAGAACTACTATTAACCATATCCATAACAAACTCCCCATAACTAACACTACTCTCAGTTTTCAAAACAAAATCCTTAATATTATCAATACCATCGCCATCATTATTACTAAAATATATAATAGAAGTAGGAAAGATAACACTAGTTTAAGTCAAACTACCTAACTTAACTAGCTTACTAGTCAAATCAGAAGCAACTATGGGCTGAACAACATGCATACAGAGTTTACTAGAGCTAAAGGAAGTGTGTACAATAGAAGCAACGAGAATGTTGTGGAGATGAATAGGGACATCATGTGGGAGCGCGTGAGAAAGCAAAGGACCTTCATATTCCAAATCAAAAGAGTAGGTTGATGGGTTTTTTGAGGGGAGTGTCGTGTGTTAGAATTGGTAAACCCCCAAGAATATTATGTATTATTGAGTGACCATTTATAATGATGATTACATGAAACCCCAATGGACCCTAAACCCACAAACCGTGTCGGGCCATATTTATCCACTAATACCCCCCCACAGTTCGAGCGACGAAATCACGAAAGCTCGAACTGGAGTAGATTACAAGAAGAAACAAAATAAAACATGGAAAATAAAACATTAAAACCTCTTCTTCGATCATTTTCTCTGTTTGTTGAAGCGGAGGAATAATTTTATTCTACGACATAGTTGATGACTTCTTGTGGCTTCCTCCTTTGCGTGACGTTTTTTTTTTACGTCATGGCTTGCTTTGCCTTTAGGTAAGAGCGGCATTTTTGACCAACTAATTTCGAAAAATGGCAATGATTTCCGATCATAAAACAAGAATAATGAGGATGATGATGAGACACTAATCAAAAAAACAAACAAAAGAAACGATAAAAACTTTAAAAAAAACACAATTACTAGTATATGAATAGATAAGAACAAAACCCTTAATCTTCATTCTCTTCTTTTCTTTCTTTTACGGTCCATGGAAAACAGCACCAACACAAACTCACATATGTCGACTCACAACAACCTTTAGACCAACATGTTTGATGTTTTTATAGATCGGATGATGAAAAAATAACAACACTGGTTTATGTAAGCAAGCAGGCATCATAGAATTGAATGATAGTGATAATGGAGCAGCAATAGTTTAATACGGTAGAAAAGAAATTAGGTTTTAAGGATAGTGTTTAGGGATCCGGTGGGGGTGGGATTATAGGATCGGGGTATGGCCTGATACCATGTTAGAATTGGTAAACCCCCATGAATATTATGTATTATTGAGTGACCATTTATAATGGTGATTACATGAAACCCTAATGGACCCTAAACCCACAAACCGGGCCGGGCCATATTTATCCACTAATATCGTGGTGGTGGTTGGTGGTCGAAAAGATCGGCGGTGATGGATTGAAAATGTGTTTATGTGTGTTTTTTTGTGTGTTTTGTTTGTTACATTCCGGAAGAGAAAGATGAAGAAGAAGATAAGATGGGGTGTGATGTATTTGGGAGGTGGGCGGGTCATATGTGAAAAGACAAAAATGCCCTCCGGTTTTTTAATTAATAAAAGTGAAGATTAATTAAGACAAAAATGCCCCCCGGTTTTTTAATTAATAAAAGTGAAGATTAATTTCAGCCTTTGATTAATATTGGATGGAAGGTGAGATTGATCTACTTGTATAAAAAGAATAAAAGGTATCCAAAATAACCCTCCTTTTAATTAAAATAAGAAGTTTAATTAAAAGTGTAACCTTTTCCTACAAGAACTATACTACTCTCTCCGTCCTAAAATTATAGTCACACTTTAACTTTTTCGGTATTTCTTTTTCAACTTTAACCTTAAATATCTGTTTTTGTATTATATAATACGTGATAAAAAATTATAACAATGAAAATATATTTAAAAAGGAACCAATTCATATATTTTTCATTAGGTATTATATATATAACACAAACAAAAATATTTAAGGTCAAAGTTAAAAAAAAAATAAAAAAAAAAAAGTCAAAGTAATTAAGACTATAATTTTAGGACGGAAGAGTAACACATAACAACAAAAAAAAATTGCATGATTCGCTTTTAAAGATGTCTATTGTCTAACGTTTACTGACAAAAGATTATAGATTTCCTGATTTTTCATGAATATAAAGTTTATACTCATTTTAAAAACCAACTTTTTCTTAACAAAAGAGCTCATTCATAGATTTCATCTTTCTAGCATTTTATGTCTTTCTTCCTTCAACTCTAATGTCATGAATTGTTAAGTCTAGCTATTGGCTTTCTTCTCATCTCCCTAGAGCCTATTGAAGAAAAGTCGAGGCTCACTCGCTGCCCTAAGCCCTACAGTTTCTTTGCTTACCGCCTAAGATGAATCATTGCCTCCCCTCCCTCCACGAGTAGATATTTAGTATTAAATAGTGTCAAACCTAATCCTAAGCATTAGTCAAGAAGAAAAACTTGACTAGGAAAGAAAAGCCAAGACAGGGAAATTTACATAGCCAATAAAAACTTTTCTTTTTTTTGGGTAAACCAATAAAAACTTTCGTGGACTTCGAATTAAATATGTCTAGTATCGGGTATTACAAGAAACTATTTTAAGATATAAAAGTATACAGCAACACACAAATTTTATTTATACCTTTGAATGAGTAAAAGAGTTTAATAAGCGAAGAATGACAACAAACATATAACATTTCCACAGTCCTTTTCATTGACCAGTTATATTTTACTTGAAATGCATCTTATAGATCTTATAGTTTCTTCATCGATGTTAATTCGAGCTTTCTTCACACTCCAAGCATTCAGCTTCGATATCACAACACTTTCTGTTCCATAGTTAAAGGCAAACAGCCGGGCTTCATTTCCGATGGCCAATGTTGGATAAACCCTCGCTGTAATACAAGTTTTTCCTCCTCCTCCAAAGCTCTCAACAACCGAGTGATCTATCTGTAAATATCCCATAACAAACATATGTTTATGTAAGAGAGGTCAAGTTACATAAGTTAAAATATATACTACTAAGGAAATAAGGAATGTTACTCACTAAGGTTCTCAGTGAAATTTCCTCTTGTTGAGGATCGATGTCAACAAATGCTGCATACGTCATTTTGTCGACTCCAATCTTTGTGGAAGATCTGTGATGTTTGATGGTTAGCATTTAAGTATACTAAAAATAAATGTAAGCTAAAGCAAACTAACCGGCTTTGATCACTGCACATTAGCACAACATATCGTCCATCTTTTTTGAAAATTCTAAAGAAGATTGCAGTTTGTTCATTTAGGTCGTCAGAAGCCAAAGCCAACAACCCAAACGGTCCAAATTTTCCTTTCTTTGATGCAATCATTTCACTGCAGATAAGCTGCGGATCAATCCAACTTGGGTCTAGTTCTTCAGCCTCTTCCAAATTAGTTAGTTTGAATGAAATCTTCACATCCGCCTTAGGAATAATTAATACCCATTTAGTTGAAAATAAACTAAGATTTATTGACGTAAGTTTATGAAGACTTGATTGATGGCTTACCTGCGAAGCAGTTACTCCTTCAATTTCATGTAATGATCCACCTTCAAGTATCTTGTTTTCGAAACTAACTTCGTTTTCATGTAACATTTCGATTTCCTCAATAGGCCATTGTATGAGCTGTGTCTGGTTCCCGTCGAGCCAAAGAGTCCTCGGAAATGACTGCACGTTATAGTAAGTTTATAATGCTATATGTAAAGCAAAAACACAGATAAAAGGAGATAAAACTATTCTTATATTACTTGAATTCCAGCCCATCCTTTAGCAATAGCATCATCTTTAGAATCAGACTCGGTCACCCAAGCCCATAATATCCTTCTGTTTTTCACAGGGTCAAAAAATGACTTCGAAGCATAGTACTCTCCATAATCAAACCTCAAAAAACTATCCGTTAGTTCTCCTTGAGGAACATAATGTTCTTTGTCAGGATTATAACTCCCAATCATGTAATAGTCTTTATAAGGATGCATTAATCCAAATTTTAAGACATGCTTAACTCTGTCTCTTGGGCTAATGACAGATGTATCGACCCCATCTGTGCTATCAATCCACACTGGGAAAAACTCTGGACACTCAAATATCCCAGTATCTTTAATTTTATAAAGTGGGGCATCATTCATAGTCCAATTAATAAAGTCATCAGATTTGTACAAAAACGCTATCCCTGCCTTATCTTTCTGACTTCCAACAATCGTTCTCCATTTTCCATCTTCTGCAAGCCAAGCGGTGCTCGGGTCTCTGAACTCGCGAGGGCTGATCCCCTCAGGTAGGCTTATGACGGGATTACTGGAGTACTTGACCCATTCTCTAAGGTATGGATCAGATAAGTCCTTTGGGACGGCTAAGTTTTGGACTTGTTGTTTCTTAGAGTCAATTCATGTGTATAGCATAATAGGCTTGTCTCCGGGTACGATTGTGGCAGAACCGGACCAGCAACTGGTGAGGTCAAAGGGTTCGGTGGGACTAAATGCGAGGTCTAGAGGTGTCCAGTTAATTAAGTCGAGTGATGCAGAATGTGCCCAATGCATTTGCTTAGGAAAGTGTGGACCGGAAGGGTTGTATTGATAGAACATGTGGTATACACCATTGTAGTACATTGGTCCTGAATGCATATAAGCAAAAGATTACTTGAAGTGCGCAACTGTACGTAGAGAGACTGAGACCCCTCTTCAGGCTAACCGGGGAAAAACGAGCCATAAGGCTCTGAAAAAAATATTTACTTACAAAAACCTAAATTTTTTCAAAAAATACTAATAAAAATAAAAGATCCATTAATAAGTTACTTATTCTTGTATTAAAAAACAAATTAAGTTTAAAAAATAAGGTTAATGACATGTAAAAGCAATGTACTTTTTTTATTTGTTTCATTATATAACAACTCAAAAATACACAAAAATACTCATCTAACTTTTAAATTTTGTTTAATTAGCATAGGTTTTAGATGCATCTCTTCCCTAGTTAGACTTTTTGACTTTCGACGCTTTGTAATTAACTCAAAAATATTTATTTGTGGTTAAGTACTCTTTTATACGTTTTAAAAAACCACTTTATCCGTTTATATATAAAAGTATATATATTTTTAAAAGTATATATATTTTTATATATAAAAGTATATATATTTTTACGATTTTATATACATATCTATTATATAGAAACGGATAAACACGTGTAAAAAACATTCATAAAAACACATGTATATATATAAGCGTATATACGTCTTTATGTAAAAGCGTGTATATGTGTTTAAAACGTATATAAAAACACATAAAGGATAAATATAATTATATACACGTATAAAGTTATTTTTAAAAACATATAAAAGAGAAAATAAAAAGGAATGAAAACATTTATAAAAAAATCATAAACTTTAAGTAAAAAGAAAATTTAAATTTTTTGAAAGTTAAATGGTATTGTAGTATATTTTTTTAATTTATATCTAATAATGAAACAAATGAGAAAATACTTTATTACATAAAAAGTTTTGAATTTATACTAATAATGAAACAAATGAGAAAATAGGTTGTTATTACATGTCATTAACAAAAGAAAAAGAAAACGTAACATGGCTAAAATTCTAGTAGTTGTAACTTCATATATTGCATAGTAACTGCTAAATGAAAATACGAATCACCTAACAAAATAAAACAAACTAAAAAACGTACCATTAGGATCTGAGGTCAATAATCATGCACCATGTTCATCGTCACATATCAATGAAAACCATCAAAATAGTTAAAACACGTACATGGTGAATTGTCGAAGCTTTAGAACTAAAATCTAGGAACAGAAAGTACGTAACTGATCACTAACCGTTCATCCAGTTTCGTGAAGGCTGGAAGTGATACGCCGTCCGATAAGGCTGCTGGTTATCGGACGACAAAGATTCATTCGACGAAGACATAACTGTGTTAGGTCGGACAAGATCGACGTGAAGAACCTTTAGAAATATTATTAGGACAAATATGATACTTCTTCTGCTCATCACTAGCTATTTCAAATCCTTAAATAGATAAAAAATAATGAGTGGTGTTTGGTTTCATTTTGGAAGTCTTTCAGAATCATTTTCTGATAATGATTTGTTAAGCCGTCAAATTAGTCATGTTAATATTCTTAAAAATGATTTGTATTTTAATATTCATTTGTTAGTTATTATGCAATTTCTTAGTCATGTTAATATTCTTAAAAATGTTAGGAGTCTTTTAATACATTTTGCAGGGTGTTAATTATTGGTACAAATAATTGGAATCTTTAATAAATTACAAGTATTATATAATACCTTTTAGACTCGTTGATTTATGGCGACCTTCAGAGTTGGTACAACAAATAAGGTCGAGTTTTGAGTTAGGTTTTTTTTTATCAAAACTTAAATCGACTTGACTTGATAACATCCGAGAATTCAACTCGATAACACCTCTTATACATGTGTAAGCAAATGTTTAAGTAAGTGAATGTCACAATTTTTGTAGTGTTTGCTCGATGTCTTAGAAACCGGCTCTCTAATTGTGTCACACTTTTAAAATATCAGAGTATGATAACCGAGGGCAATGTGATTTTATGAATCACAACACTTATTAATAAAGAATGACCTTTAGATGAGTCATTTTGAAAGTTGATCATTCGCCATACATGAAAAATATCAAGTTTTGTCGAAGTCTAGTACATCAACTGGCCACAGAAAAGTACGTTTACTACTACTGTGTAAGCTCATGACATCGAAGCGTTAACCAATAATCAACAATGTATAATGCACCAATGCAGATGCCTAACCTGGAACATGCGTATCAGACACAAATGAAACAACATATGTTTAACTAATGTCAGTCACAACAGACAGAGATGTCAACCCCGATAGATCTATCCATATAATTCGCGCTTACACCAAGTAGTTAACGCTTCATGATAGTGGGCTAAAAGCATACTAGGTTATGAGGGACTTAGACCACTGTAGGTAAACATATAAATTTGTACTTATGTTCATCCGTAAAATCAAGCAATATTCTCACCTCAAAAGATGATATAAAACATTTAAAAGTGAAGATATGAAATTCACCTCAAGTAATATCCAAGATATCTACTAACTATGTAGACAAGGAAAACGATGAAAGCAATATAAGCCAAAATCTCTATCAGTGACCTAAATGAAAAATAATACATATTTAACTAAATATGTAACATAAGACAATCGTACGTAATTCGGTCCCTATCATGTGCTTGAGCTTGATAATTAATGTCGTTTGTGAAACATGTGTTTTTTCATGAAAAGTAGTCAACTCTTTATAGTCATAACATTCTAAATATAAACATGTATATAACGATATCAGACATTTTGTAAAACATGTCATGTGTACTTAAAAAAAATAGTTCAAGTCCACTCCTGGTTTGGTCTCTGACCGGGTTAAATAATTAGGTCAAGTGTAACATTGTACATATTTAAAAGTGTTAAATACATTTAAGTTTTAAACAGAGTAAATTACACGGTTCGTCCTTATGGTGTGGGTTGACCGACGTCGTTCGTCCATTTACCAAAAAAGTTGCACCATTCGGCCTTAACTTTGAAATTTTTTCCGCCGTTTGTCCCTCGCATTAACTGGCCCTACAATTGATCGTTGTCATTTTGCCAGGGGGGAAAGTCGTCCTTTCATATCTCCAAAATCATTTAAAGTTTTCAACCAACTCATTTCTCTCACAGTCGTCGTACCTTCCCCTTTTTTTCTCTCTAAAACCATCCACCTTCTTCCCTAAAATCATAATACGAAAACCATAATTAAGGATCCTGTGATTAAAACTAGTATGGTCTCTCCATTGTATAACATAAGGGATACTGGGATTGTTGATCGTGATCCATAAGATGTACAGTAAGTGTTTGTTTGACTTTTCAGTTTTTACAATGTTGTTTATTTTGCATTTTTTTATCGTGTTAATTGACTTTTAGTATTGGTAGCTGGATTTGAAGTATTAAATTGATGCTTATGACTTCAATCCCTAAAATAATTAATTTTTGTTAATTTTGTTTTGCAGAGACTGAGTCCACTTTGTTTTCCATGAAGCTTCATCATGGTGATGCGTTCACGAAATCACCTGACAAGACATACAATATTGGTAATATAAATTTTGTTGATATGATAGATAATGATGAGTTTTTTGTGCATGAAATGGATTCAATCTTAGAAGACTTAGGACATGATGGCCATAAGGTTATATTTTACCATTTTTTGAAACCAGATAGATTCAGACAATGGACTAAAACCTTTAGCGTGTGATCAAGATATTTTTTTGTAAGCTAAGTATGTGACTCAAAGGCTGAAAATAGTTGAAGTTTATGTTGAGCATGGAAAGACTAACCCTCACATATATAGCTCCAATGCCTAAGAAACTAGTAATTGAAGATTTAGACAATGAACCAAGATTTCTAAGGTAGGGATAACAACAGTTGCTAGGAAACTAGTTGTTGATGTTAATGAAAAACAGATAGGTCAAAGTAGTAGTGCAGTTGGGAATAAGGATGAACCAATAATTTCTCTAGTATCTAGTCAATTTATGAATGATTTCTATTCTTCATATGACCCCTATGAAGAATCATTTGACCCATTTGCAAACTTAGACATACTCTTACTAACATATGAGAACAGGGCTAAGGTTAATGAAACAACGGTTGAGGGTGATGCTAATGAAAGAGAAGTTGAGGTTGAGGTCAATGAAACATAGGTTGAGGGTAATGGAGCAGAGGTTGAGGCTGAGGGTAATGAAACATGGTTGAGGCTGAGGGTAATGAAACAAAGTTTGAGGATGCTAGTGATAGTTAAGATAGTGATTACATAGTTGACGAGGACAACAATGTAGAGAATGTGGATGTTGAAATGGAAGACTTTGAATACAATATAGATGAAAATGTAGAGTTTATGAGGTGTAGAGACACTTATGAACCAACTGTTAATATGGAAGAAGATGAGGAGATAGAAGTTTTAGACAATGACTATTTTGAAAGTGGGTCAAACAGTGATGATGAAGATAGCAAGATAAGGAAAAGAAAATTGAAGCAACTTAGGAAACAAGTCCCAAAGTGCAATGTTCCAACCACTCTTCTGCCACCCAAGCACCAACCACAAGTTGGTAGACCCCTTAAGGAAAGGCGGAAGTCATATGCTGAGAAGGAGGTTTTCAAGATTGCTAAGAATGGCAAGTTGTCAAGGGAGCACAAGACTGTTACTTGTGACAAATGCAAAACCAAAGGACACAATTCAAGAAGTTGCATTGGGCTTAGAGTTTCAAGTTCTAACAAGAGAAAACCGCCAAGCAAAGGAATGGATATAGATGGTGATGCTTCCGCAGGTTCTCAGTCAAAGAAAAGAGCTACACCAGCTGCAAGCTCCCCGCAACACAGAGTAAGAAAGGGAAAAGCCTGTAACACAAGATGCATCACCACAGAAGAAATCACACATGAAGAAAGTAATTTTGTTAGGGCACCAAAGAAGAAAGCACACATGAAGAAAGTAATTGTGTTAGGCTGAAACGATGTCTTGAAACAATGTTTCTGTTAGGATTTATGTCTATTAAAACTATGTCTTAAACCAATGTTTATGTACTCTTTTGTTTATGGAATTGATATGCCTTGAAACTAAACTATTGCAGGTTATGTTTATGTTCACTTTTGTTATCCTTTCCTAGTTTTAGTTAGTTATGGGTAAAAAAACATGGGTGAATATTCAGTACGGTTGAAATAGAAACACATAACAATAGTCATTGCATTCCATAACTAAGACAATGCATACAACTTGATCACAACATACATTAAGATTATACCTGAAAGACAATTTTACCTAACATCTAATTAGGTTACTAGTTCAACATAACATACACAAAAAAACCCAGGACAACACCAGATACTTCGTCAATCTTGCTCTTGCTTGGTCAACATCTTGTAGCATAGTCTCATGGTTGTTCAAAGACCTTAAAATACTTGAGATTATAATCACTGAATGATGACACATTGGGGGGGTACCCAATCAACAAATTTGCCACATTCGTGTAGAACAAACGTAACTAATAAGTAGTTAATTATCTAATTCATATATTAATTTAACAAAACCTTATAAATTATGCCCTTCTTGGACAACCATAAAACCTTCGACCAAGATTTTGATTTGTCCATGATGTTTTGGTAGAATCAATTGCTCCACAAAGACATACAATAACAAGTTAACAACCATTCTCTTGTTTTGATTTAGGGGCTATGGTGGTTGGATCGTGGTGGTTTAGGGGTGTGCTGGGTGATTTAATAAGAATAGTGAGTGAAAGAGCGATGGAGTGAGGGAGTTAGGGTTATATAGGGTGGAATAAGCGAGTGAAAGGACGACTTTTCCCTTGTGGTAAAATGATTTAATGATCAGATGTGGGGCCAGTTAAAGCGAGAAACTGACAGCGGAAAAGGTTTTAAAGTTAAGGCCGAACGGTGCAACTTTTTTAGTCAAGGGACGAACGACGTCAATCAACGCAAACCATAAGGACGAACCCTATAAATAACTATTTTAAATATTACATGGGTGTTAGCCCTATATTTTATATAGTCGAACAAGAATGTAATAGGTCATCTTAGTCGTTAATGGTCTTGTAATGTAATAGGTTAGTCGGGTTAACCGGGCTTGGACTTTAAGCTAATATTGTATAAGTTAGGGGCGTAAGCCCAAGCAAAGCCAAGCCCGACCCATGAACAAGCCCAACAAAGCCTTTAAGGCGTGGAGTATATAAACCCTCTTCCATGTGTGTGGTGGTTATATTTACTCTCTCTCTAAGAAATGTTTAAACAAAACATGTTAAAGAAGCTTTATGAGAACATGAGTAAGACATGTAAACGGGGGTACTCAAGATTTACACCACCCGGATACAAATGGGTACCTAAGACAACCACTATTCTAATTGGGTCTATGAATGTTAGCTTGCCTTTAGAATCTAGGCCTACTAATATTTTGGAACCCACTTCTATCAAGGACTCCCATTTGTCAAACTCTACATTGTCTTCTAATTCTTATGCAGCTCGTCGAGATCATTCTCTTCATAATGGACTCTGGGTGCACAAAGTACATGACGGGCAATCTCAAGCTTCTAATTAACTTCGTGGAGAAGTTTCTGGGTACGGTACGATTTGGAAATGACCAGTTTGCACCGATACTCGGATATGGAGATTTGGTTCAAGGAAATAGCACTATAAAACGGGTTTATTACGTTGAGGGACTGAATCACAGTTTATTCTCGATTGGTCAATTTTGTGATGCGGATTTGGAAGTGGCTTTTCGGAAATCTATTTGCTATTTTAGAGACTACAATGGGAATGACCTTCTTACAGGTTCTCGTGGTTCTGATCTCTACACAGTAACTCTTCAAGACACATCTTCAACAAATCCAATTTGCTTAATGGCGAAAACTTCATCCTCTCAAGCATGGTTATGGCATCAACGATTGTCACATCTCAACTTTGACACCATCAACTTGCTTTCGAAGAATGATATTGTAACCGGTCTTCCTAAGTTAAAATTCATCAAAGACCATCTTTGTTCTTCTTGTGAGCTGGAAAAGCAAAACGGAAGTCTTTCAAAACAAAGACTACCCCAAGCTCAAAAGGACGATTGGAACTTCTACACATGGATTTATGTGGTCCCATGCGTGTAGAGAGTATTAACGGGAAAAAGTATATTCTTGTGATTGTTGATGATTACTCTTGATACACATGGACTTTCTTCTTAAGGTCCAAAGATGAAACACCATAGGTTCTCAAAAACTTTCTCAAGATGATACAACATAATCTTCAAGCTCAAGTCTTAACCGTAAGAACGGATAGGGGTACTGAATTTTTGAACAAGACTTTGCAATCTTACTTTCAAGAAGAAGGTATCGAACATCAAACATCTATTGCTCGAACCCCTGAACAAAACGATGTTGTCGAAAGACAGAACCGCACCTTGGTTGAGGCAGCTCGACAAATGCTTTCTACTTCAAAATTACCGCTATTCTTCTGGGTTGAAGCAATTGCAACTGTCTGTTATAGTGAGAATCGTTCTCTCGTCATCTCTAGAGATGAAAAGACACCTTACCACATAATCAATGGCAGGAAACCTACTGTCAAATTCTTTCATGTATTTGGATCTTTATGCTACATTCTTAAAGACGGTGAAAATCTTGACAAGATGAAAGAAAAAGGTGATGCATGTATTTTTGTGGGGTATGCTACATTGTCGAAAGGATATCGGGTCTATAACAAGAGAACAAGGATTATTGTCGAAACAATTCATGTGAACTTTGAAGAATTGCCACAAATGGTACTTGATCACAACAACTCAAGTCCCGTGCCTCAATGTCCAGCAATGGCACCTACACACAACAGTGTACGTCCCATGCAAGAATGTCAAGAAAGTACTCCTACAGCAGACTCGACGAATACGACTCAAATGAATGAGTTGGTTGATTTATATGATCTAATGTTTGATGAATATTACTATGGAAATAATCAAGTTGTGTCAAAGCCTTCCGTTTTCATTACTGTTGATGTAACCGAACAAAGTCCACAAGACACAACTACATCTACTTCAGCAACCGTTGCTCAAGAAACAACTCCATTGGATACTCAACAAACTCAAGAAACCATCATACAACCAACTTCACCAACCGTCAATGCTGAAGGAGGAAACAACAATCAAGCAGTCGATGCACAACCTGACGAAGAAGAATTTATCAACCCATTCGGTACACCGGTACATGAAGTCGGAGAGTCTTATACTCAATATGTTGATCCGTCCAACATGCATACATTCTACCAACGATATCCATACACTCACCATTGGACACGTGATCATCCATTGGAGCAAGTCATTGGAAATCCTTCGCAACCGGTTCAAACACGCAGACAACTCGAAACTGATGGCGATGTGTGTATGTATGCACTCACTGTGAGTTCAACTGTACCTACAAACATCAAACAAGACATGACTGATCATGCGTGGATTGAATCAATGCAAGACGAAATTCATCAGTTTGAACGTCTAAATGTTTAGGAACTTGTTGACAGACCCTATGGAATGTTAATCTTAGATTTCAAATGGATCTGTAAAAACAAATCGGATGAAGAACAAGCAATCATCAAAAACAAATCTCGTCTTGTGGTTAAGGGATATCGCCAACAAGAAGGGATATATTTCGATGAATCATTTGCTCCAGTTGCTCGTTTGGAAGCTGTCAGGATATTCCTTGCTTATGCTGCACATAAGGGCTTCACGGTTTTTCAGATGGACGTTAAAACTGCTTTTCTCAATAGTCATTTGAAGGAAGAAGTGTATGTGAATCAGCCAGAAGGATTCATCGATCCTCATCATCCTGATAAACTCTATCATCTCAAGAAGGCTTTATATGGACTTAAACAAGCTCCAAGGGCATGGTACGAAGAACTATCAAACGTCTTGGTTTCCAAAGGATTTTCTAAAGGTTCTATTGATCCTACTCTCTTTACTAATAAATATGGGGATTACATACTGCTGGTGCAAGTTTATGTTGATGACATTATTTTTGGTTCTACGAACCCAAAACTTTCAAAACGTTTTGAAAAATTAATGCACATCAGATTTGAAATGTCAATGATCGGGGAGCTAAAATTCTTTTTAGGCCTCCAGATTCATCAATCCCCACGTGCTATCTTCATTAACCAAGATAAGTATGCTCAAGAAATACTTAAAAAGCATGGTATGACCTCATGTGCTCGCGTTGGTACACCATTTTCGACCAAATCCGTAGACGCCAACTTGTACTCATATGCCGTAGATCAAACGCGATATCGCAGTATGATCGGGTCACTTATGTACCTTACAGCCAGCAGGCCTGATATTCATCATGCCACATGCTATTGTGCATGATATCAAGCCAGCCCTACTCAAAAGCACCTCAAAGAGGTTAAAAGGATCTTTCGGTACCTTAAGAATACCATTCACATGGGACTCTGGTATCCGAAGGAAACCGGTTTTCATCTAACAACTTTTTCAGATTCTGATCACGCAGGTTGCCTTGATAGTCGAAAAAGCACTTCTGGTAGCGTATAATTTCTAGGGGAAGACAAGCTTGTGAGTTGGTCGTCAAAGAAGCAGGATTGCACTTCGCTCTCATCAGCCGAAGCTGAATATGTGGCTCTATCTGCGTGTTGTGCGCAAGTCCTCTGGATGAGAACTCAACTCACGGATTATGGCTTCCACTTTGATAAAATACCTATGTATTGTGACTCAAATTCGGCCATAGCCATATCTTGCAATCTGGTTCAGCACTCACGTACCAAGCACATTACAGTCAGATATCACTTCATCAAGGAACAAGTGGAACGTGGTATCGTGGAGTTATACTTTTTCAGAACTGAGTACCAGATAGCAGTCCTGTTTACAAAAGCTCTATCCCAAAATAGGTTTCAGTATCTTGTTGGCCGTCTTGGTATAAAGTTTATGACTCCAGAAGACTTGGAGGTTTTGGCAAATGAAGCTGCTTGATATTCTCTCATAATGACTTCTAAGCGCATCACAGCTTAAGATTCGGACCTCAAATAAGGAAAGTTTATCACAGATGATAACTTATCCTTCACAACGGGAAATTTATTTTTCTCGGTCATGAGCTAGTCACAAAACAATCAACGTTTTGAGCTCATGAAAAACGAACCCGAAAGGGAAGTGTACGTTTCAGTGCGCTTTCCCTAAGCAATAGAAGAGAAGTCTTCTATCATGATCATTTTAAAACCGTTGAACACAATTTTACAAGAATTTCTCAAAAGATTTTTCTAAATCTTTCAAAATTGTGTGTTCAACACTCCCTTCCTCATAATGTGGTTTTTATATCTCAAAACTGTCATATGTTATTTGAATCAGTTTTTAAGGGGGATCGTTTTAAAATCAAAGCCTTTAATGTTGTTGGGTACATCTTTGATATTGTCATATTTTATGTATCCAACACATTCCAAAAATGATATAAATTTGTCAAATGTAATATTTTGTATCGAAAAAGGCATCTCAACTTCGTACCTCAACATATTTGTGGTGTCGTTTGTCAAATTTTTGTTTCAAGACACACATATATTGTTGAGGGGGAGCAACCCGACGATAAAAGTTCCATGATTCATGCGTGCACACATGTTTCTCTCCCAATAGATTTTCAGAAATTGTCATATTTTAATCAATTGGCATCTCTATTATTTATGTTTTTATATTAGAGATAGGGGAGAAAATGTGATTAAAATGTAATATATCGCAACATGTGATCTTAAAGACTCAAGTGCAACTCTTTCCTTCACATGCTAAACTATTTTGTATATCGATGCATGTGTGTAGGGGGAGCTTTTCGGAAATGTAAAACTTTCAGAGTGTTAAAAGTTTTGATTTTTATCAAGCACTTTGAATGGTTTTCAATGGTTTATGGTTACGATCTATACCCAAAACAACCTACTATCCACGACGGAACGATGGAGTTAAAAGGTGGTTTAGGATAGGAAACTAAGTCCTATGATCCAACCAGAACCGGAGGGATCTACCCAAGGACATTCCATAGCTAGAAATAGTTATCCTTAGGAAAGATAGAATGGAATGAAGTTGAATGCGGACTAACTACTTAAGTTAGCACTAGAAATACAAGGTGCTAGTGATGAAGTATTGGTAATCATTGAAGGAGTTGAATATTCTATGGAACTTAGGCAAAAACCGGGTCAATACATCTATTGAAGATAAGTCATCATGTACCCAGTGATGCAATGCACAACCCTTCTCCAGCCATTTGAGTTTCTCTCAAAAGAAACTTGTCTCATTGTCACGGAGATCAACACGTATCTATTGACTCTCTCACTTCGAGTTAGTTAATATTGAAAAGGTGGCAGTCTTCTCCAGCCTCCGATTACCAATATACACTTATCCAGTCTAGAGCCAAAAGAGATCAATCTATCATCTCATTAGGACACAATCGAGTCCTACTCATTATCCTTATGATATTGCCAGAACATCTGAGTGATACGATTCACAATGAAGATGGAAATCCTGCTTGAGCCAGCATCAAACAAGCTCACGGTAGGTAACTTGTGCGATTCTACACAAATCAAACTTGTGAGAACTGGAATGCAACAAAGTTTGGATTCTTAATTGATTCAAACTTGATTCCAAGTTTCTTCGCAAAATCCGTGTGATCTTGCCAGAACATTCAGAGTGACACTCATCAGTGTTCACAGTGACGAATGGAAATCCTTCCAGTGTCAACCTCAAACAGCACTGCGGTAGGTAACTCGCAAGATTCTCTATGAATCAAGCTTGCGACAAACTGGAAAGCAACAATGGTGTGATTCTTATAGAATCAAACTTGTTCCAGGAATTCTGAATTGACGACTATAATCAGACGGATAATTTGTCCTTATGATTCACTCTTTACGTTCGCAGTCGGCTTTGAGACGGTCGAGTAAAGAGAACTGGCTACTATCGTCGGGAAACCCTGTTAAAAAGGTTCTTAATCGAATCTACCCGATCACAGGTACGGTATCTAATACCGTCTAACAATCTTCACCGACCGGAGGTAAAATGCTACCGAGTTAGGGTGAAATGTTCAAAGCCATTTCGTCCGTGTCTATATATGTTGTTGCATATCAAGAAGGTGGTGCAGCTGTGTATTAACCAATGTCGATTTAGAAGTCACAAGAGCATAAGATGGCGATAATCAAGATACCTAAGAATGTAATAATGTAATAGATCATCTTAGTCACAAGGAACACAAGATGAAGATCTCAAGCACTCAAAGTCAAATGACAAAGGCTAAAGATAAAGATCACAAAAGCATGAAGGAACAAAGCCGTTGCAAACAAGATCAAAACCAAGATACAAGACCTAAGAAGGAAGATCACCTCCACAAGAATGTATTCTCTCAATCATCTTATGCATTCAAAGATGACCGATACATTGGGGGAGATTGTTAACCCTATATTTTATATAGTCGAACAAGAATGTAATAGGTCATCTTAGTCGTTAATGATCTTGTAATGTAATAGGTTAGTCGGGTTAACCGGGCTTGGACTTTAAGCTAATATTGCATAAGTTAGGGGCGTAAGCCCAAGCAAAGCCAAGCCCGACCCATGAACAAGCCCAACAAAGCCTTTAAGGCGTGGGGTATATAAACCCTCTTCCATGTGTTGAAGAGGGTGTTGGTTACATTTACTCTCTCTCTCTCTAAGTAATGTTTAACCTTCCATAATCTCTCTACTTTCTCTCTATACCTTCATATATTTCTCTCTCTAAATATCATTAATATTGCGTATTATGGATTGAAGTGGGATTAACAATGGGTGATAAACTTTGTGTTTTAAAATTAATTTACGACTTAGTTATTTATTGACATGACACAATAAAACTAGTTTTAAATTTTTAGATATGCCTTCTATAATTTACCTTTTATAAGTTGTCCACTTTAAAGTCATATACGAGTAATTGATTAAAGATGAGGCAAAGTTGAGTGGTTGCGACTAAAAAGAAATCAATAAAAAAAGCTTTTATCTAGAGTTCAAACAAAATATCTTTCTAGTTACTTGATTGAAAACTAGTGATTCAATTTGCAATTTAACACGCCTATAAATAGATGGTATTAAAAGTTTTTTATTTTGCTTTTGTTGATTATAATCGTAACCAAAGTAGACCATATATTTGCGATTAACAACATTAGTGTGCATACCTTTTGTTTGCACATTAACTAAACCCAAACAGTTTCCCCGTAATGTTTTACAAGTCAATTCGCAGTCACGGTTAATCCTCAATAACATGGCTCACTATGAATATTAACTTAACAATTTTATTTTTGTCAAACAGAAAGTAATAAAAAATTTCTTTGCATCTCAAATTTGTATCTCGGCATGTGTTAACTATTTGTTTTTTCTGTTATTCAATGTAGTCAATGGATAACCATAACAATGTCTAACGTTCCACTTTTATTGTCCTCATCACTATTTTAATCTGTCCCAAAATTTTATCCAGTTTCTTAGATAGAAAATATGAATTAATTAATTTTTTAGTTTTACCCATGTCATTAAATTTTTATAAGGAAACATCAATGTAATCAAAGGGTATGTTTATCTTTCTAAGTATAAAATATCTTCATTCATTAAATATATCATAATTCACAAAAAATTGTTGAAGGACTATTACAATGGAACGGAGGGAGTACATGTTTTTCATACTTCTGTTTCGTTCAATACATAATCTTGCCCCAAGCACAAAACACTAAAGGCGGACGCTGAAAAGAAAAGAGAAAGGCAAGTTTTGTGACTCACAACTGAATTAGAAGGTGATGTGCACGACTTGAACACCAAATGAACCAAGTAACTAATGAGTGAATCCAACTCCAAAAACCAACAAGAACCAATCCATTTCTCGCGAAACTAAACCTAACTTTAACACGAACCCAATTTTAAACTACTTTTTGCAATCACCACTTGAATAAAAGAAAAGCATTTGCTTGTATTCTTCAACTAAGAAGAAGAACAAAATAACACCACAAGATGAAAGGGTTTTGTTTGCACGCTGACCGGCAAGAAAAAAGGACAACAGAAGCCCCATTTCTTCTTAGACTCCTCCTACACTTATGGTTACCAACGACACCACAAATGGTGTGGTTGGCTACTTGAATTGTCGAACGAGGAAAGAAATTCGTTATTGGTGTTGTTCCTTATGTGATGTCGCGACTAGAAAGAAGAGACAACCAAGCGGACTTTTCAAACCCGAAACTATTTTGACTACCTCCTCCGTTGTGATCACTCACCACAACCTGTCAATGAGGTTTCTTCATTTGTGTTCGTCGACTAGACGGATGCAATGTGGGATAACCAAGAACGATTTATGTATTTAGGGTTTTTAGGTTTTGCGAGTTAAATCTTATAACTGTTAGAATGATAAAGCCCCCATTGGTTATGATTAATTATTCACCACTTATATAGAAGATGACATCAAACCCTAATGGAACCTAAGCCCATAAACCAGGCTGGGCCATATTTATTCAGTAATACTCGCCCACAGTTTGAGCGGCGAAATCGCGAAAGCTTGGGACTAAAGTAGTAAACTAGAAAAAAAACAAAATAAAACATGGAAGTAAAACATGCCTTGCACCTTTGATTATATTCTTAATCTCCAACCACAAATACAAATCCACAAAGCCTTGCACAACCTCTGATTCCTCTTCATAAACGTCAATTATGGATTGTGACCTTTGTACAAACACCCAACCAAATAGACAACCATGTGAATTTGTGACCTTAGCACAAATCACCAACACAAAAAGAGAAGATAAAACAGATGAGTATAGTCTTTGTAAGATTGAGCGATAGATTAAAAACTTCAAAATTGTAAAATCGAAGAAGCAGTACAAAAAATCAACCAAAAAGTAAATACTATGACTGTGTTTTCTTAACATTAAATAAAAAATAAGAAAAAAACCTAAACCCATCAAGCCAAGCGTATCATCATAAACAAAGTCACCACATGCATAAAAAAGTACACCATTATCAATTACATGTTAAATTGAATCCGATGTACGCCTGATAATGGGACAAAGGAGTTATTTAGACAAACAAGCTAGCATACATGATGAACTAGATGCATCACTTAGACCATTCATGGATTATAGAAAAAGACAAATTAAGTGACAACACGTTTAGTTTGGTGATTGGAGTGGTTTTAGAAATAGGTGTTTTTTACGACGGAAGTGATCTTAGGTTTACAGGATTAGGGTATGGCCTGATACCATGTTGAATGGTGAATAAACCCGTCGATTATAATTTATCATTCACCACTTATATAGAAGATTACATCAAACCCTAATAGATGCTAAGCCCATAAACCGGGTCGGGTCATATATATTCACTAATAATTTCATTTGCATAAGCTTATTAATTTATCATCATTCTAATTTATAAACTTTTAGCTAGCTTATTTTGAATGAACTATCTGAATTTATTGTTCTTAATTATAAGCTAGCTTATTAGTTTATTATGTGAATAGTTAGATTATTGTGAATAAGCGCATTCACGTGAATAAGCTTATTCAAGTTAATAAAGTTATAAATTAGAGGATTATGTGAATAAGTGTATGAATTAGAGGAGAGTTATGTGAATAAGCGTATGAAATAGATGAGAGTAATTTGAATAAGCTCATAAATGAGAGGAGAGTTATAAATAATTTAACACCCCCAAATTTACACGCAGCGGAATACATCTTTGGGTGCTAAACAATGATACAACAACACATAATTTATAAAGAACGACTCAAAAAGAGACATTTTAGATTTATCGTTCCTAAAACATTTGTCAGAGTAGCGTAGTCCCAAGTAATCGTTACCAAAAGATAAGTTAAAACAACATATTAGTTTGTTTTAAAAATGGAACGATAAATAAATCAAAGAGTTTGAACAACAAAAGCAGTGCACAACTTCATTCCCCGTGACCTCCAAGCTTCCACTTCTTGATTACCTTAAATACATGTGAGTAAAACAATCAGCAAAAATGCCGAGTGTATCTATAGGTTTATGTAATCAATTTGAACACAAGCAAAGATTATAAGTTTGTGGCATGCTTATAAGCATCAAATAATAATTTGCATCAACAATGATAATTGTATATAGCATAAATTGCAATAAGCTCATGGAACCGAGCCCTTAGACACTCTCATATCAGTCTAATAAGACGAGAGATTTATTAATTGTCGGTTACCTCCAGATTATTGGTACATTGCCGTATACCTGACTTCTCAATACAATATGCTCAAACAGTGTGGAGGTCGGGCCTAAGCTTCTATGACAAGTCCGCAAAAACTGAACCGGGGCGGCTTCCCCCATAGATCTATTAATTGTACTAGCGGTTAACCCATCATAGGTTAATTAACGGTCCATAATTGAGGTTTTAACAAAGGCAATCACTTAATGCAATTTAAAGGCAACCACGGGTCCATTCATAGAGGGACAAAGCATACCATAAAAATCTTGTGTTCTAAGTTTATAAAAAACATGTATTCCCCCTCGCGGGTTTAAAATCATTTAATAACTAGTATAAAGCGAGGCTATAGACTCACCTTAGCCAATAGTGGTAATGAGACGATCGCCGACGATAGATGATGCCTTTCAAACACGAGAACCGCAACCTATCAAATGAGGTGCGTTCATTAATAATAGACTCGAGAAATAACCCATACATAAGAATATAAAACTCGACTCATAAAATCACGACAAAATCGAGAGAAAACGATACAAGTGATACTATTACACTCTCCTATATATTCATTTTATTATTCTACGCCTTTAATAAAAATCTGCCGGAACATACCGAATGTCCAAGCCGTTTTCCCATACTTAGACATATCAACTTTTTATGATACTACTCAGAGAACTCACTTACTATATGTAGAAAGTCCTCCCAAGAGCCCATCAAAAGATTTTACTTCTAAAGTTCCCTGCCCGACTCATCTTTGAATTACAAAATCCGGACAGTTTAGCGACCTTCACTTACGAAACCATTTTGACCATTCTAAACAACTCCATTTGTAAAACCGCCACTTGATTCTAAAAATAGACTCAAAATACTAAACTTGGAGCCTGAGAACAGCCCTTGAATCAATTTGAAACACATTTTATAGTCCCCGAGATTTGATCCAAATATCGACAACAATTTTCGGATTGTGTCGACACTTGTCTCCCGGTACACGAAAATCAAACTAGTGTAACTTCCACCTCGTTTGGAGTTGGAAGGCCTACCTTATATCAAATCGAAGCTAACGAAATTCTCTACAACATAATCCCATAATATCAATCTATATTCAGACTTAAGAACCCCGAAAATGGCCTCAACCCTACTGCCCAAAATCACCTTTCAAAATCTCTCACAAAATCATGTTTTTGATCAAAACCAATCATTTTTATTATCAACCTAACATCCTAATATCACCATAAACCAATCCTAACACTTGTATCATCATCAAAATCAAAAACCTAAAAATTAAAAATCAACTTTTTAACAAAAACATTGCAATAACATCATTTGATCATCACTAGTAACACATGCATGATCAAAATCTCCACCTAACAATAAGAAAAAATAAAACTTGATGCATGTAGCTAAAATTAGTATCATTAGAATCACCTTGAAAAATTAGGAATGGGACTTGTTTTGTTTTTGGATGGATCAAAGTTTTGATCAAGAAAATTGATGGATTGTGGTGGTGGTGTTCTTGTGATGTATGGCCAAAAGAAGAAAGAAAAGGGGTGGTGGGTTTGTTTTTATTTATTAAATATTTTGTATGTGTAAAGTTGTAAGTGGAAAAATTATATATAGTGTAAGGTTAGGGTAGTTTTTGTCAATTTGTGATAGTTTTGGTCCAAAATGTAATTAAATAGTTTAAAAGGGTAGAAAATGTAAATTGTAAATTTTGAAATATTTACGAGACTCGGGTTTCGTAAAAATACTAAAAAGTTTAAACGCACACGAAAAATAATATTATAACGACTCGATACGTAATTAAAACGATATCGTCGAAAATATTAAATATCGAAACGATCGATAATAAAATATAAAATTTTTGGCATCCGTCGGTATCGCGATCACTAGTAGTCCTCGTTACTCGTCAAAATATTAAAATATAATATTTAATATCGGTTTCAACTTAAACCGTTAAACATAATAATATTTAACGTTATAAAATACTTCAAAATAATTGAAAGTAGAATTAAATTATGACCTTATTTTTATGGGTTTTACATCCTCACCACCTTAAGGGAGTGACGTCCCCTCATACACGAGTTGTTCACTACCCGGAAGGATGAGGGCATTCCTTATAAAGAAGTCTTCACGTTCCCACGTGAATCTCGATCCACGATCTCCACTGGTTCTTTTACAAAACGCAACTTGTCGTCAAGTTGTATCTCACCAAAAAGGAATAAATAAATCCTTATCCACAAGTCACCCGTCAAGCTCGACACATGAAAATTTTATGAATCACACGAAGCTCATTCGATAACAAGAATAGATGACAGGAGTTTCGGATAAGTCCAGTTAAAAAGAATGTTGCAAATTAAAGGATATCCATCGGCCGGATAGCCATGGACACACATAAAAAAGAACTAACAAGAAAAACATTTTCGTCATCGGAGGGTGCTCACACGCGGGTCCCTACTCAATAGATAATACAAAGACACCATCTCACTTTCGCCAACGTGCATTAAAGTCTCAATAAATATCGTCGTTGAAAGTCAAAAAGATATTACATAATATGTGTTCTATATGATCGGACGTCATCGGATGATGCCGTCTCAAGTTCTCACAACTTACGATCATTTGACTAGATCACACACCATGTAAGTACATAAAAGAAAAGTTCGAACATAAACATCGAGTATAGATCTCCACTATTAATCATCGAGAAAACCTTGAACGAAACCTTGATAATAACCACTTGATCTCTAGAGTCTTTCCACTTACGGTGTCGGCTTCAACATACTCCTCGAGGTTGTAACGAATTTATTAACTCCATTCATTAAGAGATTCGATCCTCAATCATTCCACAAGTACACGCATAAATCCTGGTGACACTGATCGTTTCTTCTTATACACTGCTTCCCGAGATTCATTTCAAACTCAGAATAAAATAGTGATCTTCAATACGAGGAACAAAACGAGATAAAAATAAATTCAATAAACGCATAAACGGGCAAGATGTGGTAAAATGATTTAAGGTTGACGATCGACGAGGGATCTCGAATCACGTAACCGTAAAACATAATAATTCGCAATACTAGAAAAGTGAGAGCGAAGAATAAATTAAATATTAACATTAAAATAACGTTTGTCACAATTATCCATCCCGGATTTGGTATTACCTTAAAATTCAATTGAGGTACTTTCTTGATAAAGATGATATATTAAAAATAGAAGTTAAATAGCTTCATAATTTATTTTGGTTGTCTTAAGAACTTTGAAAAAATGACATGAATTTATTAATTAAATTCGTATTGATGGTTACAATTAGAAAATGTAATTTCCAAATTAAATCATTGTTAGGAATATAAATTAAACCGGTAATTTCATTACATTAAAAGTAAAGTATGATAAGTCAGTTAGTTCAAAAGGTAGAACATAATTTCATTTTAAACATTAGTTTTAGTTATACAAAATATGATGTATAAATTTGACCTTTTACTTGTAATGGTTATTTCGATAATTGAAAATCATTTGAAAATGTATAAAAGTTCCATAAAAATTTTATAATACGTTGTAGAAATACATAAAGGTGTTTATTATTTCAAAATAAACATGGGATATATTCGGGTTTCGAAATGTGACAAGATAACAAACGAATACGAATGAAAATAATGGTTAACAATCAGTATGAAATCCACGGTACAAAAGAGAACGAAGCAAATGTCGTATTCTTAAAGAGAATAATAAAATAAAAGAGTTGATAGTAAGACGATAAGAAATAATAGATTAAACAAGTTGTCAATTTTGTTAGTGCGGTCGGTAGTTCACCAACATCAGCTCGTTAACTTAGCGGTGGTCGATACACGATCGGAAATAAGATCCATACAAAAATTTTAATCAAATAAAATTCCTAATAATCACTTGTAATTAAGACAAATCAAATGAACGACGTTAGTGTTTAAAGAGAGAAGTCAAAGAACGGTTCACAAGAGTGGATTTCGAGACAAACGAGAGTGACGGACGTCATCCCGGGTATACAGAAATCACTCTAGTGATAATTCATTATTCATGTGCGGAGACATTGCAAAGATCTACCCAGTCGCATAAAGAAGATTGGACAAGAAGGAAGGATAAAACATCGAGACTTTCAAGTCATTTATCAACAGTCAGTAGTTAGACGAACGGTCAAAAGAAAGCAATTATAAGATAAAATAAAGTTACAAGTTGAAAAACAATCATCGAGTAAAAACGTATTCGTAAGCGCGTAATTCGTTCAAGAAAAGGTAAGAAAACGTATGCGGATGCATAGAAATTGCGCTACTTGCATAAAATATAAAGGTTTTCAAAACTTCTTTTCATTTTATTTTATTTTATTTATCTTTATCATAAATACAAGTAAAAAGTTGATTATTATCAAGATTTTTAAGTGGACTACTATTCAGCCTAGCATGGCTCCATCTAAATTAGACATAGGTGATCAGGCCATGTATAATTTAGGAATAGCAATGCAGTGCTCAATTTCGTCGAAAAGTATTACGTTTCTTATGTTTTTATAAACCATGCCATTTGTAAAATGGAATTTAAAAATAGTTTATAAATTTATAGGATACAAGTAATTTGTGAGGTACTCAATAAGCAACTTTTAATGTTACGAAAAGTATTTTATAAGACCAAAGTAAAAACAATTGGTGAAAATAATCGTAAAACAATATCAGATTTATTTATAAGGTGACATTATGACAACATATAAAGTAGCCAAAGATTTGCAAAAAGTGGCAAATAGTAGCTCATAAAACAATCAATGAAATGGTTACAAGTCGTTAAGGTTTCAAAAGGTTATAAGGTTTAGACGAAAGTGCCATGAGACATGTGATAAGAATGTCGAAAAAGAATGTGAAGGCAAAACTTCAAAACTCAACCCAAATCAGTGGAAGGTTAGAAGAAAATAAATAATAATAAAAAAAATAAAAAATAACATCGAATGACAAATGAGTCATATATATAAAAAGAATAAATCAATCCATATGTGTATTCTATATAAGATACTCGACACAACATGCTTTTAAGAAAGTATATTATTCATTTTCAAATTACACCATTTATCCGGTAATTGCTAATCCTGTAATGTTTCTATTTTAAACATTTTCACATGCAACTAGTGTTCGTAGTTGTAAAATAATATTTGTTAAAATTTTACGATCTCAAATGAACTTAAAACTGCTTAGAAACGTTTAAAACCCATGTTCCAAATTTCTTTTCAGATTTGACTTTTAAATATGAGCCGATTAATTGACCCGATAAACGACATCTCTAAGACTCAGAGTCTAAAGCATTTTGATGCAAAACGACGTTTAGACGACTTTCCAGTTTTACCCGAGACCTGAAAACAAATGTAAAATGACCAAAATACCCCTGTAAGTTCTGTGCAGGTTTGACTATTTTATTTTAAAAACGCAGGTTTTACTTTTAAGTTTTGACCTGTTTATACTGCCCCTATAGTTTGTGCATAAAGTGTATTTTTCGTCACTTCCTAACGGCTCAAAATATATATATATATACACACATGTCTTGTGGATTTTTCAACAACGAAAAATAAATCTCATAATGAGCATCAAGTAAAAATATAGCATAATGAATGAGAGAAGATGCTTCAAGGTATCCAACACGAAATTTAGGAAGCAAAACGGTGAATGACGTTCATAATTTAAATTTCAAGGTGCAAAGTAGGCAAATCTCCTTGGTGCCACGATTGTCAAAAACACAAAACATAACAAGAAAAGAATGGAACATTAACGAGTTGCGTTCCGGGAGCAAGAAGGTTAATGAAAAACAAATGATACAATTTTATAGAAGTAAAATCGTATTCCAATCTAGCGCCATAATCTAGACGATGATTTATAAAATGACGATGACGTTACCGAGATATAAGCGAACAATACACTTCGGAGTAGATACATATAAATGTAAATGAATTAAATCTTCGCATGCCGTATAAAACGGTGATAAAAATCAACAAAATATTAAGAAAAACCATGATATTATTCAACACGATTATAAGAAGTGTTTCAAAATGTGTGACTCACACAATAGCGGTTAGTCTATTCCAAGGACACATTGCTACACAATGGTCTAGATATTATGTTTCAAGACGTCCAAGCACCAACAGCCGGAAAGCGATTTGGATATCTATAGATATCACAAAGGGTTAAACAATGAATGTAACGCGCGCAGATGAAGGTATGTAAGGTCATAATATAAATTTTTGCAATAAAAGCAATTTAAATACTTCAAAAATAAATACAGAAAGATCTTGAAAATTCATTGTATTTATTTAAGTTAATCATTAACAAATGATAAACTTTTATCGAAAAGTTTAACGACATAAATATATATCGATAAAGGATTATAGTATTTATTTAGAAATACTTAGCAATAAGGCATACATAATAATGTATACTAAAGTTGTAATCCCAGAAGTAGCTTGAACCTGAAGTCACGCGAAATCATGTGCACCGACTCTTTGAAAAATAAAACCGACAGTTATAGTTTAGGTTTTTAGAAAAAGACCTAGTTCTCTATAACTCATGGCTCTGGTACCAATCTTTAACACCCCCAAATTTACACGCAGCGGAATACATCTTTGGGTGCTAAACAATGATACAACAACACATAATTTATAAAGAACGACTCGAAAAGAGACATTTTAGATTTATCGTTCCTAAAACATTTGTCAGAGTAGCGTAGTCCCAAGTAATCGTTACCAAAAGATAAGTTAAAACAACATATTAATTTGTTTTAAAAATGGAACGATAAATAAATCAAAGAGTTTGAACAACAAAAGCAGTGCACAACTTCATTCCCCGTGACCTCCAAGCTTCCACTTCTTGATTACCTGAAATACATGTGAGTAAAACAATCAGCAAAAATGCCGAGTGAATCTATAGGTTTATGTAATCAATTTGAACACAAGCAAAGATTATAAGTTTGTGGCATGCTTATAAGCATCAAATAATAATTTGCATCAACAATGATAATTGTATATAGCATAAATTGCAATAAGCTCATGGAACCGAGCCCTTAGACACTCCCATATCAGTCTAATAAGACGAGAGTTTTATTAATTGTCGGTTACCTCCAGATTATTGGTACATTGCCGTATACCTGACTTCTCAATACAATATGCTCAAACAGTGTGGAGGTCGGGCCTAAGCTTCTATGACAAGTCCGCAAAAACTGAACCGGGGCGGCTTCCCCCATAGATCTATTAATTGTACTAGCGGTTAACCCATCATAGGTTAATTAGCGGTCCATAATTGAGGTTTTAACAAAGGCAATCACTTAATGCAATTTAAAGGCAACCACGGGTCCATTCATAGAGGGACAAAGCATACCATAAAAATCTTGTGTTCTAAGTTTATAAAAAACATGTATTCCCCCTCGCGGGTTTAAAATCATTTAATAACTAGTATAAAGCGAGGCTATAGACTCACCTTAGCCAATAGTGGTAATGAGACGATCGCCGATGATAGATGATGCCTTTCAAACACGAGAACCGCAACCTATCAAATGAGGTGCGTTCATTAATAATAGACTCGAGAAATAACCCATACATAAGAATATAAAACTCGACTCATAAAATCACGACAAAATCGAGATAAAACGATACAAGTGATACTATTACACTCTCCTATATATTCATTTTATTATTCTACGCCTTTAATAAAAATCTGCCGGAACATACCGAATGTCCAAGCCGTTTTCCCATACTTAGACATATCAACTTTTTATGATACTACTCAGAGAACTCACTTACTATATGTAGAAAGTCCTCCTAAGAGCCCATCAAAAGATTTTACTTCTAAAGTTCCCTGCCCGACTCATCTTTGAATTACAAAATCCGGACAGTTTAGCGACCTTCACTTACGAAACCATTTTGACCATTCTAAACAACTCCATTTGTAAAACCGCCATTTGATTCTAAAAATAGACTCAAAATACTAAACTTGGAGCCTGAGAACAGCCCTTGAATCAATTTGAAACACATTTTATAGTCCCCGAGATTCGATCCAAATATCGACAACAATTTTCGGATTGTGTCGACACTTGTCTCCCGGTACACGAAAATCAAACTAGTGTAACTTCCACCTCGTTTGGAGTTGGAAGGCCTACCTTATATCAAATCGAAGCTAACGAAATTCTCTACAACATAATCCCAGAATATCAATCTATATTCAGACTTAAGACCCCCGAAAATGGCCTCAAACCTACTGCCCAAAATCACCTTTCAAAATCTCTCACAAAATCATGTTTTTGATCAAAACCAATCATTTTTATCATCAACCTAACATCCTAATATCACCATAAACCAATCCTAACACTTGTATCATCATCAAAATCAAAAACCCAAAAATTAAAAATCAACTTTTTAACAAAAACATTGCAATAACATCATTTGATCATCACTAGTAACACATGCATGATCAAAATCTCCACCTAACAATAAGAAAAAATAAAACTTGATGCATGTAGCTAGAATTAGTATCATTAGAATCACCTTGAAAAATTAGGAATGGGACTTGTTTTGTTTTTGGATGGATCAAAGTTTTGATCAAGAAAATTGATGGATTGTGGTGGTGGTGTTCTTGTGATGTATGGCTAAAAGAAGAAAGAAAAGGGGTGGTGGGTTTGTTTTTATTTATTAAATATTTTGTATGTATAAAGTTGTAAGTGGAAAAATTATATATAGTGTAAGGTTAGGGTAGTTTTTGCTAATTTGTGATAGTTTTGGTCCAAAATGTAATTAAATAGTTTAAAAGGGTAGAAAATGTAAATTGTAAATTTTGAAATATTTACGAGACTCGGGTTTCGTAAAAATACTAAAAAGTTTAAACGCACACGAAAAATAATATTATAACGACTCGATACGTAATTAAAACGATATCGTCGAAAATATTAAATATCGAAACGATCGATAATAAAATATAAAAATTTTGGCATCCGTCGGTATCGCGATCACTAGTAGTCCTCGTTACTCGTCAAAATATTAAAATATAATATTTAATATCGGTTTCAACTTAAACCGTTAAACATAATAATATTTAACGTTATAAAATACTTCAAAATAATTGAAAGTAGAATTAAATTATGACCTTATTTTTACGGGTTTTACAAATAAGCTAGCTTATCAACTTATTTCGGCAAACTATCAGGGTTTATAAGTATGATAGTTATGAATAAGCTTATGTTAGTGTGAATAAGCTGCATAATTAGGTATTTAAAATTAAGTTCATGATGTAAGATGAATTAAGTTTCATGTATCATATGTGATATCTCATTTATCATATATGATAGTTATATGATAATTTAACCATAAATGATATATGAGGTATCATATATGATGTATCTAATATACTATAGAAAATCAGACTTTTTGACTAGTTTTCATAAAATCTCTTTAATCTCTTCAATCTTGCCTTATATCATATATTATCAGTTACTGATAACATGGTGCATAATATGTATTTTTTTTCTTTTATAAATGCAGACTGTGTGAACACAACAACAAGCAGATATGGATGCTTCAATTTCCCGGTTGGACAAAAGCAAGAGGACTTGCATGTGTGTGTGTGTGGAGGTGCGGTTGACATCATGTAGGGAGGAAGAAACAATTGATTGTATTTATTAAATAAGTGTTGTAATTTATGTTTTTTTAAATCATGTATGTTTTAGTGATTTTATTTTGGAAAAAGTGAATTGATTGCATTGAAAATCCAAAGGATTCAATTGGGATACAAAGTTGAAGTCAAACATACATTGATTGAATACTGAAAAAATACTACTTGAACTAAATTGAAACATTGAAGACCAGTAGCTCAATAGATCTACTAGCACCAAAATATAACAAAACTCAAACAAACTTTAACTATGATACATAGATACAATCTCTTTGCAATAACCGCTTTGACAACTTGAAATGGGTGAAACACCACAAGATCCTGAACACTTAACCTACAACCTGCAGAAGATAAAAAAAATAAAAACAAACACTGGTTTCCTCCGAGCAAGGTTACATTGATTTCTTGATCAGGTCCTTCAACTTTGATGGACCAAAATAATGAATGAGAATTCTTTGTAGTGGTTTCAGACCAAAACCTTGAGGCACGAAAGGACCACATCTTGTTCTCTTGAGTGTTGGTAAAACCAACGGTAAAAGCGACCAGTTTCTTATGGGGGTGGGAAAGCGAAAAACAGAAAACACCATAGACTTGAGTAAAATAAAGTTGAGTTAAGTTTTTTGAAGAACGCAAGATTTTAGATCTGACGTCTGGTGAAGGCGACACCAACAGTGACGGAGGGTGACACTTAAAATGGGTATAGCTTGGTAGATCCAAAGAGAAAAAAGGATTTAAATTGAAGCTAGCCACAAGCACTTTCTAGTGAGAAAGCATGTCATATGACCTTGCAATGGTAACAAAGTGAAATTGTATGAAGCTTGTGTTTGAAGGTGAAACATGATAAAGTGATGTAAGAATGATTTAAGCAAAACATTTGAAAAAGGAGAAGCCCTTCGGTCCAATGTCAAAAACCAATGGCCAGATGCGATGATTTAGATCTGGGCACAACTCCCAAGTAAGAGAAGTTTTTGTGAGTTAGATAACAATAAACACACATGCAATACTGATTAAACGAATTTGTTCCACGTATGTTTTAGTGATTAATCATATACATTTGTAATTTACATTTTTTACGTAATGTATCATATTTGATATATTATACACATCATATATGATGTTTCATGTACTAACTACACTTGTATATGACATATACTTGTTTATCACATGATGTTTAGTGATTTATCATATATGATACTTTTAGTTTACATTTGTTACGCAATCTATCATATTTGATATGTTGTACACATCATATATGATGTTTCATAAGTGATAATTTGAGTGTCATATATGATACTCCATTATCATATATGATAATGCAATATCATATATGCCAAAATTAAAGAGTTACAATTACTATCATATATAATACTAAAAAAGCTAAAAACTATGCTTCAGGAATATGATAAAAACTTTAACAAAATAACCATATTATCCAAAAATTACATGCGCATATGTTTCAGCATTTTCATGTTCAACAAAAATGATAATTATTGAGTAGCATCACAAAGTTAAACTAATACATCACCATAAACAAATTACAAAGAGATAAATTATTCAATTGTTTAAAACAATGGATGTTGATCTCAGTCATCAACCTTTTGTGCAAACTTGACGCTCATCTTTGTAATTTTCATGCACAGGATCTTGTTATTTCAGTCAGAAGTCCGATGTTCCACTTGGCCTTGAGATGCTTGAGTTCTTCAAAGTCATTGAAAACAACTTTCACTACGAAAATAAAAAGATTTGGTGTTAGTTTCAACCAGATTATCAAATATGATATATTGCAGAAGCTGAATTTCAACCAGATTATAAAATATGATATATATAGAAGCTAAATTTCAACCAGATAATCAAAAATGATATATTACAAAAGCTTAATTTTAACTAGATTATCAAATATGATATCATACACATAACTAACTTTTAAATACCAACCATGAGATCACAAACTTGCTTTTATTTGTTTTCAAGCACATTATCATATTATCATATATGATACCTCCATATATCATATATGATATATTTATCAAATATGATGTAAGGAGGTATCATATTTGATACATTTGTTCAACATAGCCTACAGTTTGAGCACAACATTTCTAATAAGCTTATTCACATTCCTCACCTTATGCTTATCCAACTATTTCAACAGAATCTATTTATAATAAAATCTTGAGACTTATCGAAACTACCCGAAAAACCTAAAGTACCCGAACTCTCACATCTCCCGGAAACCTCATAAGAACTACTATTAACCATATCCATAACAAACTCCCTATAACTAACACTACTCTCAATTTCCAAAACAAAATCCTTAATATAATGAACACCATCGCCATCATTATTACAAAAATATATAATGGAAGTAGGAGAGATAACACTAGTTTAAGTCCAACTACCTAACTTAACTAGCTTACTTGTCATACAAGAAGCAACAATGGGATGAAGAATAGGCATACAAAGTTTACCAGAGCTAAAGGAAGTGTGTACAACAAAAGCAATAGGAATGTTGTGGAGATGAATAGGGACAACATGTGGGCGCGCGTGAGAAAGCAAAGGACCTTCATATTCCAAATCGAAAGAATACGGTTGATGGGTTTTTTGAGGGGAGTGTGGTGGTGGTGGTTGGTGGTCAGAAAGATCGGGGTTGATGGATTGAAGATGTGTTCATGTGTGTTTTGTGTGTGTGTGTTTTGTTTGTTAGATCTGGGAAGAGAAAGATGAAGAAGAAGATAAGACGAGGTGTGATGTATTTGGGAGGTGATATGAGTCGGATGTGAAAAGACAAAAATGCCTTTTGATTTTTTAATTAACAAAAGTGAATATTAATTTCAGCTTTTGATTAATATTGGATGGAATTTGGGATTAGTCTCATTGTATCCAAAAGATACAAGGTATCTAAAATAATTCTCCTCTTAATTAAAAGATTTTTTACCAAATGATGGTTTTTAAAAAAAAGTATTTACCATTGTATGGTATGTTTAAAAATATTATCCATTGTATGGTATATTTTACCAAATTTGATAATACTTCTTATTTTTTATGTATATCTTGTAGCAAAGAAAGCATACGTACAATAAGAAAAGAGGTTAAAACCCTACCAACTCTGCCGTTCATTCGTCATTCTTGGTAATCCATTCATCTAAAAGAATCTCTTAAATGCATAGTTTTGTATATATTATCTCTATAATGTGACATGGTTCCATGACTAAATCACATCATTGGTGGGCACTAGTTTTAATTTGATAAACAGTTTGATCTTATATAATTTAACTTTGTGATATTTGCCTGCTAGGAAAAAATGAGCCACATGGATTCCATTTTAGATATGATTCGTAATGAGGACTTTGATACATTGTCACGAATTGCGGTTGTGAATAATGAAATGAATAGCGAATATTTTGATGTCGATGAGGTTCAAGGAGATAGAATTGGAGATGAAAATGAAGCACTAAATGAGGAATGAGATGAAATCCTTAATGAATTTCAAGTACCTTCTAATTTTACTAATATCCACAGAATATATATGACTACGGTTGATAATTGGAGCGTGTCACATTCAGTGAGAAAAAATGACTTCACTCGTCAATTAAGAAAAGACACTTTCAAGGACAAAGAAGAAGTAATTAGAGATATTATGCTCCACACTATTAGGACTCATAAATATTTTGAGGTGGTAGAGACATGCCCAACTATTTGGAAGATAAGATGTAAGCTACATTTAGAATCTAGTTGCAAATGGCAGGTACGTGCTTCCAAACTCAAGCGCATTGGGTTTTTTGAAATCACAAAATATATTGGTCCACATACTTGTTTACATTATAAAATTACTCAAGACCATCCGATCCTAGATGCACACTTAATTGCTCAAGAAACCGAATACCTAATTAAGGAGCAACCGTCTATTATCATTCCTGCTTTGAGAGCTGAAATAATTAATAAGTTAGGCTATACACCATCATAAAAAATGTGGGGTGGAAAGGAAAAGGCCATTGAACATTTCTTTGGGAAGTGGGACGACTCTTATAATGATTTGCCTAAGTTTCTATCAGCGCTTCAACACTTCAATCGAGATATTGTAGTTGAGTGGTTCATTACAAGACTTGATAATAATCAAGTGGAGTTCATATGTGTTTTTTGGGCTTTTGCCCCCTCTATTAAAGGATTTGAGTACTAAAATCCTGTTATTAGCATTGATGCCACCCATTTATATAAATACAATGGCAAGATGAAAATTCTAATGGGAGTCGATGCTAACAATCAAATATCTCCGCTTGCATTTGCTATTGTAGAAAATGAATCTTACAATAGTTGGTATTGGTTTTTATCTCATGTTAACACACAAGTGGTAAAAGAACGTGAAGGCATTTGTCTAATTTCTGATCGTCATGCGGGAATCATAAAGGTAGTTAATGAGGAAGGTTCTTCATGGTTAGAGCCACGTGGGTTTCACATGTATTTCTTTCACATATCTTTAAGATTAAGCATTTTAAATATTTAAACTCACATTTGGTAGTCTTTAACAGGTATTGTTTATGACATTTCATCAATAACTTTAATGATAAGTTTCGCAACTTAAAGTTGAAAACTTTAGCTTATCGTGCTGGGAGTCAGAATCAAGTTCGTAAGTTCAATTCCATCAAGAAAGAAATTGGACAAATAAATCCAGAAGCTCGTCAGTGGCTACAAAGACAGGCATTTGATAGATGGACACTTTCACATGATGGTGGAAAACCATATGGCTTGCTCACTACCAATTTGTCAGAAATTTTAAAAGTGTTCTAAAAGGTGCTCGATTTCTTCCGATTACTAGATGTGTCCAACTTACATTTTATAGATTGGTGCACTACTTTGATGTAAGTATTCCTCAAGGAATTCATGCTCAATCTAATGGAGAACGATATGCCCCTCATGTTGTTGTAAAAAAAGAAGCATTAAAGTTGAAAGCAAGTGCACATTTCGTGAGATCATTTAACCAAGAGAGAAAGAGAGGAATATTTGAGGTAATAACTCATCGAGGCAGAAATGTGAAAATAGTGAATTTGGTAGAAGAAACATGCTCATGTGGTAAGTGGGAGGCATTTAAGTATCCGTGTTCTCATGTCTGAGCGCGTGTGTCAATATTTCTTTGAATGGTTGGCAATATGTTCACAAGTGTTACTCAATTCGTGAGTATTGTTCTACTTGGGCATCCGAGTTTTTTCCACTTCCTCATGAAGCTTATTGGCCACAATATCATTTGTTGTAGAACTAATCCCAAATTCCAATCTAAAACGAGTGAAAGCGGGTCGTCCTCGTTCAACAAGAATACATAATGAGATGGACATTAAAGAAAGGAAGAAAAAGAACTCTTGTGGAATTTGCGAGAAAAGTGGCCATAATAGAAAAACGTGTCCTTCGCGGCCTAGAGGAATGGGTGCAGATGTATAAACATGTTGCTATTAAGGTATGTGATTAGATGTTTTTAAATGAGATCATACTAGCTATAATTTTCTGCAACCAACTGTGTAGCCGTGCACATAATAGAAATTTTCTTTTTCTAAAAATGATCCATTGCATCAATACGCAAGTTTTTCTATTTTTTCTACACTTTTTTGGCATAATAGTTATTTTTTATTTGATTCTTGCAGAACAACATGTTGGAAGTTACTAAATAATAATGTTTGAAGCATAACACAATGAAGACCTGATGCTAAGAATTGCGAAGTTTTTCATTTGGCATGAACTTTTATTTGGATTTATTTTGTTATTGTGTCACTGGACCAGTTTATCATTTTATATATATTATTGTTTTGGTTAGACTCGGTGGAGAAATATATTCCTAACTTAAGTTAATGGAATGTGCGCGGTCAGCAAGTCTGCATATTTGTTTATGTGTGTTTGGGTCAAGGGCATTATTTAGTATGTCTGCTGAGATATGGTTTATGTTTGGGTCAAGGGCATTAAAATAAGCGCTTTGTTGAATAGAGTTTAGAGTTGATCCGAAACAAGTATTCTGAAAAAAGCAGATCCTTATTTACTTATTGAGATTGGCAAAACACTCCAAACTGCTTATCTACTATGCAATAAGAAATTAAGCACAAAAAATAAGCAATTTAAACCACCCTCTATATATGTATGTTATATGAATATAAGTAAAAGCTTGCTAGTTTGGGTATGGAGACTAGTTTTGGATTTTTTTTCAATTTAGGATTGGTGATTATAGTTGGTAATAGATTTTGATATTTTTTTTATTTTATGGGGAGAATAAGATGGTGACTATTCAAAATGTGTTTGGTATTATTGTAAAAACTACTGAATCAACAAGAACTGAGTAACAGAGAACCCAACCAACCTCCCCTTGGCTCTCTCTATCAATAAATGAATTACAATATTTGGTTACAAGAAAAAATCAAAGAACAACACTCACAACTCACAAGACTGATCAAAACAATTGATCAAGATCACACACAGTATTCACACATACATGAAACGATTGATTTAGTTAACAGAATGAAAAGTGATTAGCTAAGTTAGGTGGAGGAGTATATATACTTTTATCTTTCACAGCAACCCACATATTTCAACACTTGCCACTTTAAGTCCCTCCAATATGTAAGTTGTCTTTTCAGTTGAAAAGCTTCCCCTTCATCTTAATAGACTTGTCATAATCAACCCTTCAGGTTTAGGACTTGAATATTCAACACTCCCCCTTAAGTCCTTAACCTGCAAATCCATTAACAATCCCTTAGTGAATATATCTGCAGTGTTGTTTTCAGATTTAACTTTCAAAGGTTTAATAAAACCTGCAGATATTTTTTCCCTTAGAAAGTACAAATCAATTGCAAAATGTTTACTCCTTTCATGAAGTACAGGATTCAAAGAAATTTAGATGGCTGAGTTATTATCACAATTCATTTCAACATGCAACATCACATCTAGTTTAAGATCACAAAGAATTTTATGAATCCACATAACTTCACAACAAACATTGCACATACCTTTGTATTCATCTTCAGTAGAAGATCTAGAAACCACACTTTGTTTCTTACTCTTCCATGAAACTAAATTATCACCAAGGTAAACACAATAACCAGTCAAAGATCTTCTAGTAACTTTACATTTAGCCCAATCAGAGTCTAAAACACTTTCAATGTATTGCAGACTCCTTTTTTAAAAGTTATACCAAGACTAGGTTCATTTTTAAGATATCTCAAAATTCTAAATGCAAGTCTTAAATGAGACTTCATAGGACTATGCATAACTTGACTCAAACAATGTACAGCATAAGTAATGTCAGGTCTAGTCATGGTAAGATATATCAACTTTCCAACAAATTTTTAATATTGAGTAATATTATTCAGTTTTTCATCATCTCCAAACTTGTCTTTAAGTTTCTTAATATCTGAGTTCACCTCAATAGGTGCACCACAAGGTTTACAACCTAACATACCAAACTCAGAATGTAACTCAGTGCAATACTTTCTCTGGGTTAAACAAATTCCATTGTCAATATCAATAACCTCAATCCCAAGAAAGTATTTAAGCTTACCAAGATCTTTGATAAGAAACTTAGAACTTAGAAGTTGTTTAAACTTATTTACTTCCTCAAGATTATTACCAGCTATAACTATATCATCAACATAAACAAGCAAAACCAAGAAAATGTCATTTTTGTTTTTTTTATAAAAAATGAAAAATCATTAGGACTTTGAACAAATTCATTTTCAAGAAGCACAGAAACAAGTTTTTCATTCTATTTTCTTGGTGCTTGTTTTAATCCATACAAAGATCTAACCAATTTGCAAACCTTATTATCATTGTTATCACTATATCCCTCTAGAAGTTTCATTTAAACTTCCTCATCAAGTTAACCATACAAAAAAGCATTATTCACATCCAACTAATATAAAGGCCAGTTATTGCTAACAGCAATACTAAGCACACAGCTGACAGTGACAATTTTAACCACAGGAGAAAAAGTCTTCTCATAATCTATTCCTTCCCTTTGATTAAACCCTTTAAGTACCAATCTAGCTTTAAATCTTTCCACATCACCACTAGACTTATACTTGACTTTCTATATCCATTTACATGGAATGGCTTTTCTTTGAACAGGAAGATCAGTAATAACCCAAGTATTATTTCTATTTAATGCTTCCATTTATGATTCATAGCTTCTATCCATCTGCTATCTTTGATAGCTTCAATATATGTAGAAGGCTCATGAATTTTATTAAGATTGGTAGAAAAAACAAAGTTATCAATACTAAGATTAGCATAACTCACAACTTTATTAATGTTATATTTAACATCTTTGTTAAGCACAAAATCTTTATACTTAGAAGGAAAGTTAACTTTTCTACTTGTTCTCCTAATAGTTTTATCTCCTGCTGGTTCTGGTGACCAATTAAAAACATTACCAAATGACTCAATCCCTTCATCCCCAGAGGAATTATCATCTTCATTAACAGTGTCTGGTATACCCTCAGAAACAATTGTTTCTGTTGCATACTCACCACTAGTGTCCTTCCTACTAGACTTAGTTTCAGTATTAAGTGATCTATCTACCTCAGAGATAACATATGTACCAGCAGTATGAACACCTTTTTTACTTCCACTAGAATCTATAGTGCTGTCACTAGGTATAACACTATCATTAGGTACAAGCCTATGCTTACTACCTATACTATCTCCATTCTCATCATAGGATTCATTAGGCTGACTGTTTATGTTAAAAAATTAAATCATTACCATCATTTTCACTAAAAACAAAATCTTTACCAATCCCATCATTTTTAAATGGAAAAATAGTTTCATAGAACTTGACATCCCTTGAAAACAAAAACCTTTTATTTTCTAAACTAAAAAGTTTATACCCTTTCTTGTCAAAAGCATATCCAACAAAAACACATTTTTCAGACCTAGACTCAAACTTATCAGAAATGTTTAGGACATTAGAAAAACACAAACAGCCAAAAACTTTTAAATGGAAAATACTAGGCTTAGACTTATAAACCATTTCATAAGGACTTTTACCAGATAACACAGCAGTAGGTAACCTATTAATCAAATAAGTAGCATTTAGCACACACTCAGGCCACATATTTAATGGTATGCCCCCTGAAACATGAGGGCTCTAGAAGTATTAAGTAAATGCCTATGTTTTCTTTCTGCTATACCATACTGTTGAGGTGTATAAGCACAAGTGGTTTGATGAACAATACTATGGTTTTTAACAAATTTAGAAAATTTATGATTAACAAATCTGTTCCATTATCAATTTTGAAAACTTTAACTTTTTTATTAAATTGATTCTCAAGAAGTTTAAAAAAACTGTCAATACAATCAAACACTTCAGTTTTACTTTTCAATAAAAATACCCAAACAGATCTGGTATAGTCATCCACCACAGTAAGAAAGAATCTAAATCCATCCCTACTAGTAACTTTATATGGTCCCCAAACATCAAGATGAACAATGTCACCAAGTTGTTTAGTTTTATGATCACTCAAAGAGAAAGACTCCCTAGTCTGTTTAGATTTATGACACACATCACAAGGTTCTAACCCTTTAAGTTTTATATTAGAATTATCTTTTTTTAGAACATCCAAAACTTGATCAGCTGGATGTCCTAATCTATTATGCTAAATAGAACTAGATATCTGACAACACCTAACATTTTTATTAAACACATGCCTACCTTCATCAAGAAAGTATAAGCCATCTTTTTCACTACAAGTCCCCATCAGGACATTGTGAGTTAAGTCCTGAATCACACAGCAACTTTCATTCAAATTAACATTGACTTTATTATCTTTGGACAACTTTTGAACAGAAAAAAGACTAACTTTGTATCCAGGAACAACAAGCACATCTTTAATAACCAAATTATTAATTTTGAAACAACCAATTTTTTTCACATATTCCAAAGTACCATTAGGATGAGCAACACTTATGTTTAAATAAGAAACATCAATAACATCAAATAGTAATTTTTCAATATATGTTATGTGCTGACTATCCCTTGTCTATAATCCACTACTTATATTTGAATTATAGTAAAAAAAACCCACAAGACAAAAAACTGACAACACAATTATTAACTTTGAAGGTACTTGCAATGGTTGCAGAACCCACAGAATTTTCTCCTGAAACACTCAGTAACCTCATAAGTCTTTGATATTGATCAGAAGTAAGAGTATGCGGTGTACTCTTACTTTGATCACCCTTACTGTCATTAACACTCACATTATGAACATTGTTTTGAGTTGGATTATTATTGTTCCTTTTAAAATTAGGTGGATACCCAATCAACCCAAAACATCTGTCAATAGTATGACCATTCATGTTAAAATGCTTACAAACAAGATTACATTTTTATATCCACTTGACCCATTGTTATTGCTATTTATGTTAGAATTCCAATTATTATTACTATTTCTGTTAGAACTCCCATTATTAGAATTGTTAAACCCTTTGTTCAAATTATTAGAATTCCCACCAGACTTAACAACAAAAGCAGATGGTCTTGATTTAAAACTTTTAGAACCAACCCTATTTCTATGAGATTCATCCCTAGATAGAGTTGCAAAAGCAGTTCTCACATCTGGTATGGGATCAGATGTGAGAATCTGACTCCTCACAACACTATAGCAATCATCAAGACCCATAAGAAACTGCATCAGCCTAAGAAGCTGATCATGTTCCTTAAGAGCTTCAGAACCATCACAAGTACAATCAAGTAAATCAACAAGAGCATCAAATTGTCTCCACAAAGAATTATACTCATGATAATATTCAAATAATGACATTCTAGATTGAGTTAATGTGTAAATTTAATGATAGAGATTATATATAACAGAACCATCTTGTTTATTATATGTCTCTTCTAACTCATCCCAAACATCTTGGGCATATTTAGAAAAAATCTGACCCTTATATAAATTTGGTGAAACACAACCAAGTAACAAAGAAAGGACAACAACATTACATCTATCCCATTGATCCCTAGCAGGACCATCACTAGTGTCTTGAACACATTTACCAGTTATAAAACCAAGTTTATTCCTTGTTTGTAAAGCCAATTTAATAGCAGCAGACCAAACTTTGTAGTTCTCAGTCCCTTCAAGTTTGAAGGAAATTAACTGAGACCCAATATCTTGAGGGTGCAAATAGAGAGGGTCATAAACATCAAATTTAACAGCATCATTCTTAGCCCCATCACCCTTGGGTGGAGTATCACCCTTAGGTGAACTAGGACCAGCCATTCAAACAGCCAAGAAAAAACAAAGAACACACAACCAAGCTGAAAAGTAGTTCTCAGGCTTCCTAACCACTAAAATGGTGGCAGGTCAAGAGCAGAGACCTGATTGTGGTCTAAAAACACAAAAAACAATAAAAAACAATAAAATAACACAACCTCCTTGTACCTCCTTTACAAATAACAAACAGCTAACACAAAGCCTCGAATCAATCAACACCACAAGCTATCTAAACCCTTCGACACCTAAAACCCCACTAATCAACAAAAACGTAAAAACTAAAAGAAGGTGTGAAAGGTGTTACGTAGCACGCGCAGCAAATCAAGCAAGAACTCTGGATCAAGACAACCCAGAGAACCCAATCAAACCAAATCAATAGATCAAGAAGATCTATTCGACCAACGCAGCGGAAAAAACAATACCTGAACGTTAAAACAACAAACAATAACAATAACAAACAACACCTTACCAAGATTGAAAAAACCCTAATTTCAAAATTTAGGGTTTTTCAATTTAATCAATCAGAATAACAAATTAGACCTAGAAAATAACCCCACGAGTTATCAATTAGATAAGAATCGATTTAAAAAAACCCTAAAATTAATTGGAAACCCTAATTTCAAAAAAAAACCCAATTAAACTTTTAAGAAAACCAAATTAACCAATATAAATGTTGATTAAAACCCCCAATTTTTCAAAACCCTAATTTTTGCAAAAACGATTTAAATCACGATTCCGAGCAACCAGGCTCTGATACCATGTAAAAACTAATGAATCTAACTCTAAATCAACAAGAACTGAATAACATAGAACCCAACCAACCTCCCCTTGGCTCTCTTTATCAATGAATGAATTACAATATTTGGTTACAAGAAAGAGTCAAAGAACAACACTCACAACTCACAAGACTGATCAAAACAATTAATCAAGATCACACACAGTATTTACACATACATGAAACGATTGATTTAATTAACATAATGAAAAGTGATTAGCTAAGTTAGGGGAGTATATATACTCCTATCTTGCACAGCAGCCCACATCTTTCAACACTTGCCACTTTAAGTCCCTCTAATATGTAAATTATCTTTTTAGTTGAAAATCTCCCCTTTCATCTTAAAAGACTTGTCATAAGCAACCCTTCAGGTTTAGGACTTGTATATTCAACAGTTATAAAGGGTCGGAAGAACCTGACCGGTTTGTGGTGCTTGGTAACCATAGGGATGCATGGATTTATGGAGCAGTTGACCTGAATAGTGGAACTACTGCTCTTATTGACATAGCGCGTGCATATTCTTTAATGATGCGAATGGGGTGGATTCCTCAAAGGACGATCGTGTTATGAAATTGGGATGCTGAAGAGTTTGGGAGGTAATATTCTATCTTAAATGATAACCAAAACATAACGTACATTGATGTGTGGTAGATTGCTCGATGTTTATACGAGATTTTAATAATGTT
Source organism: Glebionis coronaria (assembly GCA_025667525.1). Lineage (NCBI taxonomy): Eukaryota > Viridiplantae > Streptophyta > Magnoliopsida > Asterales > Asteraceae > Glebionis > Glebionis coronaria. Next base: position 64,511,397 of record CM046874.1, on the reverse strand, counting down.
ATGATTTGTATGATGGATTTAGATTGGTTCCACTGAGTGGGTTGAGCAAAATCTTATAAATTTGGGGTCCAAGGTAGTGGCATATATCAATGTGGATTGCGCAGTTCAAGGGTCATGGTTTTCGGCTGCCACAACACCTTAGCTGGATGATATTCTAATTGAGGTTACCAAGAAGTTATTAGGAATCTATTAAAGGGTGTTTCAAACAAATGAAGTCTAGCTCAGTTGGATGGATGCATTTGGTTATAGTCTCCATGTGGGGAAGGTCAGGTGTTCGACTCCTGTCATTCCCATGGGGTTGATATTCTCTTCTTGAGATGATTCGAACTCGGGTCGAGAGACTTGGTGCCTTGGTGGCACGCAAGATACTCCGCTACACCAAACTGTTGTTCAAAAAAATGAAAGGGTGTTCGAGGTGTCTTAGTAATGGTCAAGCACATCTATTGGGTTATTTGTCACGTCAACTAATTGCTTTTTTAGGGATAAATTAAGGGAGTAGTTAATGTGTTGACACTTGATACTGATCGTTCATTTTGAAATACCAGGTTACGGATCCCGACTTCTCAGATTAAACGCTTTTTGAGAAGTGGAGAACTACTACTGAAAACGCCCCCTCAGTATGTTTAATGCAACATTTGCGATGATAATTGATGGACCAAATTAGATCAGAAAAAGAAAATATACTGATATTGCATACCATATTTTTTGTGCTTTCTCGATCGGTTGACCATGTAGAATACCCGTGAACAACGGTATGTTAATATATTATGCTTTACTAATCACGTTTTGTAAATCTTATACTTATGTTAATATAGTAACTGCTAGGGTTGGCGGACCGGTTAGACTGCTGACCTCTGTATTTTTTTGGTCACGTCCGTTCCGGAGTTACAATGGTTACTGACTAATTAATTATTAACACGGTGGTTCTCACTACCGCCTTGTTTGTCAATTTCATGACGGTCATTATCATGACCGTGATTCATGTAATTATTTCTGCTGAGTGGCCGGCTGGGTACCGGTTCCCACTCTTCTGACTAAAAATAGATGTGTGACGTATGACATCAAACTAGGGAAGTAACAGCATAAAATGGGATGGTAGCGCTGATGGTTGATGTATATTATTGTCTGGAATTTCAAATCTATAGTCTCCGTCCTTGCTCTGAAAGTCTTCATAATATAAACAACATCGACATCTTGTGGAATCTCCAAAGTATCAGCAGCATCATTATTCAGGAGGTCTTCGAAGTGTTAGCAGTATCAGTATCTGGTAAAATCTTCAACTTACGAGCAGCATCAGCATCTGGTAGAATGTCGACAAGTGGAAACGCCTGAGATGATTGAGGATCGGTTAACAATACACATGAAGTATACCTAGAATACTGTACATGGAGTATACATGAAATACTAGACATGGTACCGATGAAAGTTTGCTGATATGATCGATACTGGTGTCAATCGTCTAACATGATCAAAGGAAAATAAATTGGTTTAAGTGGTTGGCAAACTGAACTGAAACGAGTAACATGATAGGCTGACACTTCCTGCGTAGACTTAATGCTGGTTGTATAGAAGCTCAATAGTATGATTAACGGAGTTTCATCAATGGTTAGCATGAAAACATAATTGATGAAGACCAAGCATGATTTATCATGAAACAAGATTTTACTGTAATCCTTCTGTATCTTAGCCTGGAAGCATCCTCATCTTGCTGAAAACATAATCCTCATAAGGAGACATGAAACTGAATCAGCATGAAGACGACATCACATGAGAGTATGAAAAATTGGATTGTTCAAAGAACATGAAAGTATAACCAACTGAGGTTTAACATCAACTGTGTGGATGGATATGGTTTAATCAACAGTTTTCAAAATAGGAAGCATGTGACTAAGTATGGGCGATTCTGGTTCGATCCATACTTGTCAAAATTTTCTGAGAACTGTGAAGTATAGAAATTTATAATCTAGGAGTAAATATGGTTGGCTGTAGTCCAATCCATACTTGTCAAAGTTTATGAAATGTCCTGATATGACAAAGGTGAATAACTGTGGATCGGTTCACAAAACATCATTTGACTGAATAGCATGAAAATTTGACCTGAAAAATGGTGAACGTTTTTTGCTGGTTCACCCAGTAATATTGACTGAAAACATGAATCTGACATGAGCAAGGGTAAACGCATATGGGTCGGTTTACCAACACAAAATCTGAACGGGCAAGGGTGAGCGCCTATGGGTCAGTTCACCAAAACAAAATTCGCAGAAAAGTACATGCGACTAAATATGGCCAGTCCTGTACCAACCTTCTACTTAGTCAAAAACTTTAAGAAAACCGATTGATAACTAAAGAAAACTGACTGATAAATGCGTGAGAAACATGAAAGATAACAACGCCAAAATCTTGCAGGTTCCTGGTGACTACCCACTAGTCACATGTCAAGTTTTAGAGCCTACAGGTCAAACCTATAGCTCTGATACCATAATTGTAACACCCAACTTGGATAAGTGGACCGTTACGTGTATTTATGGCGTGTCATGAAAGCATAAGGTAAATGTCCTAAAACATTAACTGACGATAAAGGATATACCGGAATCAAACATTGGTAATCCAAACCTAAGCTCAAAAAATGAAAAGTAAAATACTAAAGGAAAGGACTAAACAATGTCTAAATAAGCAGAATAATGTAAGAAGTGCATAAAGTAGAAGTCTGGATAGCTTCCATCCAAATGCACATGCTCTCAGAATCCTAAGAGCGTCCTGGTGTACCTGCCGTTAGAACATGAAAGGAACTACGGCTGAGCATAACGCTCAGTGAACGGATAGAAAGCATGATAAGAAGTACTGAAATGAAATAGATGATAAAATACTGGAGCTGTAAGATTGATGAGTAAAGCTGTAGCGGAAATCTGTGTATACTCTGATAAGTCTGATTTATAAATAATAAAGCTGAACTGTTAACTGTTAAATCTGAAAACATGCATTTATTATATTTTAATTGCCAAGAGCTTATATAGGTCATGTGCTGTAACAACTGTTGCATGAATAACTGGAGGGGTGACCTCGTCATGCTGTAGAGGGGTGACCTCTAAATAATATGTTGGGTGGAGGGATCAACTCCAATGTGAAGGATGTAGAGCACACACCACATTCACCTGATAAACTGTAATCTGATAGCCTAGGATGCATCCATACGCCCCACTAATAATACTGATAAAAAAGGGCCAAGATGAGCTGAATGGGACGCTGCAGGATATCACTCTCCTACAGGTGAGTCATGACATCGGTGCCTCAAGTGTCATGGTTACGGTACCTTCGTAAAGAGTACAACTAACTAGTCATGCTTGTACATAAGGCTCATGAAATATCTTAGTTATTAAAATAATTTCTTATAATTTATAACATATACTGGGGAAAACATTTGGCTGCAGACGGGGAATCCATATCATGCATAGAAAGGAAGTCCTTAATGAAAGGACGGGAAATCCGTACCTCGTGTCCAGTAATACAATAAGAATGAAAGCTGAAGGATCTACTCCGACTTCACGGATACTACATAAATAAGGGACGTGAATGAGTTGTCTGATTACTATTTACTGACACTGATTTTTTTATTGTTCTTACTTGGTTTATTAAGTTCTTTTATTATTGTACTATTCTGCATAAAATCTGGTAACTCCGATTGTCTTTAAATAGTTGTTGATTAGTGTATAACCTGTATTTTCTGATTATTGTATAATATACTATATTATTATGTTAAAACATTTCTCTAATTAGTAATGCTGCTAAATTTAGAAAGTTTCCTAAAATAGAAAGTCCAAAAATGGTTTCCAAAAATGGTTTCCAAAAATAGTAATATGCTTGTTTTATATACTTAAATAATTTACCTCCTTCACTGAATACACTGATTATATAAGCCATGGTTCAATAAGTATATTAAATAAGCAATTTCTTATAAATCATGGTAAATTATGATTATTATATTTCTAAGTCATGATGTAATAAATCAAATATTAAATAAAGTCCATTTTAATACTGACCTTTTATATGTCGTGAATTTATAACTATTAATTAATAATGTGTCATGATTTATAATTGTTTATTAATTAATAATATGTCTTGGTTTATATTTGATTATTAATTAAGCCTTAAACTTGATAAGCGATTTTTAATAAGTCATGATTTAATAAGTCAAATAGTAATTAAGATCATTCTAAATAAGCCCATAATAATAAACCAATTTAGTTAAGCCCCCAAGATTAATTAGACCGATTCTAATATAACTACTGGTAATATATACATCATATAATAGGCCATTTATCTTAAACATTCAGCTTTTAGTCTTTTCATTTAGAATATAGACATGTTAAAGATTACGTAATGATGAAACTAAAACATTTTACTGTTTTCATATCTAAAGTTTTAAGCTCTTAAGGATAGTATGCGCATGAACCTGCATGACAACGGCTTTAAAAACTATATTACGTACTACATTTCAAAAACCAATGCAATCACGATGTATGACACAATTTGGATACAAGAAGTACCTTCGAATTTGAATAGAAAAAGGAAACAGACAGTAGCACTAAATCAAATCTCGAACCGAACACGGACACTAATGAAATTAGTCCCGACACAACCGAATAACGAACTTGCACGTTCTATCAACTGATTGTGAAACCAATGTTAGTCACTCGCGAATTAGTATCGAATTTGAACACCGGCCAAATTTCGAACAAAACTTGGACAAACTCAGCCTTAACAGTATTTCCCGAACTCAGATCCATATTGGCATTTAAATTACTATGTTTTATTAGCAGCGGTTGTTCTCTTTGGGTTTTGGAGATTTGATATTGAGTCATCTAAAACAAGTGTATAAATAAGATGTGATATTGAACTTCTTAAAAGAAACACATGAAGAGGAAGAAGACCATATATTGATATGAAGAACTGACACTTCGAAAATCACGGAATTTAGTGCATAAAGATTGATCATTTCTTTTGACTTTGTGGATGAGTGGATATACCTCTTTTAAATTTTTGTATAACTATCAGCCAACTTAAAAGCCCGAAAATCATGTTCTATAATTAGTCACTTGATTTGATTTACGTTAAATGTTCTATGCTTAATTTTATTTAACGTGATGATAAACACGCGTAAATGTCTTAATGTTTCGAAATTCTTGTTGACATGTACATACTTGCATATATTTTTTGTTCTATTTTCGTGTTTTAATACTTAACGTGCGTGTTCATGTTTACCTTCTGACATGTTTTTATTTATTTTTCTGAATAAATAATACTTACGTAATACTTGAATAGTTAAAATTAATATTATTCTGAATAATAAATTACGTAAAGTTTAAATTAAATCTGAGACTGTGTGTAATTAATGTTCATGGATTTAAAGCGGGTTTACAACTCTTCCCCTCTAAAAAAGAATAATTCGTCCTTGAATTAGAAACATGAAAATGTTGCGGGTTTTACAATTCTTCCCCTCTAAAAGGAAAAAAATTCGTCCTCGAATTAAAGGTAATAAAGCTGATGGGGTTATAGAAACTGAAAGAACACGTAAGCTGAAAAGACTTGTAAGCTGAAAGGACATTAACGTGACATGACTGAAGAGAACATGTAACGTAGCATGACTGCAAGAACATAACTGAATTATGGAAGGAAAAAAACGATGAGAAGTCCGGATGGACTCCTCTGTTCCAAGTGGCTTCCCGCTCGAAACGGTTCCTTCAAAGATCATTACACAGTGAACAATCTTGGTCTCAATGACCCTGTCCTGACGATGCTGAATAGTTTCTGGTTCCATATTTAAGATAAATTTTCTGAATCTGAAAGAATGAATAAGCTATAGTATGTAGGAATACATGAAACGATCAGTACAATAACATGAAATGATGACTTTTATATCTCTGATCAGAGATGTTGGGGCCATTTGAGACAAACTACGTGAACAATTGTGAACGTGCTACGCGAGCAATTGTGAACGTGGTTCGCAATCATCTGATGAATGCTGGGCATGGAATATATCGCGAACGTGATATGTGAAACATACTGTGAATGTGATACTAGACATATCATGGATTTATGCTGACTGAGAAAGGAATGTCAAATGGTACATACTGAGAAGTAAAACATCTGCTTAGATAGGGAAAAGTTGTACTAATTCTTGAGTCTAGTTTCTCAAGCTTTCTGTAACCGTATTTGGTAATAATCTGTGAAACGCGTAACGCGAGATGGAACACGAACCTGAACGTGAACAATGTTATGCACGCTAACGTGAGCTTAAATCCTGAGATAGCACAAAACATGAACTGAAACAGCATCTTACTGCGAATAAGATGTAAACGTAAAAGTGGAAATAAGCGTGAACATGAACGTGAACGTACATGTGATCGTGAACATGAATTATGTCTGATATGATGGTCGATGGAATACCTTGAATTCGTACAATTTACTACTAAATTTTCAGCAAGTCCACTACTGTGTAATCCTTTCAGATGAAAGAAAACGCACATGTTGATTACATGGTTGACGATGACTTAGATAGTATCATACTTTTCTGAGTCTGTGTAACTGATAACAATTTCATGGAATTTCGTCTCATTTTTGCTCAGAAATTTCTAAGGATTGTAGTAACTCACTCACATGACGGCGTTCTATCTTGAACTTGCAGTATGTCAGGCATCTAGATATGAATATAGTTGCATCAATGTGTGATACTGCTTCTATCAAAATTCTGCCTGGGATTATGGGACATTCTGGTGGAAATCTGGTTGAATAGTTATGGAAGAATTTTAGTGAGGACTGTCAGCAATTTCTACGGTAGCTGTCAATTGAGTTATAGAAAAGTTTGTACTTCGTTCACAGGTGTCGGTCGGGACCATCAGGTGATGGCCTTCACCTTCGTAGGATTTTATGAAATTTCTTTCTGCTGAAATAGGGTGGCTCAGAAATGCCACTTTGTTCATCTGGGATATACATCTGGAAAACTGCTCATATAATTTTCTCCTATCTGAAAATCTGCATGTCCGTGAGAAGATGGTCTCGCGTTCTTCTTTAGGATTTAGTAGATCAGAATGTGATCATTGAATATACTGACGATTTTGTCTGAGAATTCATGGGCAATTTTATTCATGAATTTCATAATATAGCTGGAGCATTAGGGAGCTCAGGTGTATGGATAAAAAATTTTGAGAGGCTAACAGTATGTGCAACAGCAGTATGGAGAACATCGTCTTCTTCCTCTCACCACTAATGGTAGTATGATTGGGAATTTTTCTGGAAATTCGTTTAAGGCATCGTAGCAGGTCAGATGAACTTCTATACTTGGAATGAATATCAATTAATAATGGTGATCTGGTATTTTCCGGTGGTCGATACATGATCTCATGTTACTGGCCTTCTTCATGATGGACATAAAATGGTGCACCTTCTGGTGATGTACTAGGGCGATTAAGCCTCGTTCCGGCAACTCTGGAAGCTAATGTTGTAACTCTTTTAATTTAGCTGAAGCCCTGCGATAAAGAGTTCTGAAAATAGGTTCTATTCTTGAGACAAGTTCTATGTTAAACCCTATCTCGTGGTTAGGAAAGAATTTCTGGAACACCTTTTTGGAATCGCCTTTGGAACTTTAGGATAATCTGCTGATCATGAATTTAAGAATTTCAGAAGTCGCATCTTGAATGGTGACTAGAAGTCTTCGCAGCTATAAGATAATAATTCATGTGCTGTTAGAGCTGAATTAATTTGTACTGATCTCTCTGGCAGAATTAAAATGAATATGTTCCAAGGTTAGTAAGACGGATCTTGTCGTCAACTGAAAGGAAAAACTTGAACAAGTATGGGTGATACTTTAGAGTCTTTTCTGGCTGGCAGGTAGGTAATACCTACTTTAAGATAAAGCTGACATATGATACGTGAAGTAATCGTGGCAGATCTCGTTGAATGTGTTCGTCTACAACCTTTCAGAATGAATACTACGTGTCTAATCTGAATAATACTCTAGTGGTGGTAACACAATCTTTAATCGTCTGATTTACGTGTGGCATGACAAAACGGTTATTACCCCTTGGAGGGTACCCTGGATTTCTGAGGCCCGCTTTAAAAGACATACTGGAGTTATGAGTTTTGAATCGTGCCTTGAGAAGATATCTGTATGACAGGTATCATGACTGGTATCCTGACGTGTGCCTTCTAAAATGATACTTGAGTCCCGAGTCTTGACTGATGTCTTGACATGTGTTTTAGTAGGTGGATACGAATAAGGTTGAAAATTTTTAGTAACTACTAGGGTTGGCGGACCGGTTAGACTGCTGACCTCTGTATTTTTTTGGTCACGTTCGTTCTGGAGTTCCAATGGTTACTGACTGATTAATTATTAACACGGTGGTTCTCACTACCGCCATGTCTATCAATTTCATGACGGTCATTATCATGACCGTGATTCATTTAACTATTTATGCTGAGTGGCCGGCTGGGTACCGGTTCCCACTCTTCTGACTGAAAATAGCTGTGTACGTGTGACATCAAACTAGGGAAGTAACGGCATGAAATGGGATGTTAGCGTCTGATGGTTGAAGTATATTATTGTCTGGAATTTAAAATCTATAGTCTCCGTCCTTGCTCTGAAAGTCTTCATAATATAAACAGCATCGGCATCTTGTGGAATCTCCAAAGTATCAGCAGCATCATTATTCGTGATGTCTTCGAAGTGTTAGTAGCATTAGTATTTGGTAAAATCTTCAACTTACGAGCAACATCAGCATCTGGTAGAATGTCGACAAGTGGAAACGCCTAAGATGATCGAGGATCGGTTAACACATGGAGGACACCTAGAATACTATACATGGAGTACACATGAAATACTAGACATGGTACCGATTAAAGTTTGCTAATATGATCGATACTGGTGTCAATCGTCTGACATGATAAAAGTAAAATAAATTGGTTTAAGTGGTTGGCAAACTGAACAGAAACGAGTAACATGATAGGCTGACACTTCTTGCGTAGACTTAATGCTGGTTGTATAGAAGCTCAATAGTATGATTAACGGAGTTTCATCAATGGTTAGCATGAAAACATGATTGATGAAGACCAAGCATGATTTATCATGAAACAAGATTTTACTGTAATCCTTCTGTATTTTAGCCTGGAAGCATCCCCACCTTGCTGAAAACATAATCCTCAGAAGGAGACATGAAACTGAATTAGCATAAAGACGACATCACATGAGAGTATGAAAAACTGGATTGTTTAAAGAACATGAAAGTATAACCAACTAAGGTTTAACATAAACTGATGTGGATGGATATGGTTTAATCCATAGTTTTCAAAATAGGAAGCATGTGACTAAGTATCGGCGATTCTGGTTCGATCCATACTTGTCAAAATTTCCTGAGAACTGTCAAGTATAGAAATTTATAATCTGGGACTAAATATGGTTGGTTGCAGTCTAATCCATACTTGTCAAAGTTTATAAAATGTCCTGATATGACAAAGGTGAATAATTGTGGATCGGTTCACAAAACATCATTCGACTAAATAGCATGAAAATTTGACCTGAAAAATGGTGAACTTTTGTGGCTGGTTCACCCAGTAATATTGACTGAAAACATGAATCTGACATGAGTAAGGGTAAACACATATGGGTCGGTTTACCAATACAAAATCTGAGCGGGCAAGGGTGAACGCCCATGGGTCGGTTCACCAAAACAAAATTCGTAGAAAAGAACATGCGACTAAATATGGCCAGTCCTGTACCAACCTTCTACTTAGTCAAAAACTTTAAGAAAACCGACTGATAACTGAAGAAAACTAACTGATAAATGCACGAGAAACATGAAAGATAACAACTCCAAAATCTGGTAGGTTCCTGGTGACTACCCACTAGTCACATGTCAAGTTTTAGAGCATACAAGTCAAACCTATAGCTCTGATACCATAATTGTAACACCCCACTTGGATAAGTGGACCGTTACCTGTATTTATGCCGTGTCATCAAAGCATAAGGTAAATGTCCTAAAACATTAACTGACCATAAAGGATATACTAGAATCAAACATCGGTAATCCAAACCTAAGCTCCAAACATGAAAAGTAAAATACTGAAGGAAAGGACTAAACAATGTCCAAATAAGCAGAATAATGTAAGAAATGCATAAAGTAGAAGTCTGGATAGCTTGCATCCAAATGCACATGCTCTCAGAATCCTAAGAGCGTCCTGGTGTACCTGTCGTTAGAACATGAAAGGAACTACGGATGAGCATAACGCTCAGTGAACGGATACAAAACATGATATGAAGTACTGAAATGAAACAGATGATAAAATACTGGATCTGTAAGATTGATGAGTAAAGCTGCAGCAAAAATCTGTGTATAATCTAATAAGTCTGATTTATATATAATAAAGTTGAGCTGTTATCTGTTAAATCTGAAAACATGCATTTATTGTATTTTTAATTGCCAAGAGCTTATATAGGTCATGTGCTGTAACAACTGTTGCATGAATAACTAGAGGGGTGACCTCGTCATGCTGTAGAGGGGTGACCTCTAAATAATGTGTTGGGTGGAGGGATCAGCTCCAATGTGAAGGATGTAGAGCACACACCACATTCACTTGATAAACTGTAAACTGATAGCCTATGATGCATCCATACGCCCCACTAATAATACTGATAAAAAATAGCCAAGCTGAGCTGAATGGGACGCTGCAGGATAACACTCTCCTACAGGTGAGTCATGACACCAGTGCCTCAAGTGTCATGGTTACGTTACCTTCGTAACTAGTACAACTAACTGTTCATGCTTGTATATAAGGCTCAGGCAATATCTTAGTTATTAAAATAATTTCTGATAATTTATAACATATAGAGGGGAAAACATTTGGCTGCAGACGGGGAATCCTAATGATGCATAGAAAGGAAGTCCTTACTGAAAGGACGGGAAATCCGTACCTCATGTCAAGTAATACAATAAGAATGAAAGCTGAAGGACCTACTCCGACTTCACGGATACTACATAAATAAGAGACGTGAATGATTTGTCTGATTACTGTTTACTGTTACTGTTTTTTTTATTGTTTTTACTTGGTTTATTAAGTTCTTGTATTATTGTACTGTTCTGCATAAAATCCGGTAACTCCGACTGTCTTTAAATATTTACTGTTTAGTGTATAACCTGTATTTTCTGATTATTGTATAAGATACTGTATTATTATGTTATAACATTGCTATATTTAGTAATCCTACTAAATTTAGAAAGTTTCCTAAAATAGAAAGTCCAAAAATGGTTTCCAAAAATTGTTTCCAAAAATAGTAATAAGCTTGTTTTATATACTTAAATAATTTACCTCATTCATTGAATACGCTGATTATATAAGCCATGGTTCAATAAGTATATTAAATAAGCAATTTCTTATAAATCATGGTAAATTATGATTATTATATTTCTAAGTCATGATGTAATAAATCAAATATTAAATAAAGTCCATTTTAATACTTAACTTTTATATGTCGTGAATTTATAACTATTAATTAATAATGTGTCATGATTTATAATTGTTTATTAATTAATAATATGTCCTGATTTATATTTGGTTATTAATTAAGCCTTAAACTTGATAAGCGCTTTTAATAAGTCATGATTTAATAAGTCAAATAGAAATTAAGCTCATTTTAAATAAGCCCAAAATAATAAAACAATTTAGTTAAGCCCCCAAAATTAATTAGACCGATTCTAATATAACTACTAGTTATATATACATCATATAATAGGCCACTTATCTTAAACATTCAGCTTTTAGTCTTTTCATTTAGAATATAGACATGTTAAAGATTACGTAATGATGAGACTAAAACATTTCACTGTTTTCATATCTAAAGTTTTAAGTTCTTAAGGTTAGTATGCGCATGAACCTGCATGACAACGGCTTTAAAAACTATATTACGTACTACATTTCAAAAACCATTGCAATCACGATGTATTACACTATTAGGATACAAGTAGTACCTTCGAATTTGAAGAGAAAAAAGAAACGGACAGTAGCACTAAATCAAATCTCGAACCGAACACGGACACTAATGAAATCAGTCCCGACACAACCGAATAACGAACTTTCACGTTCTATCAACTGATTGTGAAACCAATGTTAGTCACTCGCGAATTAGTATCGAATTTGAACACCGGCCACACTTCGAACAAAACTTGGACAAACTCGGCTTTAACAGTATTTCCCGAACTCAGATCCATATTGGCATTTAAATTACTATGTTTTATTAGCAGCGGTTGTTCTCTTTGGGTTTAGGAGATTTGATATTGAGTCATCTAAAATAAGTGTATAAATAAGATGTGATATTGAACTTCTTAAAAGAAACACGTGAAGAGGAACAAGACCATATATTGATATGAAGAACTGACACTTCGAAAATCACGAAATTTATTGCATAAAGATTGATCATTTCTTTTGACTTTGTGGATGAGTGGATACACTTCTTTTAAATTTTTGTATAACTGTTAGCCAACTTAAAAGCCCGAAAACCATGTACTATAATTAGTCACTTGATTTGATTTACGTTAAAGGTTCTATGCTTAATTTTATTTAACGCGATGATAAACACGCGTAAATGTCTGAATGTTTCGAAATTCTTGTTGACATGTACATACTTGCATATATTTTTTTGTTCTATTTTCGTGTTTTAATACTTAACGTGCATGTTCGTGTTTACCTTCTGACATGTGTTTATTTATTTTCCAGAATAAATAATACTTACGTAATACTTGAATAGTTAAAATTAATATTATTCTTAATAATAAATTACATAACGTTTAAATTAAAGTTGAGACTGTGTGTAATTATTGTTCATGGATTTAAAGCGGGTTTTATAATATGCTAATGCACTTGTGAAACCAAGTGATAGTATGTGAAAGTCAGATGTGTTTATCCAAGGAATTTGTCGATCAACAAGGAGGCCCATTAGATAAACTTCAATTAAATGAGCTAGAATTTAAATTATTAAAAAAACATCATACAATGGATAATATATTCAAACATTTGTATGGTAAATACTTTTTAAAAAAACCATCATTTGGTAAAACACTCTAATTAAAATAGGAAGGTGATTTGTACACCAAATATTTTTTACCATCCACCACTAAATTTATTGTGATGACTATTTTACTCTTACCTTATATGTTGCTTTTCCAGTTCCTCTTTCACTGGAACACTTTAATATATGGAACACTTTAGTAAAGGAAACTGATATTATGCAAGTTTTTCCAGTTCCTCTTTCATGATGGACACTTTAATATATCCATTATATATTATATATTGCTTAGAACAAAACAAACAAAAGAACTACTGTAAATTAGAAGCAGAAGCACATGGCCCAAGATTTATGCTTAAATGCCCAACGTTCTACATATGCAAAGCATTATTGTTATGAAAATAAATCACTTCTAAACCAAATCATGCAACTGAGGGTTGTTTGGTTCGCGGAATATTTTTACAGGAATCGTAATCTTTGAAAGGAATTGTAATTTAATGTAATTGTAATTGAAAGAATAGGAATGTGTTGGAATTGTAATAAATTAAATGTGAGATGCGTTTGGATGAGTCTCAACGTAATGTAATTCAATTATTTTTATAAAACTTAAAATTTTAATAAAAAATAATAGTTAAAATAAAATAAAATAATAAAATATTAATAAATTAAAATAAAATAAAATTATTATTTTAATTAAAAATATTATTTTAATAAAATTATTATTTTAATAAAAATTATTATTATTATTATTAAAATAAACTAATAATAATTTATATAATTTTAATATTTCAAAAGTATAATAATATGAAATATTATTATTAATAAAATATTAAATTAAATAAAAATAACAATAATTAAAAATAAAAATATAAAAAATAATAACAATATAAAATATAAAATATAAAATATAAAATAAAATAAATTTAAAAATTAAAAAAAAGAAAAAATATATATTTAAATTTTATAAATTTATTAATTTATAAATAATAATATAAAAATAATAATAAATAATAGTAATTAATAATAAAAATAAAATTATTATTATTAATTTCTTAATATTTTATTATATAATAATAAAAAAAATTCATTTTATTATATTATTTTAGTATTATAATAATAATAATAATAAAGTTGATTTATTAATAAATAATAATAATAATAATAGTGGTTTAAAGTATAAAATTACGAATTACGACGTAACTCAAAACATTACAATCAACTTCCTATGTAATCTTGAATTACATTATTTGATGTAATTGTAATGTTTCAATTACAATTACGTAGCTTACCAAACACCATATGTAATGTAAAGTAATTTACATTCCCCTCATCATGTGAACCAAACAAGTTATGTAATATAATTGAATTACAATTACACCCAATTACATCCAATTACACTTAACCAAACAGAGCCTCATCAAACAAATTTCGTTGACCCCGAAATCTGTAAAAGTAAGACAGTCGTGAATTGGAAAGAATGAAACTAAAGACGGCGCTCTTTTTAATTATGTTATTTCTTAGGTTATATGTGAAGGTTTATGAAGTTCATAACAATTATTAAAAACCATAATATGGATCAAAGCACACATAGCGGAAGCGATTTAACAAGATCATAATTAATAACACAATTATAATTAATCGAATTAGGGTTACATACCTTTATCTTAGCGAAGATCCGCAAGATCATCAACGAATCACCAATTAGGGTTTATGACGAACATTACCAAGATGTAGTCTAAAGTAAGTCTACATTACGTTCTTGAACACACGTAATACAACGAGCTAACCGTGATTCTAGCACGTGTAAACTGAGCTTCTACGTTTGTGGAATATCTACCCAACAACCCTAGAGAGGGGCTAGGACTAGATTGTTGCTAAACCAAAACCAAAGGATAAAAGGAACCCTAAAAAGGTGTTTTTCCTTTGAAGTTGATTTGCAATAGAAACCAAACAAATCAAATAAACCAAACGAAACCCTAAGGTGCGTTTGGCTATGTGATCGCACGAGGGTGAAGAGAAAGAGAGAATAGGGATCGATTATTATGAAGGCTATGAGATTTTTTATATAAGCTTAGCAAATCTTATTCTCCAAGTAATAAACCAATTAGGAATGAAAATCTTTCCTTTCCCCTTTTTTTGCCTTCTAGCCGTCGGCCCAAACCCACCCATATGGGGCTTCTGGAACTTTTCCTTTTTCTTCTTTTCTCTTCTATTTAATTCCATAACGGTCATTTATACTTAACTTTTAATTATTAACGATCGTTAGTTAAGCTTCGGTTTAATTTAATAAATATATTTACTAAATAAATTAACCCTTTACGTAATGTGTGCAATCCCGTAATCCCGAGTTCGATCCTAACACACGACTATTTAAATATAAGTCCATAAAACTTTCAGCTCCCACTTGGACATATTTCAAAATATCGTGATCACATTGGTTAGCGTCTAGTTACACGTCAATGCCCTAGTCCGATCTCGAGTAAGGTCTCTTGGATAAAACCTTTTAATGATTTACTATCATTATTATTATCCTTTCCTTTCAAATACAACGTTAATAGGATATGGATCTCAGTCATTCCTTACATTAGCCATTCTGTTTCTCGTTTACGGATATAGCAAGATCACCAAAACAAATTCGGGTGCGGCCGCACAAATATCTTACTACTCCCCCGAGGGGCCCAGCTGTATTATACTTCAAAATAATTTGAAGGAAACAAATCCCATTTTGACTACAAGCAAAACTTATGAACTTTGCAACACTTCTGAAAATAACCCTTATAGCTACCAGTTACGTTTAGCGTTAGATTATTTCACAGAAATGCACTAGATCCATGACAGTTTCCTGGTATCTCAGGTCTGAGGATAACTATTTATGATTTACTTGATGACAAAGATCCATAAAGTAAAATCATATAGTTGGGATAAGTCCAATATTTGATTCATCAAATATTATCCAAAATTGACCGATATACTTTCAAGTATACTCTGTCACTATTTCGAATTGTCTTAGTTCAATAATATTCCCATATTATCAATCGACAACATAACAATTTATTCATGGATTAAAACATGTAAAATAGGATACAAAATCAAATAACAGAAAAATAAATGAAACCCAATCTTTATTTCATCAATTCAATAATGTTTTAACATCCTTTATCCAAAAACTAAATAGATCAATGCATGAAAACATGGTCTATGCATTATGCCTCTAACAATGACATTCACACTTGTTTGGCAAAGCATAAAATAACCAATCTTGACCTATTGGAATTTTGAGAATACTTTCTTCAAGAATTCAATTCATTGAAAACTCTTGTACATGTGCATTCAAACAATTTGATATAGCCACATAGTATCAAAATTGTGAAACATCCTTGATCACCAATTTCCTAAACTTCCAAAACACATGTTAAGTTCAAAGTATTCTAATTCATTAATGTATAATGCAACTTTAATCAATATGTCATTTCCAAAAGATCCCATGACTAATATTGAGTGTTACCTCAATTATATCTTTTCAAGTTTTACAACTTGTCATAAAAGATATGAATACGTTACCTTTAATATCTATTATGTAATGTTTGATTCCATCCAAACCTCCAAGTTTGTTGTCTATGATAATTTGCAGAACGATTGACAAATTATTCATCTATAGAATATGAAAGCTGATCCAAGATTTATGATGTTATTCTATTTCCAAACATATTCCTTCAGAATATTCATTACACAAGTTATTTAATAACTTTTAAATAGATTAATATATTTAAATCATCATGCATTTTAAGCATGATATAAATACAACACGACACACATGAGAATTTCTCAAACCAGATTTAGATTTCTCCATGTTCTAAATATCCATATAAATTTACTACATGGCATATTATGTTGTATTTCCACCGCATAAATAAATAAATTTATTTGCTCCAAGGTTATGTATATCTTATTTTCTAAATCTCCAAAGCAAAGTTTCATCTCAAATGTAAACCAAATCAACATTTAATTTGAATGAAAACTTACTTTCTTACATGTCTATTTGACACATATAATTTAGGAAAATAACCATAATACTCCCACTAGCTTTTAGGAATACTCAGAATCATCTTTTTCAAATTTAAATCAAATCTTGGATTTCAAATTAAACATAGGAATAATCTCCTAGATGCATGCTTTTATC
This sequence comes from Glebionis coronaria, assembly GCA_025667525.1. Classification (NCBI taxonomy): domain Eukaryota; kingdom Viridiplantae; phylum Streptophyta; class Magnoliopsida; order Asterales; family Asteraceae; genus Glebionis; species Glebionis coronaria. The sequence goes on along the minus strand of CM046874.1, from coordinate 64,494,169 downwards.
CATTCATGGATAATTGCATTTTGTACTTTTTCAATGATTTATTTTGAAGTAATAAACTCATTTCGATTACTTAAGTCCTTTCTCAAGTAGTCATTCAAGAAATAGTTCATACATATCCAAATTTGTCAATTAAAATATGACCATCAAAATCTTTATATATTTAATGCGTTTAGAAAAGAATACTAAATCATAATTAATTACTTAAGTGTGACTAATAATCTATTCATAATACATACATTAAATATGTGTACAATTTTGTCCATATAATCTTGACACAAAGATTAAACCACCACAATTGGCGTTTTTCTTCCTTTGACGAAACTCATCTCCAATTTCTAGTCAAACTATTTAAGATAAACCAAAACCAAAATTTGATTATCTTGTTGGATAACATCTATAACAATCATAGTATGAGTAGTTTACCAAAAACAATATTTGGTAACAAATCACAAAAATTATTTGTAACTCATAATTCTCAGCATATAAATCGCATATTCGAGATAGCCTTACGGACCTATGACGTAAATTCCTTTATCTTGAGAGTTAGCTTTTACAAGCCTTCCTCATGATAATTACTAGTGTATTTCAGAAGATTATGTATCTTGTAATTTTATCTTTCAAGATCAAAACTCCCACTTGCTTTTAGTAACTTAAAATTACTCTTTAAATACATAGCAAATATATCAACACTCCAACGTTATCTATATGGGACATTACAAAACACAATGACAGTTCCATACTCTTTATTTTCTAAACAATCCACTTCATAAGTAGTTTAGCAAAATCCAAACTCCATTTAAGATATAACGTGATTCATCACATTCCATATATAATGGTATCTTATTAATCTTCTTAGCTCAAGTCATACTCAACTTTCTGACCTTGATATCTTTTGGAATAAAGGAAAATATAGTTATCTTGAATCAAACATCACCATCATATTGAGAATTTTGATTCTCCTAATGAACATACCATAACAATGATGTATTTCATTTAGGGAAATATTGTAAGTCAATCTTAACAATATTTAAGATAAATATATATCTTTAGGCTTACCTATATACCAACTAAATCATCTTAATGGTATAATAGATTTCCTAACCACTTTGCATGCTTTATAACTCAAGTACTTCTAATACAAAGTCACTTCATTTCCATGTGTTTAAAACATAAACGTCTTACTTTATATTATACTTCTTTCAATACTTTATGTTTGTGACTTTATTCAATAAATCATAAACACGTATAACTAAAGTAATCATGAACACCATTAGGTTTCAATAATCTTCAAGTTAATTCACTACTATGTCTATTTATGTAATTTCAAGAATACACAAATATTTAACTTTAGTAGAATAAGATTACTCTATGTATTTGTGTCATTCAAGGAATTGTCCTTTTTAAGAAACCGCAAAATAATCCACGCCCGATCTTACGACATGTGGATATTTTACCCCTTGTGTTTACAGTTTAGTCCAAGCTCTTACATGACTAAATCAAAACAACAAGTGTTTCTTAATGTGAATGATATATATACTTTTAAGTAGTCTTCTAATCATATTGACACATGATCTAACTTTCATCTAATATTAATTAGATTGTTAGTATCTTATCTTGAATACAAGAGAATCATATCTTTATGAGTTGTTTCTTGCACACAATGTTCATTTCTCCCGCTTGTGCATGGAACAACCTCATATATTAGATAAACATCACGTCTAACGTTCGTTTATACAAAATATGATTGTGTCACATACATTAGCTTGTACAAGTAGATGTAGAACCCCTTAATCAACAAGAATCTATACATGAATATCCTTGGAGATAATAGTATCAGCAATTCGAAAGTAATTATCTTAGAACATACTAAAGATAATATGGGTTATTACCAAGACAACAAGGCTTGTAACTCCCACTGAATTAGAGAATGTTTTAATAGACTCAAAATCAGTAATACAACACAATTCTCCCACTGAACTTGACAACATTGAAAATGTTTCATAATCGGTGAAAATAATTAGTGTTGTGTTTAATTTCTTACACTTTTGAAAAACACATTCGTAACAATTACTTATAGTGTTTAACAGTGTACTCTACTTCGTAAATGATGACTTATCCATCAATTGCTTTTAACTTGAAAGACTTGACATGCAATTTCTTCCTTAATAGGTCTACCAACCCCACAATGGTATGTAGTGCCTATAAATGGTCAAATCACAACTACTAGACAAATATGCTAGTTTGCCTTATAACCAATTAGCGGTAACTTTTAATAACTCAAAATATGCACTTTTCTTAACTATTAAAGTTTGCTATGAGTTATTTATTTTGAATCTGACATTTCTAAAATTCTTGTAACTCCTTCTTTGCTCATGAAAAAAAGTTTTATGTTTATCTTTCATTTGTAAATTGACTCTATCCTCAACCATACGGTTTGTAGATCAATAAATGAATAAACCACGTTTACGGTGTAACGTTGCATTAATAAATTTGTAAAAGAATTTACAAAATTCAATTTTAGTATTTTCGATAATACCATTCAAGAAAATAAAATTACCCCGGTAATAATAACCATAGTATTTTCCTTGAAACCTAGAATCCAAAATGACATAATTTCATCACATCAGTTGATCTGCTAGCAATGAAAGTATTCAAGATGGTAACTTGTCGAACAATGATTGACAAACAAATTTGTAATTTCTAGATATTTAAGGGATTTACATTGCCAAAAGTCATTTGCATTGTAATCATGTTTCATCCCTTCTTTATGCCTTAAGTTTCCAGATCTTACTGAGTAACTCAATTAAGTCGACTAATCTAAAGAACGTAAAACCTTCATGTGCAATCTTATTCAGTCATGAAGTTTTCTCTCCATTACAACATCGTCCAGAATCTCATATGACGAATATTGTAACTTCAAGTGTTCGTCAATTAGATGGCAGATGACTTAAATTTTAAGGGTATTGATTTTGGTGTCAAAATCATGTATGGAGAAGCATGCATATATCTCCATAGCATAAGTTTAATAAAACTTTTAGTAAACTTTTTGGTGAGACTAAAATTTTATCATATATTTGCAAGTTGAGGTATTGGTTAAACCAATTAAAGATTTTACCCACAACTAAATTCACACCATACTTTTTCTAGAACTTAGCTAAAGCACAAAGCAATAACCTTATTCATTGTGTTTTGGATGTGAATTTTTGCGGTTAAATCATCCTTAAGAAATTATGTAAATAATAACCGTAGGTAATTCCAACTTTGACGCACAGGCAAGCCGGGAATTTGGTCAGCGCTGAAGCATAACACCTCCTTCCTTAACTGGGTACATGACCAGCAGTGCGTTATACCCACTTTATAGTTTGTCAAAGTTGAGTAGGCCGTTAAGTTATTATTTCAATTCCAATCAACGCAAATCATATGTCAATTAGATCTCAAAAAACAATTCATTAATTTTTATATGATTTAGTCCATATTAATTTTCTTGTAAAAAATTACCCTTGTTTACAACATACAATTAAAACAAAAACGTATGAAAACAAGTAGGTACAAAAAAAACTAAATCATAAACACATAATAACAATTTATATGTGCAATAAATAAATCAAATAGCCACATGCATACGATTTATTCAATAAATAATATCAAATCTAGGTTTTTATATTCATATAAAAGTCTTCCTCAATTTTATATTTATTGAATCAAATAAAGCATGTAGCAAAACACGTAACAATTACCACATAAAACATATGATCCATGAAAAACATGCATGTTCATCACGGATCTCCCACATAACTTAACAATTAAATCTCTACGGATCGAAACATTAATTCACATAACATATGCAATTCATCAAAGTTCCACCCAAATCACTTAACAATTAATTAAATCACTACGGATCGTAACCTTAAATACATGACATAACAATTAATCATGTAATTATCTAAAGATCAAAACATGCAATTTTAGGGTTTCACAAAAAAAAACTATTTTTTATATATATATATATATAATCGGCCGAAAAAAAAACAAACCAACTTAAAAAAAAAACGGATTTAAAAAAAAAAAAACCAAAACCCTAAATTTCTTTTCAAAAAAAAACATGTAGTTTTAACTCAAAACAATTATTAGTTAAAAAACAATCTTTAGATCTCGATAATTATAACATGTTAAAACGGCTCTCGATGCCACTGAAGGTTTATGAATTTCATAACAATTATTAAAAACCCTAATATGGATCAAAGCACACATAGCGGAAGCGATTTAACAAGATCATAATTAATAACACAATTATAATAAATTTGCTCCCAAGCAATTTGCTCAAATAATAACCGGTTTCACATTTAATTGTCATGAATAAGTTGATGCACTTTTTACTTGTGAATGCATCGAATCAGGGTTACATACCTTTATCTTAGCGAAGATCCACAAGATCATCAACGAATCACCAATTAGGGTTTATGACGAACATTACCAAGATGTAGTCTAAAGTAAGACTACATTACGTTCCTGTACACACGTAATACAACGAGCTAACCGTGATTCTAGCACGTGTAAACCGAGCTTCTACGTTTGTGGAATATCTACCCAACAACCCTAGAGAGGGGCTAGGACTAGATTGTTGCTAAACTAAAACTAAAGGATAAAAGGAACCTTAAAAAAAGTGTTTTTCCTTTGAAGTTGATTTGATATAGAAACCAAACAAATCAAATAAACCAAACGAAACCCTAAGGTGTGTTTGGCTATGTGATCGCAGGAGGGTGAAGAAAAAGAGAGAATGGGGATCGATTATTATGAAGGCTATGAGATTATTTATATAAGCTTAGCAAATCTTATTCTCCAAGTAATAAAACAATTAGGAAAGAAAATCTTTCCTTTCCCTTTTTTTTTTTTGCCTTCTAGCCGTCGGCCCAAACCCACCCATATGGGGCTTCCGGAACTTTTCCTTTTTCTTCTTTTCTCTTCTATTTAATTCCATAACGGTCGTTTATACTTAACTTTTAATTATTAACGCTCGTTAGTTAAGCTTCGCTTTAATTTAATAAATATATAATAAATATATTTACTAAGTAAATTAACCCTTTACGTAATGTGTGCAATCTCGTAATCTCGAGTTCGATTCTAACACACGACTATTTAAATATAAGTCCATAAAACTTTCAATATGGTCTCGTCAAACTATTAAACATCTGCTTCCAAACATCTAAGTATCAAATATTTTACTGTTTGTTTTATACATATTTTTAACTCGAAATAATCCTGACTCGCGGTTCACTGAGAGAAAAAAGATGGTAGAATAGCAGTTGCATTGATAGTTAGCTCATGAAGTAATGGGTCATGCCAATTTTAATTCTTGTTAATCGCAACCTACATGTATGAGATCTTTCATGTTCCACAAGCTCACCAGTATTTGTTCCGAAAACACTCCAAACTGATCATCTGCTTTATATGTAGTATTGTAGTTAATTACTCAAATAAGCATCCCAACACATCCTCTTGATAATTAGGAGGGTTATTTTAGGTATAATTTGCCAAACAGATAAACAAGCTATACTATTTACAACTAACATAATCAAATTCCATCTTGTCATTTTACAAGTATCTGGATCTTCTCTTAATTATCAAATAACCACCTTAAAATTGCTTTGCCAAACATTAGTGCAACCCCTTTTAATTTGAAAATCTCTTTCTATATTATATCCATCCGGTTAGACTTTTTTTCTTCACAATGTTATTGTTATTGTAGCGTAATCTGAAATTGGCAGTCACAACAGGATCAGATGATAACAAACTACAGGTCCCACACTCCCACATGCCTCAACACAAGGAACTAATTGAGTGAAAATCATACATGTGTATTCATGACCGGCACAGTTCAAGAACTAATTAAGTGAAAATTGTTGCAGTGTTGACGTGGTAATTTTGACATTGACGGGATGAGGGATTAAAATTTGATCGTGATATTGTGATTCTGATTTTGGTTTGATAAGATACTTAAATAGGGTAAGTGTAAAATAGTAATCACAATATATATTTAGCGGTGGATGGCAAAAAAAATTGGTGTATAAATCATCTTTTGATGTTTAATTAAAAGTGTAACCGTTTCCTACAAGAACTGCACTAGCAGATAACACAAAATATTTGCATGATTCGCTTTTAAAGATGTCTGTTTGTCTAACGTTTATCGACCAAAGTTTACACTTTACAGATATCCTGATTTTTCATGAATATAAATTGTAAAAGTGTACTCTAAATTTACTCTCATTTAAGATATAAAAGAATACAGCAACTCACAAATTTTATTTATACCTTTAAATGAGTAGAAGACTCGGCCTGCTGATAAAAGTATACAGCAACATTCATTGACCAGTTAAATTTTACTTAAAATGCTTCTTGACTGATCATACAACATAAGTTGCTAATAAGCTGCTTGCTTATGGAACTTATAAAATGAAAAATTTAAATTTTACTTGAAATGCATCTTATACATCAACTATCTCAATCAGATTATTGATCTGTACACCTTATAGTTTCTTCATCGATGTTAATTCTAGCTTTCTTCACACTCCAAGCATTCAGCTTCGAGATCACAACACTTTCTGTTCCATAGTTAAAGGCAAACAGCCGGGCTTCATTTCCGATGGCCAATGTTGGATAAACCCTCGCTGTAATGCAAGTTTTTCCTCCTCCTCCAAAGCTCTCAACAATCGAGTGATCTATCTGTAAATATCCCATAACAAACATATGTTTATGTAAGAGAGGTCAAGTTACATAAGTTAAAATATACTACTACTAAGGCAATAAGGAAGGTTACTCACTAAGGTTCTCAGTGAAATTTCCTCTTGTTGAGGATCGATGTCAACATATGCTGCATACGTCATTTTGTCGACTCCAATCTTTGTGGAAGATCTGTGATGTTTGATGGTTAGCATTTGAATATACTAAAAATAAAGTGGGCTAAAGCAAACTAACCGGCTTTGATCACTGCACATTAGCACAACATATCGTCCATCTTTTTTGAAAATTCTAAAGAAAATTGCAGTTTGTTCAGTTAGGTCGTCAGAAGCCAAAGCCAACAACCCAAACGGTCCAAATTTTCCTTTCTTTGATGCAATCATTTCACTGCAGATAAGCTGCGGATCAATCCATCTTGGGTCTAGTTCTTCAGCCTCTTCCAAATTAGTTAGTTTGAACGAAATCTTCACATCCGCCTTAGGAATAATTAATACCCATTTAGTTGAAAATAAACCAAGATTTATTGACGTAAGTTTATGAAGACTTGATTGATGGCTTACCTGCGAAGCAGTTACTCCTTCAATTTCATGTAATGATCCACCTTCAAGTATCTTGTCTTCGAAACTAACTTCGTTTTCATGTAACATTTCGATTTCCTCAATAGGCCATTGTATGAGCTGTGTCTGGTTCCCGTCGAGCCAAAGAGTCCTTGGAAATGACTGCACATTATAGTAAGGTTATTGTTCTATATAATGCTAAAACACAGATAAGGAGATAAAACTATTTTTATATTACTTGAATTCCAGCCCATCCTTTAGAAATAGCATCATCTTCAGAATCAGACTCCTTCACCCAAGCCCATAATATCCTTCTGTTTTTCACAGGGTCGAAAAATGACTTCGAAGCATAGTACATTCCATAATCAAACCTCAAAGTATTATCCGTTAGTTCTTCTTCAGGAACATAATGTTCTTTATCAGGATTATAACTCCCAATCATGTAATAGTCTTTAAAATGATGAACTAATCCAAATTTTAAGACATGCTTAACTCTGTCTCTCGGGTTAATGACAGATGTATCGACCGCATCTGTGCTATCAATCCACACTGGGAAAAAATCTGGACACTCCCATATCCCAGTATCTTTAACTTTATAAAGTGGGGCATCATTCATAGTCCAATTAATAAAGTCATCAGATTTATACAAAAACGCTATCCCTGTCTTATCTTTCTGACTTCCAACAATCGTTCTCCATTTTCCATCTTCTGCAAGCCAAGCGGTGGTCGGGTCTCTGAACTCGCCAGGTTCGATCCCCTCAGGTAGGCTTATGATGGGATTACCGGAGTACTTGACCCATTCTCTAAGGTATGGATCAGATAAGTCCTTCGGGACGGCTAAGTTTTGGACTTGTTGGTTCTTAGAGTCAATTCCTGTGTATAGCATAACAGGCTTGTCTCCGGGTAGGATTGTGGCAGAACCGGACCAGCAACTGGTGTTGTCAAAGGGATCGGTGGGACTAAATGTGAGGTCTAGAGGTGTCCAGTTAATTAAGTCAAGTGATACAGAATGTGCCCAATGCATATGGTCACTAAAGCGTGGACCAGAAGGGTTGTATTGATAGAACATGTGGTATACACCATTGTAGTACATCGGTCCTGAATGCATATAAGCAAAAGGTTACTTAGAGTTCGCAACTGTACGTAGAGAGACCTCTCTTCAGGTCAGCTAACCGGGGGAAGTCGAGCCATAAGGCTCTGAAAAAGATTTACTTAGACAAACTCAAATTTTTTGTAGTTGATTGTACATATTAAATAAAAAGTAGTTCAAAACCACATTTTCTAATCATTTCTATTTTCTAGTAACAAATTAATGAGCAATTGCTAGCTTATTCTTGTATTAATAAGCAAGGGCCTGTTTGTTTAATATGTTGTTTGTTTGTAAATAAATGTATAACTGTTTGTTTTAAGTGCCAATAACGTGTCTGAATTTGAAAAATTACTATTTTACTTTGAAAAAAGTTATAGATGAGGAGTTAAAGGATAAATATGTAAAATTGTGAAATAGGTCATTGACTTAAAAATAAAGACCGTTTCTCACTTTTTCTAAAAGACACGTGTTAGTTTTTAGCCTAAAACAAACAAGTCCTAACTGATTTAATTAACTTACTTATTTTTCAATTAAGATCCGTTAAGTTCTTATCACACACTAGCTAAGTTAAAAAAAAAAAAGGGACAAAACCTTACATGGCTAGAAATCTTAAAGGCATGGTTTTCTATTAATTAAGTCATGTAAAACTAAAGTGTCTGTCTAGATGTATGATGTTTGTTTAAATATATGGTTGTTTGTTTTATGTGTTGAATAAAATGTCCAATTAAAGAAAATTACTTTTATACCTTAAAAAGAAGTTACATATGTAAAATTATAAATTAAGTCGTACACTTAATATGAAGACGGCTTTTTTTAGAACATCATGTGTTAATTTTAATCCCAAAACAAACAAATTTTTAATGATTATCTTACTTACGAATTTTTCAATTAAAACTTTTTAAATCTTTATCAAACACAACCTAATAGTTATAACTAAATGAATCATATAATCTATTACAAAATAAAAGAAACTAAAAAGTAGGAGAATAAGTGGTGAAATTTACGTACCATTAGGATCTGAGGTCAATAATCATGCACCATGTTCATCGTCACATATCAATGAAAACCATCAAAATAGTTAAAACACGTACATGGTGAAATGTCGAAGCTTTATAACCAAAATCTAGGAACAGAAAGTAAGTATAAACTGATCACTAACCGTTCATCCAGTTTCGTGAAGGCTGGAAGTGATACGCTGTCCGATAAGGCTGGTTATTGGACGGCAAAGATTCATTCGACGAAGACATAACTGTGTTAGGTCGGACAAGATCGACGTGAAGAACCTTTAGAAATATTATTAGGACAAATATGATATTTCTTCTGCTCATCACTAGCTATCTCAATTCCTTAAATAGGATTGGAGGGTTATAAATTAATAGTTTTGGTCCCAACACGACAATTATGAGTGGTGTTTGGTTCATTTGGAAGTCTTCTATAATAATTTTCTGATTATGGTTTAAGTCTTCTATAATAATTTAGTAGTAGTTAATTTCTTATTTGATGTCACGTAAGTATTTTATTGGATAAAAAACAAATTAGTCACCATTTTAATATTCTTAAAAATGTTATGAGTCTTTTATAATACATTTTAGACGCGTCGTTCATTTGTCGTGACTTTCAGAGTTGGTACAAATAATTGGAGTGAGAATATTGTTTAGTTCCTTTTCATGACTTATTTGGCTAAATAGCTATTCTTAACCCGGATGTTTAAACTCACGCAATGTAACGATTAATGTCAAATTGTAAAAAGGTTAAATTAAAATAAATAAACTAATTAAAAATAAAGAAATTTTTTGTTTTTGTAAAATATATCAAAATGTATGTTGAATTAAAAAAAAAATTTAAAAAGATAATGAAATTAGATTTAAAAAAAAACATAAATGAATAAAAAGATATTTTATTTTAAAAATAAAGGTGCTTTTTTAATAAGTTTTTTAAAAAGTTGTTATAAAAGAAATACGATGGTTAAGATTGCACATTTAGTTTGGACTAAAAATAATATAATGGTTGAGATTTGATATGATTATCTTAATATTTGGTTTTGAGTTAGGATGTGTATACACACATTTTATATATAACTAGCATGGTATCATCGAAATGCGACGACGAGTACCACTATTTTATTGCAATCCAATTAATATTAAACTGTGAAAATATTATATCAAAATAAATCAAACTCATTAAAATTAATTAAAAAAATTCGTAAAATACATCAAAATGGATGTTGAATTAACGAGCACAAAATTTTAGAAAATATAGTATAATTAGATGTTGAAAAAATAAATAGATTAAGTGATATTTTAATTTAAAAATAAATGTGATTTTTAAATTGGTTGATAAAAAATTGTTACAAAAAATTATTATAAAAGAGATAGATGGTTAAATTACACCTCCTTATTTTAATTAAAAATGATCTAATATTAAAAATTTACTTTCCTTGTTTGGAGTCTTAATTTTTGGTTTGGAGTTGGGTTGTAGAGATAAGATCAACAAAGAATATGTATTCTATAAAGAACAAAAGAAAAGATCTTATGCATCAATTTCATTATTATTTAATGGTTGCGATCAAAATATTAAATCATATACAAACCTAAAAATATCTCACATACCCTTCACTTTTATCCAACTTTCTCTCTCACTAAAAAAACACACAACCCACCACCACCAAAAAAGCTAAAAACACACACTACCGGTCGGAGAAATCACAGATCTGACAATCGATCACCTGAAAATCATAAATATCACCATATCACCATTGGCATCGTTTTTCCGATCAGATCCGACACCATCACGGGTGACGAAAAATGAATCTCCGGCAGCAACTAACGATGGATGATGATTTAAATCATATCCAATAGCATGCTTCAGCAATTCTTGAATATCATAATTAAAAGACATGCTTTTACCTTTTGATGGAAAAGACGTCAATATGCTATATTGTTTTTACGTCGAGTTCGATTACGAGATTTGTTGCGACTCAACCAATTTCTTCACCTTGTAGTGTCTTCTTGAAAAATAAAAAGTGTTAAAAACACAATTATGCTTTATTACTACAGTGGTCATCATCCTTATTGTTATTGTTCATCGTGTACGAATCATGTGTGATTGGTGTACGAGTCACGTGTAATTCATGCGATTACGAATCACGTGTGATTCGTGTATGAATCACGTATGATTACCAATCATGTGTGATTCGTGTACGAATCACGTGTGATTCGTGTATAAGTCACGTGTGATTCGTGTACAGTGTGCTATTTGAGTTTAGCAAACGAAACTAATAGTGACACTAGTTGTAATTTTAGAGTAAAATGCACTTATCATTCCATAAGTCAAGTAATTGAAGTAAGAGACACTTGCATAGTGTTAAACATAAACTTTCGTGTAGTTTTCATGGAGTTGAATTAAATAACTAGTCACCAAACGTAAATCCAACTGATAAAAAGAACTTCAACCTCATTCATGCTTATAGAACAAAAATTAAACCATAAACATAACTGTCCACAAAGGCCAAGTATAATTCAGGTAATAACAAATTTTTTCGCTCAAGTACTCTCTAAATATCAGGAAACAATCGCGTTGGAAGCTACAAACAAGCAAAATGCAACCAACAAAATTAGAAGAAGAAGAAGGCAGCATGTTAGAATGTCACACCCCACCATGGCGGAACATGGGGCGTGACGTATGGATATCATCACAACATGGCGTGTCTATAGAGACAACTATATGAAATAAGAAATGTCATAAAAATGGTGACACGAAGGTCATGACAATATCTCAACAAATGCAAGGGGTCTAGGTAAGTAAGTAATAGTCCTACTTCTTACCCAAGACAACAAATAACATACCAACAAACAAATGTGTGCCACAGTATCACTTATTAAAAGAACAATCAAATAAAACTAAGAAGGAAACGGGGATTCTCCTTCTACATGCAATCCTATGCTTCTCCCATCCTAGCCACTTATTTTCTCATGCTTAACCATAGTATCACCTGAAAGAGACACTAAAACACGTCAACATAAAGTTGGTGAGAGTCATAGGTTTAGACTCCAACGCTAAATCAGTTACAAGCTGTGAATAACAATCATCAACAAAAGAACATATGGACAATGTGTTACAATTATGTATTACCAACTATCAATCAAGACCAATCATACCAAACCAATCCAAGGCTCCTACCTTGCCAAACACCATCATGGTACCTTAGATGATCACACTATGTACCTATACCAAGGCCACTACCTTGGCAAACCACAAGGCCACTACCTTGTCAAACCACAAGGCCACTACCTTGTCAAACCACAAGACCACTACCTTGTCAAACCACAAGGCCACTACCTTGTCAAACCACAATAACTGAGACGGCACGTGTCCCCCAATCCAAATCACACACAATCAAAAATCACATAGCAGTTAATCACATAATGTACACACAAGTCCATCTCAAATCACAAACACATTCACAACATCAATTAAGAAAATAACTCAACACAGTGTCTCTTCCATCCCATCTGGAAGTCAAAATCAATAGGAAACATGGGACTATGAAACTCACCTGATAGCTCCTTCACACGTCCTTGCACTAGCAACAAGCTAACAAACCAAAAACACGAAATCAATAAACGAACCAATCACTAAGATGGCTAATTAACCTATGATGGACTTCTAGCATATTCTCACATATATACCTCATTAATAAGCTCTAATTACCCCAATACCCTTCCTTAACAAGTCCTTAACTTGGTTAAGTTTAATAACTAACCCGTTCGTATTTTACCCAAAACAGTCCCAGTTTTAGGTCTCACAACTTTAGGTCAAACGCCCACTTAAAGCTACCCATGGTTTCTGTAAAAGGAATATTCATACCCTTACATATGTTATCTAACATCTCCCACTTGCCCTAACCTTAAAGCTACTGTTAAGGCCCCGATATATATATATCTACTTTTGTCATTCCAGATTTCCTGATTTTAAACGTACTAAAAGTTTGTTACCATTAATGGGTCTTACCCTAAACCACCACCTTAGCCCAAGTGCAGATATTAACTACAATATATAAACCATCTCTCACGTTCGTGAGAAGATCCCAATGCAACCCTAAGTGCCCCAAACAACCCAAAACTTAAAAAGAAAACATGTTGAATTCAAAACCGTTTTGACCTCCGACTGTTGTAACCTGTTTTTGACCCACTTCCCGACCTCCAATTTAGTTCTCGTTTCTTGCATTGGAAAGCCACTTCAAATAGCTTTCCAGGGGTACTTGGATCGTTAAATAAGAGTTTATAGAACTCCCGATATGATCAAAACAATTGACTCAAAATCTGCCCAGTTTTTAAAAACGGGTTTTAAACAAATTGAACTAATTAATTACCCATAACCCCATCTAATACAAGCCCTAGATTATATGATCATCATATTATGATTATAACATCATTAATTTACTGATTTTATATAAACCCTAACCCTAATCCATCATAAGAATGATTAAGAAATCATTAAAATAATTAAATTAAAAAGGGATTTGAAGGTTTTACCTTATGATTAATGAAAGATGAAAAACCCCCAAAATTATGAAGAACCCTAACCTTTTTTTAGTGAAACCCACGAATTTTAGGGGTGTTAGGTCGGTTTGGGGAAAAAAAAGAGGAAAAAAAAGGAAACAAGTGTTATAATTGGACTAGGATTCTTGTGTACACTATATAATGTTTTACTAAACAAAAAATAAAAACATAAATCCCTGGAGCTAATAAAATTCGTGGGTTTCACTAAAAAAGTTAGGGTTCTTCATAATTTTGGGGGTTTTTCATCTTTCATTAATCATAAGGTAAAACCTTCAAATCCCTTTTTAATTTAATTGTTTTAATGATTTCTTAATCATTCTTATGATGGATTAGGGTTAGGGTTTATATAAAATCAGTTAATTAATGATGTTATAATCATAATATGATGATCATATAATCTAGGGCTTGTATTAGATGGGGTTATGGGTAATTAATTAGTTCAATTTGTTTAAAACCCGTTTTTAAAAACTGAGCAGATTTTGAGTCAATTGTTTTGATGATATCGGGAGTTATATAAACTCTTATTTAACGATCCAAGTACCCCTGGAAAGCTATTTGAAGTGGCTTTCCAATGAAAGAAACGAGAACTAAATTGGAGATAGGGAAGTGGGTCAAAAACAGGTTACAACAGTCGGAGGTCAAAACAGTTTTGAATTCAGCCTGTTTTCTTTTTAAGTTTTGGGTTGTTTGGGGCACTTAGGGTTGCATTGGGATCTTCTCACGAACGTGATAGATGGTTTATATATTGTAGTTAATATCTGCACTTGGGATAAGGTGGTGGTTTAGGGTAAGACCCATTAATGGTAACAAACTTTTAGTACGTTTAAAATCAGGAAATCTGGAATGACAAAAGTAGATATATATATATATCGGGGCCTTAACAGTAGCTTAAAGGTTAGGGCAAGTGGGAGGTGTTAGCCAACATATGTACGGGTATGAATATTCCTTTTACAGAAACCATGGGTAGGTTTAAGTGGGCGTTTGACCTAAAGTTTTAAGACTTAAAACTGGGACTGTTTTGGGTAAAATACGAACGGGTTAGTTATTAAACTTAACCAAGTTAAGGACTTGTTAAGGAAGGGTATTGGGGTAATTAGAGCTTATTAATGAGGTATATATGTGAGAATATGCTAGAAGTCCATCATAGGTTAATGAGCCATCTTAGTGATTGGTTCGTTTATTGATTTCGTGTTTTTGGTTTGTTAGCTTGTTGCTGGTGCAAGGACGTGTGAAGGAGCTATCAGGTGAGTTTCATAGTCCCATGTTTCCTATTGATTTTGACTTCCATATGGGATGGAAGATACACTGTGTTGAGTTATTTTCTTAATTGATGTTGTGAATGTGTTTGTGATTTGAGATGGACTTGTGTGTACATTATGTGATTAACTGCTATGTGATTTTTGATTGTGTGTGATTTGGATTGGGGGACACGTGCCGTCTCAGTTATTGTGGTTTGACAAGGTAGTGGCCTTGTGGTTTTACAAGGTAGTGGCCTTGTGGTTTGACAAGGTAGTGGCCTTGTGGTTTGACAAGGTAGTGGTCTTGTGGTTTGCCAAGGTAGTGGCCTTGGTATAGGTACATAGTGTGATCATCTAAGGTACCATGATGGTGTTTGGCAAGGTAGGATCCTTGGATTGGTTTGGTATGATTGGTCTTGATTGATAGTTGTTAATACATAATTGTAACACATTGTCCATATGTTCTTTTGTTGATGATTGTTATTCACAGCTTGTAACTGATTTAGCGTTGGAGTCTAAACCTATGACTCTCACCAACTTTATGTTGACGTGTTTTAGTGTCTCTTTCAGGTGATACTATGGTTAAGCATGAGAAAATAAGTGGCTAGGATGGGAGAAGCATAGGATTGCATGTAGAAGGAGAATCCCCGTTTCCTTCTTAGTTTTATTTGATTGTTCTTTTAATAAGTGATACTGTGGCACACATTTGTTTGTTGGTATGTTATTTGTTGTCTTGGGTAAGAAGTAGGACTGTTACTTACTTACCTAGACCCCTTGCATTTGTTGAGATATTGTCATGACCTTCGTGTCACCATTTTTATGACATTTCTTATTTCATATAGTTGTCTCTATAGACACGCCATGTTGTGATGATATCCATACGTCGCGCCCCATGTTCCGCCATGGTGGGGTGTGACATAGAAGCCTTGGAAGGTAGCTTGTTGGTGACCTTAGAAGTCGGGTTGTTAGCGACCTTTGAAGCGGACCTTAGAATTGTCTAGATTATTGCTTGACACGTGCCAACTTCGTCTTAGAGGAACCGCCTTAGGAGAGGATCTTAGAATTGGCATCTTCGTTGGTACTTGTACAACAAGCATCTTGTCCTTCAAGATATCAACAAGCGACACATTCTCCATATTTACCTCTAAAACATTCGTATCAGCAACAAGATCAAAATCAAAACCTGAAGCCAAAAACATAAAAAGTAGCACCAGTAAAGTTCTAAAAAAAACATAATGTTTTAACCATGTAATTCACAATAACTAATTCACAAATAAATTTGTGAATTACATGTAATTTAGGTCGAATTACATGTAATTCCATAAATCACATGTAATTCACCTAAATCTCATGTAATTCCATGTTATTAAACTTAAGTGATAACTTCCATGGTCGCGTTATAGACACATTTTTTATATATAATAGTTGACTTTCAATAATTATATATAATGCAGCTAGTTTATGTGAAAAATTATTAATTCCTATATGAAAGTAAAATATCAGACCATAGCTTAAGCTGGAAAGTCAAGTAGAATTACATGTAATTAACACAGAATTAAATGTATTCCTGTGTGAATTACATGTAATTCTTTAGTTTCATTTCATGTTCAAACATGCAAGTAAATCAGTACGGGGATATATAGTGTACAAGCTAGCTCATATAGTCATATAAATATAAAAAGAAGGGCAAGAGATGTGGTATTTTTCAATATATTGGATTATTCTTGTGTGAGTATGATTAAAGCCAAACTAGCAGAAAAAACCCCAATGAGGGAACGTGCTAACTACTATAATAGAGTTAGTATGAAGATTCTGGTGTCCATAAGCATATGTAACCAACTTATCAAAAATGACCAAAATAAAGAGATATCTCCACATATTTCAGAACGTTTTCAATTTATAAAAATGGTAACATTATATGCCTAAACAATCTGAAAAACTAACATCTAATTACGAAAATTCTTGAAAGATAAAAATGAATGGCATTTAGCAATTGACATTCCTGAAACGTTCTCTTCATTGATATATTCGTCTATACTAGAGACAAATCCACTTCCTTATTCCTATAACCATATCAATTAGTCCTATACTCCAATCCACATCATCGTCAATCATGTAATTGAAACACTAATTTGTTATTCTACACCAAAAAAATTTATTGATGACTTAATTATTTTATAACTTGATTAAAAATATTGACCTAACTTTATCATTACTTTACTCTATCAAATATTTACTATCAACAAAAGAATGCAATAATCACTATACAGGATATAGCACTAATTTATTGAAACTAACATTATGACCTCCTAGCTATAAGTTATTATCAAATGATTAAGAGTTAATAAATTTGACACTGGATCGACACATAAAAAATCACTGAAAAAACGAAGAAGATCAATTGATTATTACCGAATTGAAATTGGGAAATCAAAGACTTAACATACGTTAACTTATGAGTGTGCGATCGATGGTGGTGGATGACAACGGCGAGGTGAGACGGTAGTGTTGCGGCGGTGGGGTGCGGCGACGGTGGTAGGTGAGTGTGTGTATGTGTGTTTTTCTAGCAGTAGAGACGAGATTATGTGGTGGAAATGAAAGATGATAACATGACCTTTGTGAATTATGTTAGGAGAAAGTACGAAATTACTAAAATGCCCCTATTTATTATATCACAGCATTAGGATGGGTTTTGAAATGGACGACTCAAATCGAGTCTTTTGTACTTTTATGAAGGAGTGTTCCTTGTAGAACTTTTATCATGGGTTGTAAATATATAATATTTCCTTGAAGTTAGATTTGGAGTTAGGATCAACATATCACCTTTTATATATAGTATAGATATAGAAGTATACAATATAATTATAAATAGAGTTACGAGTGAAATTTTATTGAGTACACCTGATATTACTCGAGAACTCGCCCTGATAGCATCCTGCATACTTGTGTATTAATATTTATAAGGCTACCCACAACAGTGACCTAGTGCGACCTTCATTTTTTCTGTCACGTCAGATTTCTCTCTCCGACGACCTACGGCGACTTATGTGCCCCAACAAGGCGACCTAGTTCAAAATTTAAAAAAAAACTATTTTCTTTCATTATAAATACCACATTTTCAAACACAAAATTTTCACATACAACTCTACCAATACTTATGTTCAATATTTTTCACACACAACTTCAAAAATAAAATGGAATGCTCCCTTTCATATAGCGTTGACAAGATCAAATCTATGATTCAGAAACAAATCAAGGAAGAACAACGTCGACAGCTTAAGCTCACAACGTTAGCCTTCGATTTCAGTAATGCAAGTCATGATAAGATAAACTTACGCACACACATATGATAAGTGCCATGATAGTTTCCCATCGAAACGTGTTTCAATCGATACGTTTCTAAAAAAGAAGCTGACAATGGTAAAGCTATGCAAAAATCCTTGTTTAAAATGACGGTAAAAATGAAGGCTCAAATAAAGTAAAATTAAATGGATGAATAACCTTACTCTCCAGACTCATATTGGTTCTTCATCACAACAACATCGACGCTGATATATTTCTCCCGATCCATCCTATCCAATTGTAAACGACTCAAATAGCTTACTTACCGACAATCAGATGTATCAAACAAACCAAGATGAACAAGTATTTAAAGAAAAAATGAAAGAAGAAGCTGGGGCACAAAGGGAGTGGGAGGAGAAAGTTAGGCCCGAATAAGCTTACCAAGAGCAATTCCGTTGGGAGTTTTCTGGTCAGTTATCGGATACGGATCCGGGAACTGACTAATCGTATTATGGATTTTTATTTTATCTATCTAGTAGTGTATTTTCTTTTGTATTGTATTTGAATTCCAGTATTTTAATGTTTTACGTATGGATTAAATGTTTTAATTTTTGAATAAAAATTTTCTACATTTACGTTTTTAATTTACGAATTTAAATAATTAAGAAGAAAATAAAATAGGGTCTGATTTGGTGGTGACTTTCTAACAACGAGTAAGGTATATGGTTTAAATTTTGAAAAAAAAAGTTTTTTTGTTTAAAAAGTGGAAATTCAAAAAATTATAAAGATTTCTTGTGTTTCAACTAGGTCGCCTCAAAGATCGAATTACCCCGCCCGATTCAGTCGACTCGGTCGCCGCAAAGGGCCGATCGAGTGCGAATTCAGTCGAACTCGACCTCGACCAACAACGTTGTGAAAAGCTTAAGGTTTTTCTTATACATAAGCAAGCTGAGTATATAAAAGAATACTATTAAGTTATGTTTTAGTTTTTTTTGGAGGTATTCCTAGGATGATAAAAACAATGGCGGCGACCACCCTTCTGGTCTCCCATCTCAACATCTGATCTACTACCCTTCGTCAATTCATGCGTCTAAAGAACCTGTCATCTATGAGTATTATCCTAGTGATTGATCTCAGGAACGAGCTTCTTTCTTCGTTAGAAAAAAGAGCGTCGGTGCGTAGCCTTCGTTCTACTACGCTACGAAAGCAATCTAGAGCTATAGGGATTGGGTGATTTTGTTTTGGGTTTGATCTTTGTGCGCTGTCTTTGTGATTCAAATCTGTTCTTTTCGTTGATCTCCCTTCAATCTAAAATCCGTTTTTTCATTCATCGTTCCTTTTTCTTTATGTCGTTCCGTCGTTTCATCGTTCCATCGTTCCAAGGAGGATCATGTGATTCACAAATCTAAATCGATTTCTGTCACCAATTTCCCTGAAAATGTTGGAGCTCATGATTTGTGTAAGGTTTGTAAGGGATACGGGAAAGTTGTTGATGTTTTCATCCCTAATCACCGGTCAAAAGCAGGTAATCATTTCGCCTTTTTTAGGTTTATTCAAGTTGAGAACATTGATTGTTTGGTGGGGAACCTGTGTACCATTTGGATTGGCCGCCACCATCTTCATGTGAATCCTGTTAGGTTTTAACGGATGAGTAAGAATACTAATCCAGTGGGTAATAGCCCTCCTAACAGGTATAATAATGTGTGATCTTATGTCAAGGCAGTTAGAGGTCTTACTCCTATGAATGTTCCTGCTACTATTGTGTCTTCTTCTCCGACTTTGGTTTTGGATGAATCTTGTGAAATCAAGTGTGATCTTTCTCGTCACGTTGTGGGTAAAGTGAAGGAGAATCAGTCCATACCTAACCTACGTGTTCTTTAATCTAAGGAGGGATTCCCCAATATCAACAGTTCTTTCCTTGGAGGGTTGTGGGAAATGTTAGAAATAAATAATGAGATTTCTAAGTGTAGTTTGTTAGATCACGTTGGTGTTAAGTCTTGGTTTCAAGACATTCAAGAGGCATCATATGATTTTGTTAGCAACGAGCGTGTTGTCTGGGTGGATATTGAAGGGGTTCCTCTCAATGTGTGATCTCGTGAAACGTTCCAGAAGATTGGTTATAAATGGGTGAGGTGTTGGACATTGAAGATAATCCGGGTTCTTCGTTGGCCCGTAAGCGATTGTGCGTGGTAACTAAACATCCGGATTCTATTAAGGAGAAATTTAAGGTGAGTTATAAAGGAAGGGTGTTTTATGGTCCGTGCAAAGGAATTATTTACATGGACTCATGTCTTCATGGAACCTAAGGAGACAGGATACAAACAGACGGGTGAGGCTAGTGATGTTGATGGTGTTTCTGAAACGGTGTTTGGTGATAATTCTTCTTAGCGTCATGTTCGTGATAATGATAAGGGCACTCAACCTTCAGAGGACCCTTTTGGAGTTTATGATCTCTTGAATAAGCATCATGTTGGGAAAAACTGTGATGTGAGTCCTTCATTGTCACATCCATCTGGATATACTCCAGATGGTTCTGAGGTCTAAAAAGAAGGTATTTCGGTTGATGGAGTGTCTAACAATGATTTAGACTAGGAGAATTCACCTTTGGTGGATGCATAGGTTATGAATAATTCTCAAGTTGTTCATGATATGTCTAAAGGTGAACCGTCTTCTTTAGGGGTTATTCATAATAGAGGTTCAATGATTGAATGTTTGGAGGATATGGTCAGGGTAGGTCATTCTATGGGCTTTAATTTGGAAGGGTGTATGAAGGACATTGAACGTATTCTAGGATCTCAAGGAGCAGAGTTCAGTTTTAAATGAATCTTTTGTCTCTGAATATTCAAGGACTTGGTCACAAGTAAAAAAAAGGAGTGGATTAAGGAGTTAAATAATAAGCATCGTGTTAATTTTTTAGCATTGCAAAAAACGAATATGGAACATGTTACTCAAATAGATGTGAAATCTTTGTTGGGTCATTCTAATTTTCAATATTTGGCTAGTGATTTTATTGGTAGCTCGGGAGGCATATTGTGTGTTTGGGAGGCGAATATGTTCAAGAAAGAGAACGCTGTTGTTTAGGATACTTCATTGCTATTTATGGGACGTGGTTACCCACTAACTCTAAAGTTCTTTTTGTTGTGGTTTATGCCCTTCAACAGTTATCTATGAAACGGGTCTTATGGGAGTATATTTCTTCTCTAGTTGGACGCTGGAATGGTGAAACTATTATCATGGGAGATTTTAACAACGTTTAGTGTAAGGATGAAAGGCTAGGCTCGTATTTTAATTCCCTTGGGGCGAGATGCTTCAATAATTTCATTAAGTCTTCGGGGCTTATAGACATTAAGTTGGAAGGTTTTTTATTCACGTGGTCGCATCCCTTAGGTTCTAAGATGAGTAAATCGGACTGATTTCTCGTGTCTAATGGAATAATGTCGTCATTTCCATCCATTACGTCTCTTTGTCTCGATCGGCATTTATCGGATCATCGGACAATTCTTTTACATGAGGTGCACTCGGATTTCGGGCCGATTCCTTTTCTTTTTTATCAGTCTTGGTTTAGTATGGATGGTTTTGACGCTATTGTCGAAAATGCATTGTTATCTTTTTCTCATTCTGATTCTAATTGTATGATTAGATTTAAGAAAAAGCTTCTAGACCTTAAAGGTATTATTCGGAGTTAGTTTAAGGATAGGAAGCTTCAACAGAGTTGTGCTAAAAATTCTATTATTCGTGATTTGGGAGCGATTGATAAGTCTTTGGATCAAAGAAATGTTTCTGATGTTGTGCTCCTAAAAAGATAGAGTTGACACGCCAACTTCATGATCTTAAGTCATTGGAATCTCGGAATTTTATTCAGAAATCTAATTTTAAATGGGCGATAGAGGGAGACGAAAACTCGAAATTTTATCACGGGATCATTAATGAAAAGAGGTCTCAACTTGCTATTCGGGGTGTGTTTGTAGATAGGATTTGGTATACAGATCCTTGTAAGGTTAAGGATACTTTCCATCAGCATTTCCAAGCTCGATTTCAACATCCTTCTTATGCCCACTTCAAGTTAAAGTCTATTTTTTATTCTCGATTATCCCCAGATCAAGTTGTCGATGTGGATAATGATGTTTCTTGGGATGAAATTCGTAAGGCGGTTTGGGATTGTGGTTCGAACAAATCCCCGGGTCCGGATGGCTATAAGTTTGACTTTTTTAGGAGTTACTGGATTTTCGTAGGGCCTGACTTTTATAGTGCGGTTGAACTCTTTTTTGTTAAGGGATACTTCTCGAAGGGATGTAAATCGTCTTTTATCGCATTGATTCCTAAAATTACGGATGCTAAATTCGTCTCGGATTTTAGACCTATTAGCTTGATTGGATGTGTGTATAAGGTTGTTACTAAGATTCTTGCAAATCGTTTGGCCTCTATTATTTCATAAATCTCGTTTTTGATTCTCAATCTGCCTTCATTGCTAAGAGGCATACTTTAGATGGTTCGTTTATCTTAAACGATCTATTAAGCTGGTGTAAGAAGTCAAAGAAGCAAGCCATGTTTTTCAAAGTTAATTTTGCCAAGGCGTACGATTCCGTTCTTTGGGAGTATTTATTAGATGTTTTGCAGGCGTTTGGATTCGGGCTGAATTGGTGTCGATGGATCCGTGGTACTTTCTCGTATGTTAGGGCCTCGATGTTGGTTAACGGGAGCCCAACTACAATGTTTTCGTTCTATCGGGGTTTAAAACAAAGGGATCCGTTGGCACCTTATCTTTTCATTCTCATCATGGATTCGCTTCACATTTCTTTTACTCGGGCTTCTTTTGACGGTTTCTTTAAAGGTATTCAATTGAATGGGCATTTAATTATCTCGCATCTCTTTTATGTAGATGACGTTATGTTTATAAAGGAATGGTCCAACTCAAATATGAGGAACATTGTTAGCATCCTTAATTGTTTTTCTCTTGCGTCCGGTTTGAAGCTTAATATCCATAAGAGCCAATTATTGGGAGTTGGTGTGGCTCGATCTTTAGTTGTTCAGGTTGCGGCTGAGATTGGATGCACATTTTTGGATCATCAGTTCAAATATTTAGGTTTTATGGTTTATAAAAGATGTCTCGGAGATCGGCATGGGATGGTACGGTCAATAAGCTTCATTCTCGCCTTTCGAATTGGAATGTGAAAACTCTTTCTATTGGAGGTAGGTTGACCCTGTTGAAATCGATATTGATGTTTCTCCTTTATACTATATGTCTACTTTTAAGATCCCCAAAAGAGTGATGAAGGAGATGGAATCGATTCGTAGTAAGTTCTTTATTGGAGCCGACTCTTCAGAGAAGAAGATATATTGCATTGCTTGGGATAAAGTTCTAGCGGCTAAGAAAAATGAAGGGCTTGAAGTATCTTGTTGGGAATAAATTAAGGCCAGATCACTTGAGCGCTGACAAGAGCAAAACAAGCGTTGACAAGAGCAAAACAAGCGCTGACAGCTCAAGCGTTGACAAGATAAAGTCAAGCGTTGATACATTGAAGACAAGCACTGATGGGAAGATATACTATACGCGTTTATTGTATTCTAGATTACTTCTAGTAAAGATAGGAACAACAATGTATTTTCTATATTTATCTTTACCTAGAATAGCTGATACGTAGATTATTGTACAAGGCTTCTTATGTCTATAAAAGAAGACCTTTAGGTTAATGTTTCATATAAGTTTTCATTCGTAAACTACTTTCATTATAAGCAAGTTTGATATCATTAATCAAAGTGAAAGTTTGTTTATATCATTGTGTGTTCTTGTTTAAGTGTTAATTCCGCATAACATTTAGATTATCATAAGCATATACAAAGGTTTCTCTAAGTGTATTACTCGATCTAATCTCGTATACATAAAGCTAAGTTTGGGATCAACAAGTGGTATCAGAGCTTGTTGAGGAACTTTTGATCTTAAAGAACACAAGAACCCTAAAAATCACCAAAACCCTAATTTTCTCAAAAACCCTAACAACATCATGTCTGAAGCAATAACCTCCTCCTCCTCATCTTTACCAAACATCAAGATTCCCATGCTTGATGCAACCAACTTTGATTTGTGGAAATTCAACTTTGAGCAATATCTGGGGATCTATGACTACACACTCTGGGAGATCATTAAATATGGAAACACATTCGATAAAGCCCAAAAGATTGCTGATGCTATCACTCAAAGATCAGCTGTTACTGGATGTTCTAAAGAAGATAAGAAAGAAAAACCTTGAGATGGTAGAGCTGTGTCTGCTGATGACATAGCAAAGAAAAGGGTCGACATGAAAGCCCTAAATATTCTGAAAGTCTCTTTGGGACAAGAGAACCAGCATAAATATAGAGGCTATGAATCTGCTAAAAACCTTTGGGAAGCTCTTGAAGTTTCATATGGTGGCAATGCATACACTAAGGAAGAGAAGAAAAAGCAACTCATGCATGATTATGATGTCTTCAAGGCTCAACCCAATGAGAAACTGAGTAGTGTGAGAAGCAGATTGCTTGACATTACAAGTAAGTTGTCCTTCATGGGGACACAACTTGGTGATGTTGACATTAATGCTACCTTTCTTAAAAGTCTTGGTGAGGCATGGAAAATTGAGGCAAGATCTATTCTTGCCAATAATACCTACAAAAGTTCCACGTTTGATGACATCTACAACAAACTAAGGCTGTTGGAAGATGAAACTCTTTTAGAGCATGGAAGCAAGTCTACCACCAGTAACATGGCCTTCTTCTCTCATAGTGAAGGTCAATTCAATCAGAAGGACTCTTACATGCATCCAGTTACTGGATCATCATATGTCAGCGCTGGAACAAGTCCTATCAACGTCTCCTTTTCAGACGCTGACACATTCAAGAGTGACTCCCCAAAAGTTAAACCTGCTGGTTTAGATTTGGATACTGTATGTGTTTATATTGCTTCTTTGCCCAATGGTTCAGTAATTACATATGAGGACCTTGAGCAGATAAGTGATGAGCACTTGGAAGAGATGGACATTAAGTGAAACATGGCTCTTGCTAGTATAAGAGCAAATAGGTGGAACAGAAGGTTTAAGAAGAAGATGACCTTCAATGCAAAAGACACAGTTGGATTTGATAAATCCAAAGTTGAATGCTACAACTGTCATCGTATGGGGCACTTCATGAGGGAATGCAGATCTCCTAGAAGATCTGATGCTGGTAAACCCTCAAGTCAGGTTGTTAAAGCTCAAGATTCCAAAGCCATGGTTGCAGTTCAAGGAATTGATGGTATGGGATGGGATTGGAGCTATCTGGCTAAGAATGTTGAAGAGGATAAAGCTTTGGTTGCTGAGGTTGAAGAAGAAGAGCATGTTGAATATGCTCTCATGGCACACTCCTCCTCTTCATCTGATAATGAGGTATACAATGATGCTTTTTGTAGTAAAGGTTGTAGGTTAAACACTGAGAAACTTAACAAAGAGGTGTTAAGATTATTAAGTGATGTGAGTACTGAAAAATGCAAACTGTCTAATTACCAAGTAGCTCTCACTCAAACTGAGAAAACAGTTTCTGAATACAAGAAAATGGAATTTGACTTAAAAGATAAAATAAATATTTTAAAACATGAGTTAAATGCTAGTATGGATATTAGAAACATCATGGAAAGGGTTAATGGTGAGTTACAGGCTAAATTAGATGAGGCCATTAAGAATAAAGACAATGTTGGCCTTAAAATTCAAAGATTTGATAGAGCCACTCAAACCCTAGGAGACTGTGTAGGTAAACAAAGGGATCCTAAGGACATGACTAGGATTGGGATGAATGATTACTCTTTGGTTCCCCCACCAGCTGGTGACTTCCATGGTGTCCAGCAAAAGGACCTATCTTGGACTGGTTTGCCAGAATTCCAAGAGGAGGAATTCATTCCTCCACCAAGAGTTGTCACTCCAGTTGAAGAGTATCAACAAACGTTGACTGACCTGAATGAATGGAAGAAAGCTAACCCTACTTTATTTGTTAAGGGTGGCTTGCTATGTGAAAGTCCCAGTGAGTCAACTCCTATTAAGGTTACCAACCCAATCACTGGTAAAGCTGTTGACCTAGGCTCAAACACTGATAGAAAACCTAGCATTAAATATGCAGAGATGTATAGGAATACTAGGTCACCCAAGAGCCAAGTCAGCAACACTGGAACAGGCTTCTTCTCTTCTAGACCTAAAGTTGTTTCTAGAAAAGCTTGTTACACTTGTGGTAGCTTTTCACACTTAGCATACAAGTGTGTCAACGCTCCCAAAGCCAGCGCTGACAGGAACAAATTCAGCGCTGACAGGAACAAAGTCAACGTTGTTAGGAAGTCAAACGTTGTCAGACCCAAACCTTGTGTGCAGCAAAGTCCACAAGTGATTAGACCTGCCCCATTCTTCACTAGAGGGTCTAACACTCATGGACAAAGACCATTTCAAAAGACAAACACCTGGTCAAATAGGCAATGGGTTTCTGTAGCAAACCCTAGGTTCAACGCTGACAAGGGTAATCTCAGCGTTGACAAGACCAATTCCAACGCTGACAGAAATGTGACCAGACCTAAATATTTGCAACCACAGGGTAAGGGGTCCAAAGCTTCTTCAAGCTTAACATGGAGACCCAAGAAAGATCAAAATCCTAATGAAAATGGGATTTCAATGACCTGCAACAGATTTAATTACATTTCAAAGGTCATTACAAAACCTATTGAGGTTAACTGGGTATTTCATCCTAAGAAGGATGAGAATAGGGTTGTTGTGAGAACTAAGTTTGTTCTTATTGAACAACCAGATGAATCCAAGTCTTTTAAGACTTGGGTTCCCAAAGAAAACTAATTTGTTTTCTTTATGTGCAGGGCATTCAAAAACAGGTCAATGATTATGGATATTGGGATAGTGGATGCTCAAGGCACATGACAGGGAAGGAAGACTATTTGACGAACTTCACTCCCATTAAAGATGGTGATAAGGTTTACTTTGGAGGCGGATATGGTACTATCACAGGCAAAGGAACCCTTCTCACCAAGAATTTGCGTTTTGAAAACGTATTTCTGGTAAAAGAACTTGATTACAATCTTTTTAGTGTGTCACAAGTGTGCGATAACAAAAATAAAGTTCTGTTTACTGATACTGAGTGTTTGGTGTTAAGCAAGGATTATAAGATCCCTGATGAGAAATACATTGAGTATAGAACACCTAGGCATAAAGACATATATAATGTGAATCTAAATGGGATTAGAATGAATAATAATATGTCTTGTTTTTATGCTAAAGCCTCAGTAGATGAGAGTAATTTGTGGCACAGGAGACTAGGGCACATAAATTTTAAAAATATAAATAGGCTTGTGAGACTTGGCTTGGTTGATGGTTTGCCTGAGAAGGCCTTCCACAATGACCACTCTTGTGTTGCATGTCTTAAAGGCAAGCAGCACAAAGTCTCATTCAAGTCCAAACAGGTGCATACTAGTTCTAGACCTCTTCATATGCTACACATGGACCTCTTTGGTCCAACCAATATAAAAAGTTTGAACGGTAAGTCATATTGCTTTGTCATCACAGATGACTTTTCTAGGTTTACTTGGACATTCTTTCTAGCTATGAAGAGTGACACAGCTGATATTCTAATTGATTTTATCGCTCAGATTGAGAAGAGGTCTGGCAATGAAGTTAAAATGCTTAGGAGTGATAATGGTGGTGAATTTAGGAATAAGAAGCTAGATGTTTCCTGTGCCAGGAAAGGAATTACTAGGCAATTTAGTATTGCTAGAACCCCACAGCAAAATGGGGTTGCTGAGAGGAAAAATAGAACCCTAATTGAAGCAGCCAGAACAATGTTGGCTGATGCTCATTTTCCTATAGCCTTTTGGGCTGAGGCTGTTAATACAGCTTGTTATGTTCAAAATAGAGCATTGGTTAACAAAATTCAGAACAAAACACCTTATGAGTTACTTTGGGGAAGAAAACCTAATATTGGTTTTCTCAGACCTTTTGGTTGTCATGTAGTAGTTTTAGATACTAGTGATGCCTTAGGGAAATTTAGTGCAAAAGGTGATGAGGGCTACTTCATGGGGTATTCAGTGCAGAGCAAGGGTTATAGGGTTTATCTTAAAGAAGAAAAACGTATACTTAAAAGAGTACATGTTAGGTTTTTGGAAAATAAACCTAGTGATCCTGAAAGTGGTCCTAATTGGTTGTTTGACTTGGAACCTTTGTCTAGAACTTTAAATTATATGCCTGTCACTAATCCAGACATTGTGAAGGTAGCTTCAAATGTTGTGGAAGAACAAGTTTTTGATGTTTCAGGTACACAGGTTCATGAAAAGGTTGGATCACAAGCAGAAAAGACATCTCCTATACAAGAATATGTTACAATTCCCATTTGGACAGATGCTTTTGCTGCTGCTGCTGCTGGTAAAGATAACGGTGGTCTCCAAGCACCACCAGATACAAACATGCATGGTCCTTCAGGCGCTAACAAAGGCAAATCTAGCGCTGACAAGACCAATTCAGACGTTGATGGTTTAGACGTTGACAACAACAGTTCAAGTGTTGTCAGCCCAAGCGCTGACAAACAAGGTTCAGGCGTTGACAACACTTCTACACATCTTTTCTCTTCCATTTTTGAACAAGGTGAAACTTCTAATATTTATGAAGAGGTTCATCCTCATGTTGATGTAAGAGAGTCTGATGAAGAAGATATTGGCAACATAGAGAATGAGGTTGAGGACACCAGACTTTTTGAAGGAGGAGTTCTCACTTCAACTATGAAAAATCACCCCACTTCTCAAATCATTGGTGATATTATGACTCCAGTTCAGACTAGAAGATCTCATCAAGGTCTTGGTGGATTTATTGCCAATATACACAAGAAGGTTGATACCCCTCTTGTGCAAGCATGTTTGTTTGCCTGTTTTCTGTCACAACAGGAACCCAAGAAAATATTTGATGCTCTCAAAGAACCAAGTTGGGTGGAAGCAATGCAGGATGAGCTTCACCAATTTGCAATTCAGGATGTTTGGGAGCTGGTTGATTGTCCCAGATACGTCAGACCTATAGGGACAAGATGGGTTCTAAGGAACAAGAGAGATGAAAGAGGCATTGTGGTCAGAAACAAGGCAAGGTTAGTGGCTCAGGGATATACACAAGAGGAGGGGATAGACTATGAGGAAGTCTTTGCACCAGTTGCAAGGATTGAAGCTATAAGGATCTTTTTAGCCTATGCATCTTGCATGGGCTTCACTGTCTATCAAATGGATGTCAAGAGTGCCTTCCTCTATGGAACTATTGTTGAGGAAGTATATGTGATGCAGCCTCCTGGTTTTGAGGATCCAGAGAATCCAGATAAAGTGTATAGAGTCAAAAAGGCTATGTATGGCCTTCATCAAGCCCCTAGAGCATGGTATGGTACTTTGTCTACCTATTTGGTGGACAATGGATTCAAGAGGGGCACCATAGATCAGACACTGTTTACAAAGAAGAAAGGCAAGGATGTGTTGCTTGTCCAGGTCTATGTTGATGATATCATTTTTGGGTCTTCTGATCCAAAGATGAGTGAGGATTTCTCCAAGCTTATGACAGACAAATTCAAGATGAGTGTTATGGGGGAGATGAACTTCTTTCTTGGTTTACAAGTTCAGCAGAAAGAAGATGGTATCTTCATCTCCCAAGATAAATATGTGGCTGAGATCTTGAAGAAGTTTGGATTTTCTCCACATGAAACGAGGGCTACTACTCCTATGGATAGAGAACACCCTTGGGGAAAGATTGGAGATGGGAAAGATGTTGATGTCAGGCACTATAGATCCATGATTGGATCCTTGATGTATCTTACTGCCTCCAGACCTGACATCATGTTTGCTGTGTGTGCTTGTGCACGCCATCAAGTGACTCCCAAAGAATGTCACCTTTATGCTGTGAAGAGGATATTTAGGTACCTAAGATGCTATCATGGTCTTGGTTTGTGGTACCCAAAGGATTCACCATTGGAGCTGATTGCATATTCAGATAGTGATTATGGAGGTGATAAATTTGATAGGAAATCCATAACTGGTGGATGTCAGTTTCTTGGGAGCAGGTTGATATCTTGGCAATGCAAGAAACAAACAGTAGTGGCTAATTCTACAACTGAAGTTGAGTATGTGGCTGCAGCTGCTTGTTGTGGACAAGTTTTGTGGATTCAGAACCAGCTGTTGGACTATGGGTATAAATTTATGCATACCAAGATATTTGTTGACAATAACAGCACTTTATGCATCATTAAGAATCCTGTACATCATTCTAAAACTAAACACATAGAAATTAGACACCATTTTATAAGAGACTGCTTTGAAAAAGGTTTAATACAACCAGATAGGGTTGACACTGAGGAAAATGTGTCAGATTTACGAACTAAACCTTTTGATGCTGGGAGGTTTCAATACTTAGTAACAAGTATTGGAATGGTCAATCTCACATAATATGTGTTTTGGAGTCTTTTTGTAAAAGTATGTACAGGATGATGCATTGTTATTAGTCTTATTGATGATTTAGATTTTCCACTATCTTTTTCTAACACTGACAAAGGTTGCTTGAACGCTGATAAGTGTTTTTGTAACGTTGTCAGCAATATAATTGTCTAACGCTGACAAAGCTTCCCTCAACGCTGTCATGTGTTATCAGGGCGTTGTCAGCAACAATGTTAGTTTTGTGGTTTTCAATCTAAATGTGCAGATGGTGTTAGCAGTATACCATTGGATACATAGTTGCTTATGGCTCAATGGAGAAGCATTTGGACAAGTTTTTATTTATGGATGATGGTTGGAATTTTAAAATTCCTATCTTGACATAAATTTTTTATGTTCATGCATGTTTTTAGCAAACTTATGTATCATAGTTTAAGGGGAGGTTTTAGGAACCTTTAGGATGTTTGGGTATCCATATGATACTCTTATCACAATTCTAGATTGTGTCCACAGGTGAGTATGAGTTAGTTTTACTAAATCATGAGGCATTGTAGCATGCAAAGTTGATATACTATGCATGTTGCCAAGACATTTTTGGCCTAGAATTGGTTGTGGTCTGTTGGGAGACTTGGGAATAATTTTGTTATGGGATTTACCTGGGAGTAACAAGGAATTTTATAAGGTAACTTGGTTGTTAAGAGTTTTGGTTAGCAAGGGACACTAGAGGACTGTTATGTCTATCTTGCTTAAGCAAGTGTGCATAACTGGACAGTGCTTGCCGCCCTATAATAATTATCAGTTTTTTGGTTATCTTCTCTAGGATAAATTACTTTGTTAAGGTCATTTTTCATTTTTAAACATTTTTATTTTTGGACGCTGACAAGTATATTTCCAAGCGTTGTTGTGACCAATTTAGATGCTGACATGGCTATAGGCAAACGTTGACAAGATTATAGCCGTTGGGCGTTGATAGGTTATTTTTTACCGTTGACACTCAATGGGACCTACCCAGTTGTTACTTTTTGACATATTTTTAGGCCGTAATTTTGGGAGTTGTTACTTTTCATTTAATGCATGAGATAAACTTATAATTTTTCAATATTTTCATGATTACTTTTTGAAAATACTTGCCTATTTTTGGGCCTATCACATGCATTTTCTTCTCCTATAAATTTGGCTCCTATTTTTAAACAGGGTATCTATAATTCTTGTCTAACACAATTTTTTCTTATCAACTTCATCTTCATCAAACTATTTTAACAGCTTTCAACAATGGCACCAAAGTTTAAACCATCAGAATTGGAATTGGGGTTCAGAACTCAACACAACATGATCGCGTATCTTGAAGCTGATGATACTCTGTTTCCCCAATACACACAAATGGTGGCGTATTTGAACGCATCCCCCTTAAGGTATGCTCTTTCTCATGCACCACTCATTCCAGTCACACATATTAAACAGTTTTGGAACACTGTTAGTTCCTCAACAGTTAATAGAGTGACTACATTGACTTCTATTGTTCATGGGAGACCTTGGGTGGTTACTGAGGCTTTGGTACGCCAAGCCTTGCATCTTGATGATGCTGATGGTATAGCCACTCTTCCCATAAATGAAATAGAACAAGGACTTAGGGCTTTGGGATATCCTTTTCCTGATGAAGGTACTCTAAACAAGTATCATAAGCAGGAATTTCCCCCAGCCTGGAAGTACCTCATGCATGTCCTCCTTCAATGTTTGAGTCCCAAATGCACTGCACACAATGAGATCAATAGATCTATTGCTAGTGCTATTGTGTGTATTGCAACTGGGCAAAAATTTAATTATTCTAAAATGATTTTTGAAGGCATGTGTAAAAATAAGGGGAACAAAATGACTTTAGCTTATCCCCGATTTTTGCAAATGGTTTTTGTTGTTCAAGGATACTGCACAAGGGATCATAATGATTTTTATGAGATCCATGTGCAAAAGAAAGCTATTTTTATGAAGATGAACTCACCACCCCATCATGACCTACCCTTAACCCAAGCTATGCTTGCTGTTATTGCAGCAGCTCAACCCCAACCAGACCCCCAACCACAAATTGCCCCAATACCTGAACCATTACCTTCACCTGAACATATGCAAATTGACCAAGATCCCTTCAACGCTGACACATTAAATGTTGGCGTTGATGTGCCTATTTCCAACGTTGATACACAACCTTCACAAACCCAAACACCCCTTAACCAACCCACATCCACCCATTCTTCCACACCTTCTTCTACACCCCCTGAATATAGGTTGATGAAACGCCAAAGGACTACTGGAGTGTTCTCCTCTGGTGGTCCTAGCCATGTAGCAGAGAGAACCACCACCACAAGTGTGGCTGGTGACATGGATGAGGCTGGGACTATTGGTTATGGCTTAGATGCTGGCCAAGGCAGTCCCACCATCATTAAGTCCTCATCCATGCCCAATGAATCTGACTTGGGAGGTCAAATCCCCATTTTAGAAGAGGGCAGACTGGAACCAATGACTCTTATGGAATTGATGGCAGTCTGCATGAGCTTGCAAAAGCAAAATGCAGACTTAGTACAAGTTGTCAGCTCACAAGGCCTTGAACTCAAGCAATTGAGGGAGAGGATTGTTGTTTTGGAGAGTGCTAGTGCAAGGAGGGGTATGGAGGAATCTTCTAAAGGGGAGGAAGATCCAATACATCTGAGTGATAAGGGCAGCCATGATGGTCAATCTTTGGATGTTGCTGAGGCCCTTACAACTTTGAAGAAACAAACAGGTTTTGATACGTCCTTAGTTTCTCCTACCAACTTGAATTTATCATTTACAGCCATGATGGAGGAGATTGCAAAAGGCGCTGAGACAGGAAATTTGGGCGTTGACAAGGAGAATTTGGACGCTGACAGAAGAATTTTGGGCGCTGACACAGCTAAATTGGGCGTTGACGGACCTGCACATGAGGGTGATGTATCCCAGTCATCATCCATCATCAAGGAGGTTTCTGCACAGGTATCACCATCTACCTTACCAACAATTGCACCATCAGATAAGGGTAAGGGAATTATGGTAGAAGAGATTGTTCGAAAGGATGCAACTCAAGTTGAGTTTGATAGAAGATTGGCTGCACAAATCATGGAACAAGATATAAAGAAGGTGAAAGAGTCACCATTTGTTGTTACTTCAGAGGAAGGAAGTGATAGAGCTAGCTCAGACTCAAGTGTGATGATTATAGAACCAGAAAGACTTGAGTATGGAGATGAGTTGGCTGAGGAGAAATTGAGAGAGTTGAAATTGCAGGTTGAATTTGACATGCCAGAGGTGGTTCAAATGTATAATGCTTGGGAAGAAAGATGTATGGAGAATCCACACTTGACTGTTTCAGATCAAATATGGGGTTTGGAGATTCTCCTCAGAGTTCAGAAGGATTGCCAGGTAATTCTGAAACACAAGGAAAGCAATATTCTCTTAGAGTTGAAAAGGGATAGAAGGGAGCTATACTACATGTTGCTCAGATGTCATGGAGTAGGATGGACATATCAGAAATTGAGGGCATTGACATTTGATGAGTTGGAATGCAAGGCTTATCCCATTTGGGTGAGAGTGCAGGAAGCAAACACTCTCAGACTTCTTTCTGATGAAAGAAAGGAAGAACTTGCAGAAGAAATGGAGCTCAAGAAAGCTATGTTTGTTCCCAGACCAGTGAAAAAGGGAATTTCTCTTGAGTTTCCCAAAGATATGGATCCACTATATCCAAGTGAAGTTGTCATCAGAAAGAGCCTCAAGCTCTCACCATTAGAAGCTTCAGATATGGTGCAAGTGTTACCATTAGATTCCAGAAACCCAATTGTGAGTTATGAAGAAGATGAATGTGGGTTTTGGAAGATTGGCAGGTATGACAAAGAGGTACACACTTTTACCACTCACATATCTTTGTTTGCAAGTTGTGATAGAGAAGACTTGGTTGATCTATGGAGGTTGCTAGAAACCAAGTATGAGGCTGAAGCACCAACTTCAGCTAATGGAATAAAACTATGGTCCACATTCAAGAGAATGTGTGGACCAAAAGATGAGGATCCTGCTATTTGGAAGGATCTTAAAGATGACCTCAGTGGTCTTCAATGGAGATTATATTCAGCTGCTGGTGTTTACCATTTGAGTTCTACAAAGTTTGCTGAGTATCTACTTGTGGATGGTCAGTATTTCATATCCAAGGCTATTTTGGAGAAGATGAAGGACACTCAGCTGGAGATTGATTATTCAAGTGACGTGGCAAAAGATTTGATCAGATTTATTCATTACCAATATGAGAAGGTTTGTAAGATTCCTCCTAGTCCTTAATGCTTATTCAGAAACTTGATCATAAGAGTGAATATCAAGTTTAGGGGAGGATTGTTGGGAATAAATTAAGACCATATCACTTGAGCGCTGACAAGAGCAAAACAAGCGTTGACAAGAGCAAAACAAGCGCTGACAGCTCAAGCGTTGACAAGATAAAGTCAAGCGTTGATACATTGAAGACAAGCACTGATGGGAAGATATACTCTACGGCGTTTATTGTATTCTATATTACTTCTAGTAAAGATAGGAACAACAATGTATTTTCTATATTTATCTTTACCTAGAATAGCTGATACGTAGATTATTGTACAAGGCTTCTTATGTCTATAAAAGAAGACCTTTAGGTTAATGTTTCATATAAGTTTTCATTCGTAAACTACTTTCATTATAAGCAAGTTTGATATCATTAATCAAAGTGAAAGTTTGTTTATATCATTGTGTGTTCTTGTTTAAGTGTTACTTCCGCATAACATTTAGATTATCATAAGCATATACAAAGGTTTCTCTAAGTGTATTACTTGATCTAATCTCGTATACATAAAGCTAAATCGATCTAAGTTTGGGATCAACATATCTAGTTTTTTTGCTTTAAACCGTGCGCTTATCCTTCAATGGGTTTGGCGTTTCATTTGTGATGATGGTTCGCTTTGGTTTAAAGTTATTCAGGCTATATATGGGACGGACTTTAACTTGCATTCGTCTTACTAGCCCTCGCTTTGTTGTTCCATTTTACGTGAAGTGAAGGTGTTGAAAGGTATTGGTTTTGATTTTATTTCTCATTGCAAGAAAAAGGTTGGGAATGGTTTTGATACTCGCATTTGGCTATAAAATTGGATAGGTGAATCTCCTCTTTGTATTCGGTTTCCTCGTTTGTTCGATTTAGAATTGGATAAAGAGGTTGTGGTTGCATCTAAACTTGGATCTACGTGGTTCGATGTTTCTTTTCGTTGGCAGGTGCATGATGGGATTGAACGTCATCAATCAGATGAGCTACTCTCTTTGGTCAGGTATGATTCTATTTCTTCTGCTAATGATAGGTGGTTATGCGGTCTAACAGTTGATGGGGTCTTTCGGGTTAAAGAGGTTTGTAATTACATTGACGAGATGTTACTTCCTTCTCATAACGTTTCCACGAGATGGGTTAAGTGTATCTCGATTAAGATTAACATTTTCGTTTGGCTTGCTCGGCGTGATTGCCTTCCCACTAGGCATAATTTGTCTTGAATGGGTATTTCAGTGGATTCTGATTTGTGATCTTTCGGTGGAAAATTTGCAGCACTTATTTTTCCAATGTAGCTTTGCCCAAGATGTGTTTAGAAGAATTTGTCATTGGTGGGAGTTAGATGGTCAGATTATTTCGTCGCTCTCCGAGTGGCAGGAGTGGTTTCTTGCCATTAGGTTACCTTCTCGTATCAAGGCGGTCTTGGAAGGCATTTTTTGTGTGGCTTGGTGATATATTTGGGGATTCCGGAATCGTCTTCATTTGATGTGTCCCCTCCAAAACGTTCGATAGTCTTTGACGATATCGTGTCATTTTCTTTTAATTGGTGTCATAGTCGGTGTCATAGTCGGTGTAATAGGAGTTTTTCACGTAAGAGTTGGCTTAAGAACCCTCATTTGATTTCTTTGTAACTAGGTCTCTACCCGTCCGATGGACGGTTTTCTTAAGAGTTCTCGTAAAGTTGTGTAGTAATTACTGGTTACAGAAGAATGCACATATTTTGCAACATGTAATATTAAAATGTTCATAACGAATAACAAATTTCTCTAAAGAATTCAAGCTAAATACACATACCTTTCATTTGCGTATTTCCCTAGTGTACGATACAAGACTGACCCTTACTTACCCTTCACTCTTTTTTTATCAGCTCACTTTCTCCTTCCCATTTTGAGTAACCACCACCACCGCGACTCTTCCTTCGAGATGATTGCTGATATAACCTTGAGGAGTATTCATAACTTTCTAGATCACCAACTCCTTTCTTCTGTATCTGGTAAGAGTGCACATTGGGTTAATAATGATAAACAACAACCAGTTCCTAAACTAAATTAAAGTGCGTGTAATTAGCACAACTGAACTTCGGTGCCTTGCCTCATATTGTTTGTATTTGGGACCACCCCACCACGTCGTGGTCCCATAACTCTTCCACTCCTACGATAACACCCTCGCCGTAAAAATATCGTGAAATGAAATAAGAGGGCCAGAGATTATTAAAGTATGTTTAAGCTTCAACATATGTTAACTATAGCATAATGCACACAATTAGCGGCAGGGGTATTAGAGGAGTCGTAAAAGGTAATGTGATCTCGGCCATGTTTTTAAGATATCATATGAAATAAGATTGAGCACATATGAAATAAAAAAAAATAGAGATACCATATGAAATAAGACAAAAAAACCTGACTTATTATCTCACCCGTACGACTCACCGAAGTTTTCATCTGTAGCCATAAGATGACGAAATAATATATCAAACACGAGCTAAAAAGTCAGTAGCAATGCGTCTATTTTCGATGTGTTATATACTGAAGTTTGTTTCAGAAGTTCAAATATTAACACATCAACTGTTTCATAACTTTGACTGGCTACCACGTCAAATTACATTGAATTAAATGATTTGAGAAGTTGTTGCCTCAAATTACTGTGTTTGAAAACATTCATGGTTTTTTTAACAAAGAAAAGTATTGGTTCTTGGATTAGTTACATTTGTAGGTAATAAAAGGTGACGTAAGATAACATTTTTCAAGGGCAACAAACACAACCAACATGGTTAAAAGTTTCTCCGAAATATAAGTTTCTTAAAGCTAGTTGATATTTTTTTCTTTGAATTGGTCATGGTAGAAAAAGTATTATTCACCAGAAGAAAGTAGAATCAAAAGGAAGATAAGAACCGATAAGAACTGCGCTAAACCAAAACAAAAGGAAGATAAGAACTGTGGTAACTTACGCATAGTAACGTGGTGTACCAATGTGAGGATGATCCTGCTTGACAACTTCCATCTTCAATCGTTGTACCAATGTGAGGATGATCCTGCTTGACAACTTCCATCTTCAATCGTTTATCAGCGACTGCAATGAATAAACACCAGTTTGTTGTCGGGGTTGGAGAGGTTGGTGGCTTTAGGTTCTCAGAATTGCTAATAAATAAACATCAGTCAGATCCAAAATTAAACCATAACGAGATGTTTAGATATGGCAATTTTGACCCATTTTCTGATGAATGGGCCAGTTTAGGATATTACTCATCATTGTACACGAACTACTTGTCTTATAAAAAACCATGAAGATATTCACTACAATAAAGGACATGTATCAAGATAACATGGATGATCTTCATGATGGTCCATGGTAAGAAAAGAATATAAAATAATTGTTTTTGAATTCAATCATTAACTGTATTAACTTTTTTTAAACGGAAGCTAAGAAATAAGTTAATAGAAATTTTGCATAGCTATTCATCAGTAATCACACAACTCATGTGAAGTTGATAAACAATTTTGTAAAGGTAAAAAGAAAATTCAAGTGTTTAGTACGTTTTTTAGATCTAGAGAGAGACAACATACTGAAAGTTCATATGCCTTTTTTAGAAGCCCATTTCTCCTCCTACTGAAAGTCGCTTGTCTGCTTGTTGTGTTATCTATTCTCTTTGACTCGACCTTTCTTCTCACCATTTCCTGCTCAAAGCGCAAGTATACCGAAAAAATTCATAGTAAATGAATCCTGAAAACCTAAAAAGTACCGCAAATTTGATAGAAGATCCAACAAATTTGATCTTCAAACCTAGAAGGAGACCCAATAACAACCTTAAATATAATAGGTTACCCCTTCCCACATTCCCCTTCGTTTCAGCTGCCTTTTTCTAATGGTCTACCCGATGAACTCATGTACTTCACTAGTTAAAGTCTATAGTAGGCTAATGTTGGGCAAAGATGCTCTTACATGTCATCAAGTTGGACCTAGTCTACGTACACCTATAGGGAATTCAATTGCAGATGTAGGTTGTGATCCAATCCTGCATATGAGACATTATCAAGTCAGCTTTTGTAAACCAAAACCACCTTCTACCAACTCTAGAAGAAAAAAAAAACTATTGGTGCAAATGTAATTCTCATAATGCCACATCATGTATGCCTGTAACACAGCTAATCCAAGTAACAATTCAGGAAATGAAATAAAGACCTCATAATAGCAATTCAAACCTACATGAACACCAAAACTCATATTCTTTTATCAAAGCTTCCCTGCTCCCGTTTAATGTTTCCACGACCTTCTATGATTTCATTTAATACGTCGTGTAGCAACCGCACAAAGTAAATGCTTCGAAATATGGCAGCACCCGCGATACTGTGAAAGTCAACACAGTGTGTCAGCCACCCTATAACAGAGTCACCATCGTAACTAGGAGCACTCTTTGCAACAACGGGCGATGGAGCCACCTTTGGTATCATAAGCATAGATAATCTGCATTTTCAAAGTTTAAATTCTGGCAATTAATAATGCAAAATCAAAATAGACAAATCTAAGTAGTTATCAGACGTGACATAATGGGTGAACTAATCTCACCTACTATTTAAATAAGAGTGTTTGGACTGGACCAAGGGCATGATTCAAACGCTACCAATTTCATCTTGTCAATGAAAAGTTTTGACTTGTGTCCACTAAATAACACGAGTGTTTATGGTGTTATTACCTTTGAAAGTGAAAACTAAATAGAAAAAGAGGTAAATGAAAGAAATAACATAGACAATTGATTATATTCTATAAAGTTAAGCAAAGTTTAACCTCACAAAAAACATAAACCAAATCCAGAAACCAAATAGCAAAGGTTGGTCAGGTTACAAAACAAAGTCCATTTATGCCTACTAATCGCATAAAAACTCTATCAAATGCCGAACAAAAATCAATATTCTAATTATCAATAAATCGATACAATTTTTTAATCCTGTGATTGAATTCGATTAATCAAAATCTAAAAATAAATGAGTAAATAAAAAGTGATATATATGTTTAGTTACCATACCTTGCATATTTGATAATTAACTAATCATAAACTTCATACATGGTGTGCCTTCAATTTACCATCCAGGATTTGTTTTCTTTTCTAAAAAAATGAATTAACAATGTAGTGGGATTCAATGACGGTTTGTCAACTGCCATTTTCAGTTATTATGAATTAGGCTTGAAAAGTAATAGGTGGAAACATTTACAGAGAAGGAGACACCTCAGATTTTGCAATACTTGTTGTGCTTAAAATTGTGTCACGTATTCACTTTTTATCTTGATTTAATTATAGGATAGATGTTCTTTGTTCTAGCAGCTTGCTAGTGTTTAATAAAGTTGTCGCTTACAAAAAAAAGAATACTAACATGGTATTTTTGTAATGCGAGCAACAAGTTTTGGTGACAATTTTTTAGAAACCAACAAATGTTAATATCTTATTCATTAATTTTGTATTCACATTAATTTTAAATCCTAATAAATCGAATTAAAATAAACCCACCAAAAAAGAAGAAAAGAAGTTAATACAGATATATCAAAATATATATTAAATTAAAGGTAAAGCACAAAATTCTTAAAAATATAATAAAATTATATTTAAAAAATAATAAATAAATAAATAAAATTTTAAGTTTAAAACTAGAAGTGTTATTTACTTATTTTAATAAGTGGTTTACAAAAAGTTGTTACAAAAGGTTATAAAATATAATTACGAGTAAAATATTAACGATTTACTTTATTTAATTGGTAAAAGATAGAGGTGGCAAATCTTGCCCATTTTGATAAATATGGGCACTTTTTACCCATTTTCAAGAAATGATGGGCACTTTTTGTCAATTATTTATTATTAATGGGCTAAACGCGCGCATATGTAAGAAACTTATGGGCTCAATGGACGCACATGTAAAACACTAATTAGGCTACTCGACGGATATTTTATATTTAGTTTTTATCTCTGGCTTTCAAACAAGTATTTTTATTTATTAATTCTACGCTTTTATATGTCTTTTTCTCATTTTATCTTGCGCCCGTTTAGCCCGCCTGTTTTGTCCGTGTTCGTTTATCCCGCGCTCGTTTGGCCCGCCGTCCTTTAGCCCGTCGCCCGTTTAGCCCGCCCGCCCGTTTTACCACCTCTAGTAAAAGAGTATAAAAATTTAGTTTTACTATTTAAGAAAGTCTCCAGAAATTTATAAGATAATTGTAGATGTGCAATATATATAAATTAATGAGAGGCTAAGGGTATGTTTGTTTTTGCAAAAAAAAAGGTCTAACCGTTTTTAAGGTTTGACCAGTCAGACGCGGTAAGACATTATCGTTGTTTGTTTTTTCGATTATATTCAGACGTGATAAGATCTTTTTTGTCTGACTGAGTCAGAGTTGATGAGAAGATCTGAACAACCTCTTAACCTTTCAAAAACTTCACCCTCAGGCTTTAAATATACTACTAATGAGAGTTTGGCTATTCTTAAGAAAGAGTGAAACTCGTTGGAGAAGATGATACCAAAGAAAAAAAATGATAGTGTTACAAAAAGAGTTGTTGGATTATGTGGTGGGATATTGAGTAAAATAATTTTGATTTTTATTGTTTTGTCTAATGTAGGCAAAAAGTAACCTCAACTTTTTCTAGAAATTACTCTACCTTCTTTAATAAATTGGTAGGTAAAGTTAATAAAAACTTTTAATTTTTGTTTTGTATACAACTATTTCAGTATTACGAAACCATTTATTTGATGATGCTTGTTTTCAATTTATTTTAATAATGTACTACGTGATATTCTGTGTAAAATATTTTTGCTAAAAATTATTTTGTTTCATGTTTTATAGAAGTATGTATTTATTATGTAGTTGTGGTCTAATATATGCTTTAAAAAATAAATAATTAAAACTATTTAAACAATTATAAAAAAACAAACAACATCAAGATTTTATAACGAACTCTTACTAGTAAGATACGATACTTAGATGCATTCAGACTTAAAATATTTGAATGAAACAAACACCACCTAAAAAGGGCACGGTACGGTGGCTGGTGGATTGGTTCGCTACTATGTCGCGCCGCCAACCGTACCGTGACTTACACCATAGGTTTTGGTCTGGCACTGGCCAACCGACGTTAAGGTCGATGGCGCGAGGGCATGGCGTAGCCAACCACACCGTGGCTCACGCCATGGCTGCGTTACCGCTTTTTTTTTTTTTTTTTTATAAAAAAAATTTGAGTTTTTGACAGTTGGTTAAGGGGTAAGAGGAAGAAGGATGTGTTAAGGGGTAAGGTTAGGCTGGCAGTATTTTTGTAGTGTACTTTGTGGGATTTGTGGGATGACAGTATTTTTGTTGGGCTAAGCTCAAAACTTCATTAACTATTTTTTGTTAAAAGATAAAAAAATTTCAAATGTTTTTTTACATTTATTTTTAGTTTATTAATGAAAAAATAAGTTTTAGTTAATTATCTGTTGAATTTAAAAAAAAAAGGTGATGGGGTCACGATAAATCGAAAATGTTTGAGTTAACCAGTGAGGGGTCGTTGGGTTATAAGGAATTTAGTTTTATGGGAAAAAAAATAATGTAGCACACGACTGAACTACATTGTGCGCTCTAAGTGTAATAGTCATCTGCCCACCATATTAGGTGGTCCGCACCACCATACCAATGCCAAAATACCACTATCACGCGTGGTGGCGCTTTGCTTTGATGACTAGTTCCTCTTGTTACATCTGATCTTATAATAATTTTAACTATTGTACCAAGAACCATTGTTAGTATTAGTATTTGAATTCAAACTGAATCCGAAATATGGAATTAACCTGACCAAAGCTAAGAACAGTAGCAATCTCATACTGTTCATGTATCTTGTAAACATTATTTTACTTATATTGATGTTTATCATGCTAATAATAATGATACAATAATTCATAAAAACATTATACATGTATCCTTTAATAGCATATCTTGTCCTTGTTCAGAAGATTAATGATCTGTACAACTTATAGTTTCTTCAACAATGTTGATTCGAGCTTTACTCACACTCCAAGCACTCATTTCAGAGATCACTACACTTTCCGTTCCGTTGTTAAATGCAAACAGCCGAGCATCTTTTCCAATGGCTAATGTCGGGTAAACTCGCGCTGTAATGCAAGTCTTCCCTCCTCCTCCAAAGCTCTCAATCACTGAATGATCTATCTGTATGCATGGTTCCAAGAATAAACAACATTATATTATGTCATATTTTCGACCCATTGCTAAATAATGAACCCGTTGATATATGGGCAATAACAAAAAGAGACTCACGGCCTACTCACCAAGGTTCTCAGTGAAATTTCATCCTGTTGAGGATCTATGTCCACAAATCCTCCGTATGTGGTTTTGTCAAGCCCATTCGTGATAGAAGACCTTGCATATTTGGTTTTAAACATGTTGGCTACTTGGTTAGTTAGCATTGGAATATGTTATGAAAATATCTGATTTGAAGAAAACTAACCGGCTTTGATCACAGCACATCATGACAATGTATTGTCCGTTACTCTTAAAGACTCTAAAAAAGATTGCAGTTTGCTCAGTCAAGTCATTGGAGGCCAAAGCTAATAGTCCAAATGGTCCGAGTTTGCCTTTGTTTGATGCATCCTTTTCGCTGCAGATAAGCTGTGGATCGATCCAACTTGGTTCTAGTTCTTCGGCCTCTTCCAAATTAGTTAATTTAAACGAAATCTTCACATCTGCCTATAAAAAAGTACATTATAGTTCTAAAGAAGCAGAAACAGAAATAGGATTGTTAAGAAGGGGCTTACCTGTGAAGCAGTTACGCCAACAACTTCATGTAACGATCCGCCTTCAAGTTTCATATTTTGCAAAGCAAACTTGTTTTCGTATAACATTTCAATTTCTTCGATAGGCCATTGTATGAGCTGCTTCCTGTTGCGGTCAAGCCAAAGAGTTCTCGGAAACGACTGCAAGTTGTAAGTGATACCATTATCTTATAGAAAGCTGATAGCTGATAAATAAAAATCTTGCATTACTTGAATTCCAAACCATCCTCTAGCGACTGCATCAGCCTCAGGATGAGACTCGTTCACCCAACCCATCAAGATCCTGCGTTTTTTCACGGGATCGAAAAATGACTTTGAAGCATAGTACTTCCCATAATCATACCTCAAAGTACTAAGCGTTAAATCGTTTTGAGGAATATAACGTTCTTTCTCATGATTATAATCCCCAATCATGTAGTAGTCTTTCCCAGTTTCAAGCAATCCCACTTTCAACACATGCTTTACTCGGTCGTCCAGGTTAATGACAGATGTATCAACCCCATTCGTGCTATCAACCCAAACTGGAAAAAAATCAGGACATTCCCACACCCCGGTGCCT
Organism: Glebionis coronaria; assembly: GCA_025667525.1. Taxonomy (NCBI): domain Eukaryota; kingdom Viridiplantae; phylum Streptophyta; class Magnoliopsida; order Asterales; family Asteraceae; genus Glebionis; species Glebionis coronaria. The sequence continues at coordinate 64,449,577 of CM046874.1, read as the reverse complement.
TCAACTTTATGGAGTGGCGAATCATATCTAGTCCAATTAATAAAATCTTCAGTTTGATATAAAACCGCCAAACCAGTATTATCTTTGTTACTCCCAATAATCATTCTCCATTTTCCATCATCTGCAAGCCAAGCGGTGGTCGGGTCTCTAAAGTCATCCTTTTTAATCCCGTCTGGCACATTTATGATTGGATTACCGGAGTATTTGACCCATTCTCTAAGATATGGATCAGATAAGTCCTTTGGTACAGCCAAATTTTGGACTTGATGGAATTTGTTATCAACTCCTGTGTATAACATGACAGGCTTGTTTCCGGGGAGAATTATGGTGGAACCGGAGTAGCAACCATTTATGTCAAAGGGGTCGGTTGGAGCAAGAGCAGGTTCTAGAGGTATCCAATTTATTAAGTCGTGCGATACAGAATGTGCCCAATGTATGTGCCCAAAGAGTGGACCAAACGGGTTGTGCTGATAGAAATTGTGGTATACTCCATTGTAGTACATTGGTCCTATATGCATGAATATGGTGACAGTTTATTAGGAGTGACTTAGGATCGTTATATAAAAACCAATTTCTAGAATCAGTATATGCCTTAAATCGTAAAACGATGGTAATAATAGCAGGTGGCATGATATTACTTACCATTAGGATCTTCAGCAACCAGTGAATCATCCCCCAATCAATCATGAGACACGTTCATCGTCACATATCAAAGAAGAAATCACCATATTCAGAATATGTGCAGGTGAAAGGTAGAAGCCGAACAATATAAAGAAGTCCAAATCAATAAGAAAATTTAACTAACTAACCGTTCATCCAGTTTTTTGGAGGCTGAAAGTGAAATGTCGTCCGATATGGCTGCTCCAAAGTAACAGCGTTGGATTGAACATGATCAAAGTGAAGCACCTGCAGCATTATCACTAGGAGCAAAATGTAAGTTATCCTCGTCATCGCTAAATGTTTGGTGCAACAATAATTTGATGATTATCGAATGGTTATGTGCCTGTTTAGTTCTACACTTCTACTAAGTCAACATATCTCAATAATAAGGTCTCAGGTGTGACTGTATAAGTTTATCTTTACATATAACAACCATCATATATATTAATAACAAATGTTATGCCAGACTATAAGCTCCAAGCTGACATAATATAATACCCCCAATGGCACAAGTAATGTTTTTTTAATAAACATAATATACTTATTAAAAAGTACTAACTTATCTGCAGTAGGCATCAACTTATACCAACTATATTGTCTGGTCTTATAAATAACAAATTTTCCAAGACTTCAGAGTTAAGACATGTTAAAAGCATTTTAATAAGGGATAATTACCCAAATAGACTTGTAATTAAATCTTTTTGCCAAAATAACCCATGTTTTTTACATTTTCCCAAAATAGACCGATGCGACTTATGCTACACTATGCAACCCATGCTACCATATGCTACCTAAGCGACTTATGTTTTTTCCAAAAAAAGTACTATTTGTGTAAGAAACAAGTATAATTGTGTAAGGTACCTTTTTATGCAACTCAGAATATTTTATTATGCAACTTTTTAATTATATTATTTTTGTAACATATTTTTATTATATTTTAAATATTAAAAATATTATGCTACTTTAATTAAACTTATGCGACTTCTGCTTTTGGTGTAAGAATGTGTCATTGTACTTTTTAAGCGACTTGTCACTATTGTGTAAGAAATGTGTAAGTGTACAATTTAAGCGACTTGTACTTTTATAATTAAATATAAAAGTTTATAATATTTATAAATTAATAATTTTTTTATAGTATTTATTTTTAACATATATAAAAATAAATGGATTAGTAAGTTGTACATTTACAATATATTGACTTGTACATTTGCTAAAACCCACCCAATTTCATTTACCATTTCAATATACTCACTCCATACGGATCTGTAACAAAAAAACATAGAATCCATCGCCTAGTTCAAACCCAGATCGCTCATTAACTCGACCACACTCATCCTTTATATCAACCTCAACTCATTACTCTCAAGTAGTCACATTCACATTTACTTTCGTCAAATCCCTTCCGATCTCTTTCTCCTTCATGCCCTTCTTTCACTTGATTTCTCAAGGTAAATTTTCATTAAAAGAATGTTTATATTGAATTTTCAGTTAAGATATACTCGCAGGACCTAGATATTGATAATGTGCTAGATTTAGAGATTTGTTATTTCTTTTGTTATTGTTCATTACATTTTATTAAATGATGTAGATTAGTGTCAAGCATCGTCTAAGGATATATATTTATCAAGTCTATATATGCAATAATCTCTAAGACGGAGATTTAGAAAAGAATCTCTGAAGAAACAAAGAAAAGTGAACTGTTATTTATCGAACTGATATTTTATATTTCATATGTATTCTATGTTCTGTTTAAGATCACCTTTGCTGTTCATATAGGCTAAGAGACATGCCTCCACTACTTGTTATCATAAACTTGTTTGGTATATAGTCGTAAGGCTGATTATTGCTCGATTGTTGACAACTGACTCGGCCTTCACAAGATAAAGGTCATAGTCAAGTGTGTGTTTTTTATCGGGATTATCTACCGACTATTATTTGTAAAAATTACAGCTTATAATTTTGTCAGTAAAATAAATAGCGAATTGTGCAGGCGTGGCAGTATTATAAGAGCACAGGTTTGAGAGTAACACAGATATACACTAAATACCTATATTATTTGCCGCATCAAGATTTTATATCAGAGATGCTCTCAACTATGTCTTTGCAATACTGTCAGCTTAACACAAGCTATTTTGGAACCTTTGCGTCCCTCAAGCACTTGTGTTTGAGAAATGTCGCCTTGCTTGACAACAATATTACAGACTTCCTTTCCAAATTCCCTATGTTGTCAACCCTAGTCTTGGAAAAGTGTCTATTCTGGAAAGGCTTCTTTGCGAGTACTGAAGTCCTCCCGATCAAGTATCTATATATTTTGGATTGTATGACTACCGGGTGGTTAACATACAAAGTAGATATTATAACACCACAGATTATAGAATTTCACTTTAGGGGATTTGGCCTTCAAGAATTCCACATAAGAAATGACAATGAGTTACAGTCGGTGCAAATTGATATTGACTGCCTAGATGCATCTCAAGAAGCAGGAGTTCATTTTTCCTCACTGTTAAACTGTCTACGCCATTGTTCAAAACTCGTCCTATCCAGTTGGTGCATTCAGGCAACCATTTAATTAACTCAGGGATGGAACATACTACATCATTATGTTCATCAGATGTTCTCATATTTGCAGGTTTTGTATTTTTGCCTAGTTAGTGACGGAAGAGAGATCTCTTTGAGATGAATACCACTTGTGAAATTTTATGTGAATTCTTTCCGTTGTTCGTATGGATGCCTTACTTCTTTCTGTGCTTACAGGTTATGCTTTTGTTTACTTTGAGGATGAGCGTGATGCTGAAGACGCGATTCGTGCACTTGATAATTCTCAATTTAGATATGACAGACGCAGATCCTTATAGGCCACGAAGTCCTTATAGGAGAGGTCAACCAAGTCCTGATTATGGACGTGCTCGTAGCCCTGTGTACGATAAGTACAGGGGACCAGCCTATGACAGGTCCAGGAGTCCTGCATATGACGAGCCATACCGCTGGTAATGCTTTTCTACATTTATATTGTATTTGGTAAAGAGTGTTAGAGACTTGGCCTCTTGATTTTCTTTTTGTTACTTTACAGCCGGTCCCCTGTACGCAGATCAAGATCTCCTGTACGAAGATCAAGAACTTGAGAGATTGTAGGTAGTGGTTGCTTGCAATAGTTACGTGTTTACTACGTATGTTCATGTAGCAGCTATGGTTCATTAGTGTCATGTCTAAAGTTTGTATGAGCAGTTTGGAACTTTATGGAGTCGTCTGTTAGTAATATACTACTGCGTACTATTGAATATTAATGAGCAGTTTGGAACTTTATGGAGTCGTCTTATCTGCAAATGTTATTCAACATAGTAGTCTCCGGGAAAAATGCAATGTTAATAATGTATTACACTAATGTTTCATGAACATTCGTCAAATGAGAACATGACATTGTTTAGTAAGTAGTAGTACTTACAACTAGTATTATTAATCAATTAATCCAATCTAAAGATTACAGATAATCTAACAAAGAAGGTCAATTTCAGAGCCGCCTGTTCTGCTGTTTTTGGCGGTATATGGTCCTACTCTCATCCCAAAGAGGACACTTTCACGTTGATTTCTTATGGACTAGGTCTCTACCCGTCCTATGGACGGTTTTCTCAATAACTTTCTTTAGAACACTAATTTATTACCACACCTTGCAGCCGCAAGGACTCGTAAACGGGTCTACCCCTCAAAACACAACACCTTAGCCATCTTGCCAAAAGACTGATAAGTAATTTTACTCCAATAACAAACAATGAATGCACTTCATCATAGTAGAAAGGGACCTTCATACAAAAATTAACTAGATGAAGACAATGAATGCATTACAGTAGACATATAGTAAATTCATAGATGTCTTCTGTTATCATAGTAAAAAGTGGCCTTTAGTTACATGTTACAACATAAAAAAGTTGGCACGGACATATTACATATATTGTGCAGCAACATTCATTAACATTTTAACTAATGTTTTGACAAGTATTAGTGAGTAGACCACAGTTCTGCATATGATTACCATTCTAACAAAAACAATAAGAATCTTTATAGAGGCACCATTTGCACACAAGTGTTTGATATAAAAATGATGAAAAATCAAACTGAAATGACTTAATATGGAAGGTTGGTTTGCGAGGCATTTTTTTCTTTCGTATACACTTGCCCGAAAACATCATCAGGTTATTGTCAAACTTATTCCAACTCTCTTGCTCAGCTCATCCAACTTCTTCATCCTCATCTTCTCACTCTGTCTTACCAGGTGTGAACTTTTTCTTTGTTCTTTTCATTGAAAGTACCCAGGGCTTCCTTGTACTCCCTCTCCTGTATAAGAAAAGAGAATCACATACAATTTAGTACTAATCGGTTACCAAAGCTAGGTGACCAAAAACAAAAACTTTTGGTCGAACTTTGCATTAAAAACTTCTGATATAGTGTTTATAGCTAATACTTATGATTGTGACCATTTTTAACCATTTAACCTCTAGCTTTTTCCATTTTTGCACCTTTGACCTGTTATCAGCTAACAAAGCACAACTTGACCTCTTATTATGCGCGATACAGATAAACCTATTAAATAGATAGACTCAATACATTGGAGTCTGGTATTGGAATCAGGGGAAAAAAATCTACATATAGATTAATATAACAACAGATACCCTGTTTGTAAGGGTGTTTGGGATAACTTATCCTAATTGCTTTAATGGTTATTTGTGTGCGAGATAGTCTGTAATGAACAACCCGAACCGAGTATTCTTTTGGGTTACCATGGTTTCCACCCTTTTAGCTTACTAATCCAGCTTTTCTTTATAAATCTAATAAACAGATACACATTCTTATAAGCAGCCCCAAACATACCTAAAAGGGTTGTGAATGATTTGATTTGAGGCCTAAATCTTATCATTGGGTAATTGTTTCCTTGCTTCATAACCAATCTGAACTGCACACTCAACACCATCTTGATCTCCCAAGATTATTTAAGCACAAAAATCCTCAATCTTTCCAATTGCAATTTTTTTTCCAATTGCAATTGTTTTTCCTCCAAGTTAAAATGCATAAAAGCGACCAAATAATTTATTTAAAAAGGTCGAGTATATTATAATTGGGTTTTTGTATAGTGTAGTCTCGTCGTGGAACCACATTCATAATTGTAAATTTGTAATTGACTCATAAACATTTTCCGGGATCATGAAAGTGACCTGTATGCGGCATATGACTACATCACCATTCTTCGCAAAGAGCACCTTCTTCTTCATAGGTTTCCCCGTTTTAGGATCCATTTCCTACATCAGCTCAATGATCTCGCATCCCTCACGAGCAGAATGAATGTGCAGTGAAGCCGTGTAACCCGGATTGAAGAAACCCTAAAAAAACCAAACAAAATGCATAAGAAACGAGATAAGAATAATGAAGCGTAATCCAAGAAAAACATAGTTATTTCCATACATTAGCTTCCAATTCAAGAATCTGTAACTGAGTTATAAACTCTTTAACAATGGGCATTGGGGTTTCTGCAGAAAAAGTAGAGAAAGATTATACCCTGCTAAGACATAAAATATAAAATGGATAATAGATGGTGGATAATACAGAACCAGATCCCTATTATTGACCTTAGAAAGAATACATACCGATGCTAGAAAGAACAAGGCCCGGTCGTATGTCTTCTACTTCAATCCCAGATACTCGGACTCTTAGATTCTCACCCGGTCCTGCACTCTCTACTCTCTCTTCATCACGATATATAGCTACAACTCTCACCTGAACCTGTAGAAATTTACAGAAGTCCCTCCCGCTTATTGGTATCTGGAAGGAAAATACGAATAATAGGAAAAAGAACCTTAGAAAAATGAAAAAGATATCGTCGAAAAAGCACCTCTTTTGGCATAACCATAAGGTTGTCGCCCACATGTACACTCCCAGATTCTACTTTTCCCATAAGAAAAGTCCCCAACTCCTTGAACTTGTCCATAATAGGCATTCTGAAATTAACATAGGTATTAATAAATCTAATTCGCTTTGTTCTCTATGGTTCATGAAAATAAATTGTTCAAGGACGACTGGACGTGTACCTGAATGGACCATTTGGGTCTAATGGAGCAACGTCAATACCATCAAGAGCTTCAAAGAGACATGGACCATCAAACCATGAACACACATCTCTTTCCACTCTTGTTTGCATGTTGGTTCCGCGAAGGCCAGATATTGGAAGAAACGTAATGTCTGCAATCATTGAAAGAAAACAATATTACTGCGATCACTTAAAAGACCTAACCACAACAAACAATATCCAGAAATATATATGTAGCTAGAGCGTAATAGTTAGTTACTAGAAGTCCATATGTCAAAACAAGCGTAAAGAAAAGAATATTAACAAACAGATATAATAAGAAATTTGATGGATCAGTACCTTTATTCACATTGTATCTTAAAGACTTGAAAAAAGGAGACATTTTGGAGACAATTTCATCATACCTACAGAAGTAAATAGTAAATATAAGAATTAAATTTCTGCTATAAGCAGCTTATAACTTAAACACTGGCTACATTAGTACCTCTGTCTTGACCAATTAACGGTTGGATCATCCATTTTATTAACAACAACCACCAGCTTAGAGACCCCCAAAGTCCTTGCTAGTTGAACATGTTCACGAGTTTGTCGACCTCCCTCAAATCCACTTTCAAATTCCCCTATTCGAGCGGATATGACCTGAGTGTATGTTTGTTTGTGCTTGTAACAAACGCGTAACTTATAAGTTATCACGATACAGGCTAAAAAACTTGTTTAACGAAATGCTTACCAGTACACCTATATCAGCTTGAGAAGCACCGGTGATCATATTAGGCACGAAATTTTTATGACCCTGCAAGATGAGCATAAAAATTCGAATAAAAAATTGTTGAATTTTTTTAAAATAACAATGTTAATAACTGTCGATGCACAACACTATATAGCTGTATAACAGGTTCCGCTTTGTATACTGATAAAATATCTTTTGCTATCTCAAAACAAGAATAGTTTTTTCTGTTTTGCTACTAAAAGGGTATCATGGAAAGGATTGTTACCGGTGCATCCAAAATAGTAAATCGTGTAGTTTCTGTTTCAAAATGCGCTCTCCCAACTTCTATTGTTATCCCCTACAATGATCAGATTAAAGAACTTCATGTGTCAATATTGAAATCAAACTTTAATTGGCGATGCTTACAGGTGCTCAAAGTTTATCATTATAACCTTTTACTAGTGTCGTCGTTTGTGTCGTTAGAAACTCCACACCACGAACGGCGGCAGCAAAGAGATTGGTGTCATCGAATAGTACAAGTGAAAACAGCAATGAAACCAACCAAAATGGCTCTGCAGCTAAGGAGAAGGGCCAACCCGCCATGGCTGCAAATTTGATAATTTGCCCCACCATGATACAAGGAACCTCTAAACTGCAAATCCCGTTTACACACACATCAAAACACTTCAAGTGCTCTCACTCACATCTTCTTTACTCATCTTTACCGCCAACAAAAACATCCTTTATTTTCCTGCTTCATAAGCTTATTAAACCACATAACAGGGTTTTAAATATTAAAAAAAAAAAAATCACGCTCAGCCCAAGCTACAGACATCAGAATATCAGATAACTAGCCAACCTTGGCAGCCGACTTTTCACACATCAGATAACTATCTATTTATATACTGTAGTGTTTTTATTGTACATTTTTTCTGCAGGAATCTGACCCAACCAAAGACTTGGCTAACCTATTTCGACCCAAAACCCACATTGACCCATTACCAAACCGACCCTCTTTCTTACCAGCAATATATGATCAGGTTATATATAAATGCAAAAAAGTTAAAATAGAGATTGATTTACCGGATTGAAACTGCACATTCTCAAAGATCGATACAGATTTGGGGATATCGATATTAATTAGGCAGATTAACAATTATCAAAATTTCTTGAATGATGAATAGTGGGGTAAGGATTGAGGTAAGGATTGGGGTAAGGTTTGGAGATGAAAGGTGGATGGATTGTCAGATGTAGCATAAATCTTTTGAGAGAAATGTGTTTGTGTTTGTGTGAGATTAATGTGTGGATTGGGTGAAAGGTGGCAGGACCCTAGTGTGCAAATATTGTGCAAATACTGTTCAAATCACTATGCAAAACACTATGCAAAAACAAGTACAACCGAAAGTCGCATAGAAATAAATTTAGTTTTACATAATATAAAATAGTTTTTTTTTTAATTATAATATAAATAAAATTCATTTTTAATTAATTAAAATAAAAGTTGCATAAAAAAGTACACTTACACATTTCTTACACAAAAAAAGTACTTTCTTAGGATGAATAGTAATTTTATTAATTTAATATTAAAGTCGCTTAGGTAGCTTAAAGTAGCTTAGAGTAGCTTAATGTAGCATAAGGTTGAATAAGGTAGCTTGAGGTCGCTTGGTCTATATATGGAACTTTAAAGTCGCTTAGGCTATTTTGGCAAATCCACTTAAAAAGTGGTCTATTTGGGTAATTAACCCTTTTAATAATGCCTAAGGGTCATTTTTCGAAAGGGTTAAGCTTTCTTAAGTAAAAGGATATACTAGAGTTAATACGAATATCAGTAAACGAGTTAAAACCAGCCTGCAGTAGACACAAAGAAAAAAAAGTAGACACAAAGAATGGTATAGTTAATCCAACACCTTAAGTGCAATATGTACGTGATACTATAATTGTAGGCTTTATAAATGTGTCGCTACGTTGTGATTAGATAGCTATCACTATTTCAAAAATATGTATAAATCATATAAACCAGAATTCAGCTCAGTATATGTGTTTAAATCATACTGCTACTCAAACTTGATAGAGTACAAAATCAATCGCAATTCAAGTTCAATTTCAAGTTCGAGCATGGGATACTCCTTTTGCAGCCCTATGTAACAAACTACTAGACGTCGGACAACGTATGTTTTCCTTCATCCAATTAACTATTCATTATATACTGATTAAATTTGAATGAAAACGAGGTACCTTTATTGTGAAAGTATAATCATATAATGGGCCTTTTAGGTTAAAGGAACATGGAAACTTATTTTATTTAAACTGAAACTCCACAAAAATGGAGTCTTTTACATCATGTATTCATGTTTAAGTACTCAAATCATGTAAGCAGACTAACTAAATTGCTTCCATTACAATGAATAAATGCATCCTTCCGTACATATAATCATCTTCTTCTTCAGATTACTGATTTGTACAGCTTATAGTTTCTTCTATGTTGATTCGAGCTTTCTTCACACTCCAAGCACTTAACTCAGAGATCACAACGCTTTCTGTTCCATTGTTAAAGGCAAACAGATGGGCATCGTCTCCGATGGCAAATGTTGGGTAAACCCTTGATGTTATGCAAGTCTTTCCTCCACCTCCAAAGCTCTCAACGATCGAGTGGTCTACCTGTAAACATCTCAAAACCAACTACGTTAGATGCCATGATTGTCACAAAGAAAACAGACATTGAAAGAAGTCAAGAAGTATTACCAAGGTTCTGAGTGAAATTTCCTCTTGCTTAGGGTCTATGTCGACAAATGCTCCATATGTGGTCTTATCTAGCCCATTCCTCGTAGAAGACCTGTGAAATGTAGGTAATAGGAACTTTAGGCGGGTCAGATGGACAAAAATGGATCAACTCTGGTTTTCTTATAAGCTATTGAGTTTTTGTGGGTTAACTAACATAGTGGTCTAAAATCCAAATGAGCAAAACCTAGCTAATATTGCATCCATTTGACCATGTTTTTAGAAAATGGCTCGTTTTGACCCGTTATCATACTTCGTGCATATTGCCACTTCTATTAGTTACATTCTGAATTTATTTATCAGATACTTGAGTGAAAGATAACTAACCGGCTTTGATCACTGCACATTAGGAAAACATATTGTCCGCTACACTTATAGATCCTAAAGAAGATTGCAGTTTGTTCAGTTAGGTCGTTGGAAGCCAAAGCTAACAGCCCAAATGGTCCTAATTTGCCTTTGGTTGATGCATCATTTGCACTGCAGATAAGCTGTGGATCAATATAACTGTAGTCCAGTTCTTCAGCCTCTTCTAAGTTGGTTAGTTTAAACGAAATCTTCACATCTGCCTTTTAAATTTATAAAAAAAAGCACATTTTAATCCAAAAGAAGTCAAAGTAAGATTTATAATTAAGAAGGCTAATTACCTGTGATGCAGTTATGCCTTCAATTTCCTGTACTGATCCAGCTTCAAGTTTCTTATCTCCGTAACTGACCTCATTTTCATGCAACATTTCAATTTCCTCAATAGGCCACTGTATGAGCTGCATCTGGTTCTGGTCGAGCCAAAGACTCCTTGGAAACGACTGCATATTATAAGCAAATTCAGTATCTTATAATTAAGCAAAAACATATATACAAGGAGACTAAGAAAAGTAAAGAAAAATTATGGCTTTGATTACATGAAGTCCGGACCATCCTTTTGCGATATCATCAGCTTCAGAATCAGACTCGTTTACCCAAGCCATCAAAATCCTTCGGTTTTTCACAGGGTCAAAGAACGACTTTGAAGCATAGTACTTTCCATAATCATACCTCAAAGAACCAAGAGTCAATATTACCTCTTGAGGAATATAGTTTTCTTCCGCAGGACTATAATTCCCAATCATGTAGTAATCTCTTGCATAATCAAATAATCCCACTTTTAACACATGCATTACTTTGGGGCCCAGAACAGATGTATCGACTCCATTCGTGCTGTTAACCCACACAGGAAAAAAATCAGGACATTCCCATATCCCAGTGCCTTGAACTTCGAGAAGTGGCGTATCAAATTTAGTCCAATTAATAAAATCCTCAGATTGATATAAAAACGCGATCCCCGCCTTATCTTTCTGACTTCCAACAAGTATTCTCCATTTTCCATCATCTGCAAGCCATGCGGTTGTTGGGTCTCTGAAGTCATCGGGCTGAATCCCGTCTGGTAACTTTACGACTGGGTTGCCAGTGTATTTAACCCATTCTCTAAGATATGGGTCGGATGAGTTTTTTGGGATGGCTAAGTTTTGGACTTGTTGATTATCAGAGTTGATTCCAGTGTATAGTATTACGGGTTTGTTGCCTGGGAGGATTGTGGCAGAACCGGACCAGCAACTGTTGATGTCAAAGGGCTCAGTTGCGGAAATGGCAAGGTCTAAAGGGGTCCAGTTTATCAAGTCATGTGACACTGAATGTCCCCAGTAGATTTGGTTACTAAAGAGTGGACCAAAGGGGTTTTGTTGAAAGAAGAGATGGTATACTCCATTGTAGTACATCGGTCCTAGATTCAAATATGTATGGATCTATCGTTAGTTAAGACTCTCGAAATATATTAAACAACTCGTACGTGGTTGCTGATAACATAATGCTAAACAATACCAAGACAAAAGTTCAAAGAAATACATTCCTATATGCATTCTTGAGAAATACATTCACCTTGATATACGTTTTACTTAAATTGCTACTCATTCTTTTAACATATCTTTGGCGAAAGGCAACTGTTATGATCCCACATCGGCCAAGTATGGGAATGGTTGATGGTTTACAATGTCCAGGTGTCCCCTCCACAAACAAGCTAGCTTTTTTAGTGAGTTCTACACTTGGGACTTATGAACCGATTACGAGCCTAGTATGGGATAGGTCCGTATCAATTGGTATCAGAGCTAGCCCTACCTTTAGAGGTTCCAACACTCGAAGTGGTGGCCTATGGAGTGGTGGCTTGGACCCAAAGGGGGTGTCAACCGTGACCAACAAGGACGTTGGTTCTTCAAAGGGTGGGGTAGTGTCATGATCCCACATTGGCCAAGTATGGGATTGGTTGATTGTTTATAAAGCCTAGGTGTCCCCTCCTCAAACACGATTGCTTTGTTAGTGAGTTCTACACTTGGGACTTATGAACCAATTACGAGCCTAGTATGGGATAGGTTCATATCAGCAACTAACATCAGATACTTGTGAAATCGAAACTAGAGTACAATAATGAGAAACCTAATAAAGGCAGGAACGAAAGACTAACTCGAAAACTATTTGATGAAAAGTACTAACCATTAGGATCTGCAGTCATTAGCCAAATCATCATGTGCCATGTTGATCGTCACATATCAATGAAGTAAACAACAACATTTAGAACATGTACATAAACGAGTCAAACCTTAACAGCGAGAACAAGAAAAAAGGGACAAAGTTAAGAAAAAGTAACCAACTAACCGTTCATCCAGTTTTGAGGTGGCTGGAAATGAAAAGCAGTACGATAAGGCTGCTCCAACGGGATGCTGTTGGATTGAACATGAAGTACCAGACATAGTACTATGAAAATAACGGTTTTCTTCATCACTAGCTACCTAGTAATGTAGTAATTACCAAATGTTTAGTGTTAACCAAAATGGTTATAAAAGGTGTTATGTCTCTATTTTGGTCAACTAAGTAAGCTTATTACTACATTGCATCCGGCCAGATGTAAAAACACATAAACAATTGGTCACAGTTGTACTATTTTATGCCGAGTCTTTTTTCTTTCTTAAATAAAATATATATATTCTTTTTACAAGTAATTACTCCGAATTACTATATTTTAACTTTGATCATGTAACGATCCACGTACAAGTTTCTTTTTTTGGAAAGCTATTTTGTTTCAGTATAACATTTCAATTTCTTCGATAGGCCATTGTATGAGCTGCTTCTTGTTTCGGTCAAGCGAAAGAGTTCTTGGAAATGACTGCATGTTGTAAGTGAATCCATAATCTTATAGAAAGCAGATAAAGAGATACTATTAATAACAAATGTGATGCCAGACTATAAGTTCCAAGCTGACATAATATAATACCCAATGGCACAAGTAATGCTTTTTAGTAAACATAATTTACTTATTAAAAAGTACTAACTTATCTGCAGCAACTTATACCAACTATATTGTCTGGTCCTATAAATAACAAATTTTCCAAGACTTAAGACATGTTAAAAGAATTTTAATAATGCCTAAGGGTCAGTTGTCGAAAGGGTTAAGCTTTCTTAAGTAAAAGGATATAGAAGATCAGTAAATGAGTTAAAATCAGCCTGCAGACGCAAAGAATGGTATAGTTCAATCCAATACTTTAAATGAAATAAATCCCTTATAATACAACTTGTATGCTTTATATATGTGTCGCTACGTTGTGATTAGATAGCTATCACTATTAAAAAGGATGATGCATATACATGAATTCAGATCTTATAAACCAGATGTCAGCTCAGTATATGTGTTTAAATTATACTGCTACTCAACTTGATACAGTACAAAATCAATCACACTTCAAGTTCAAATTCGAGCATGGAATACTCCTTTTATAGCCCTATGTAACAAACTACTAGACGTCAGACAACGTATGGTTGCCTTCATCCAAATTAACAAATTTGAATGAAAACGAGGTACCTTTATTGTGAAAGTATAATCATATAATGGGCCTTTTAGGTTAAAGGAACATGGAAACTTATTTTATTTAAACTGAAACTCAACAAAAATGGAGTCTTTTACATCATGTATTCATGTTTAAGTACTCAAATCATGTAAGCAGACTAACTAAATTGCTTCCATTACAATGAATAAATGCATCCTTCCGTACATATAATCATCTTCTTCTTCAGATTACTGATTTGTACAGCTTATAGTTTCTTCTATGTTGATTCGAGCTTTCTTCACACTCCAAGCACTTAACTCAGAGATCACAATGCTTTCTGTTCCATTGTTAAAGGCAAACAGATGGGCATCGTCTCCGATGGCAAATGTTGGGTAAACCCTTGATGTTATGCAAGTCTTTCCTCCACCTCCAAAGCTCTCAACGATCGAGTGGTCTACCTGTAAACATCTCAAAACCAACTACGTTAGATGCCATGATTGTCACAAAGAAAACAGACATTGAAAGAAGTCAAGAAGTATTACCAAGGTTCTGAGTGAAATTTCCTCTTGCTTAGGGTCTATGTCGACAAATGCTCCATATGTGGTCTTATCTAGCCCATTCCTCGTAGAAGACCTGTGAAATGTAGGTAGTAGGAACTTTAGACGGATCAAATGGACAAAAATGGGTCAACTCTGGTTTTCTTATAAGCTCTTGGGTTTGTCTGGGTGAACTACCATAGTGGTCTAAAATCTAAGTGAGCAAAAACTAACTAATATTGGATCCATTTGACCATGTTTTTAGAAAATGGCTCGTTTTGACCTGTTATCATACTCGTGCATATTGCCACTTCTATTAGTTACACTCTGAATTTATTTATGAGAAACTTGAGTGAAAGATAACTAACCGGCTTTGATCACTGCACATTAGGACAACGTATCGTCCGCCACTCTTATAGATTCTAAAGAAGATTGCAGTCTGTTCAGTTAAGTCGCTGGAAGCCAAAGCTAACAACCCAAATGGTCCGAATTTGCCTTTGGTTGATGCATCCTTTGCACTGCAGATAAGCTGTGGATCAACCACACTGTAGTCTAGTTCTTCAGCCTCTTCTAAGTCGGTTAGTTTAAACGAAATCTTCACATCCGCCTTTCAAATAAAAGATACAACATTTTAATTTCAAAGAAGTCAAAATAAGATTTATACTTAAGAAGGCTAATTACCTGTGATGCAGTTATGCCGTCAATTTCCTGTACTGATCCAGCTTCAAGTTTCTTATCTCCATAACTGACCTCATTTTCGTGCAACATTTCAATTTCCTCAATAGGCCACTGTATGAGCTGCTTCTGGTTCTGGTCAAGCCAAAGACTCCTCGGAAACGACTGCATATTATAAGCAAATTCAGTATCTTATAATTAAGAAAAAACATATATACCAGGAGACTAACTAAAGAAAAGAAAAAAATATGAGTCTTCTATTACATGAAGTCCGGACCATCCTTTAGCAATATCATCAGCTTCAGAATCAGACTCGTTGACCCAAGCCATCAAAATCCTTCGGTTTTTCACAGGGTCAAAGAACGACTTCGAAGCATAATACTTTCCATAATCATACCTCAAAGTACCAAGTGTCAATTCATTTTGAGGAACATAGTTTTCTTTCACAGGACTATAATTACCAATCATGTAGTAATCTCTTGCATAATCAAATAATCCCACTTTCAACACATGCCTTACTTTTGGTCCCAGAACAGATGTATCGACCCCATTCGTGCTGTCAACCCACACAGGAAAAAAATCAGGACATTCCCATATCCCAGTGCCTTCCACTTTGAGAAGTGGCGTATCATATTTAGTCCAATTAGTAAAATCCTCAGATTGATATAAAAACGCTATCCCCGCCTTATCTTTCTGACTTCCAACAAGTATTCTCCATTTTCCGTCATCTGCAAGCCATGCGGTTGTTGGGTCTCTGAAGTCATCAGGCTGAATCCCGTCTGGTAACTTTACGACTGGGTTGCCGGTGTATTTGACCCATTCTCTAAGATATGGGTCGGATAAGTTTTTCGGGATGGCTAAGTTTTGGACTTGTTGGTTATCAGAGTTAATTCCAGTGTATAGTATAACGGGTTTGTTGCCTGGGAGGATAGTGGCAGAACCGGACCAGCAACTGTTGATGTCAAAGGGTTCGGTTGGGGAAATGGCAAGGTCTAACGGGGTCCAGTTTATCAAGTCGAGTGACACTGAATGTCCCCAGTAGATCTGGTTACTAAAGAGTGGACCAAAGGGGTTTTGTTGAAAGAAGAGGTGGTATACTCCATTGTAGTACATTGGTCCTGGATTCAAATATATATGGATCTATCGTTAGCTAGTCATGAAATGTATTAAACAACTCGTACGTGGTTGCTGATAACATAATGGCAAACAATACCAAGACAAAGTTCAACGAAATTTCACATTCGTATATACATCGTTTTTACTTAAATTGCTACTCAAACATTTAACATATCTTTCGCCAAAGGAAACTAACAACAGATACTTGTGAAATCAGTAAAACGGGTCAAAATGTATTAAACAGACCGTATTCTTTGAGCCAAAACAACTGAACAAGTGAACTATTCTGAACTTCCTTAGTTAAACTCGCGCGGCTTAACACCTCTAACACTAAGGAGACAATAACATGTATACGCGAAACTAGAGTACAATGACGGGCAACCTAATAAAGACAGGAACGAAAGAATAAGTCGAAAACTAGTTAACGAAAAGTACTAACCATTAGGATCTGCAGTGATTAGCCAAATCATGACGTGCCACGTTGATCGTCACATATCAATGAAGTAAACAAAAACATTTAGAAACATGTAACATAACCAAATCAAACCTTAACAAAAACAAAAAAAAATCTAACTAACTAACCGTTCATCCAGTTTTGAGGAGGCTGGAAATGAAAAGCAGTACGATAAGGCTGCTCCAACGGGATGCTGTTGGATTGAACATCAAGTACCAGACATAGTACTATGAAAATACTAATGGTTTTCTTCATCACTACCTAGTACTGTAGTAGTAATTACCAAATGTTAAGTTTTAAGCAAGATGGTTATAAAGGTCTTTTGGTCAACCAAATATTTATTTAAAATTTACATTTGCATCCGGCCAGATGTAAAACACATAAAACAATTGGTCACACTTGTACTAGATTTGTTTTTTTTTTAATATAAAATGAGTACTATATTTTAAATGTACCGGGTAAGGGTGAACATTTTGGATCGTTCATCGGATCAGACTCAGATCATATCGGATATGTAATTTTAGTCCGGTTTTTGGTTCACAAAAAATCTGCCGATTATGTTTAATAGGACTAGACCAAATCAAAGACCGAATCAAACTAGACTATTTTGATCCAGTTCGAGGTTTTGAATCCTTTTGGTCATTGGTCCAATCTGATTTTAACCGGTGCGATCCGGTTCAAAATCGATGCTCAGCTCTAGTTAGCAAGTAAAATTTAAAAGGGCGTTTGGTTGGCTGGAGATTTGTACTTCGTTGTAACTTGTAATCATAATCTGAATTACACATTATAATTGCATTTGATGAAAAGTTTTAAATTATATGATATTTTAAAGCGTACTATGTCATTATAAATTATTATTATTATTATTATTATTATTATTATAAAATATTATATTATTAGAAATAATGATATTTACAAAAAATAGTTGAAATCAAAATACTCCTACTAAAATTTGAGTTGCATCACATATTTTATGTTCTTATAAAACACTTTCATCAAGAGTTTACTTTTTTAATATTAGATGTCTGTCAACTTGGTTTTTAAAAACAATTTTATCAAGACTTTACCTTTTTTTTAATATTAGATGTATATCCACGCGGGTCATTGGTGGAAACTGTTAAACATCGCAAGTAAAAAAATATTTAATCATGATCTATACGTGGTTTAAGTTACGTGTGAGCTTCTTTAGTTACTTATTTCAGTATGATGTTTTACTAACTAGTTTTGTATATATATAATATATGTATAACAGTATAAGTGCTTAACAACTTCTTTTCTATTCTAACATGTTTAATAACTCGGTACATAATCGTAAAGAAAAATAATAAAGAGACCTAATTTATGCCTAAAAAGAAGTTTAATCACAAGATTAAAACAAGTGACGCAATAAAAAGATGAGATGAAGAAAAAAAAAATATTAAATATCGAGTATCTTGTATTTCATCAATTACAACACGACACGTAAGTTTAAATATATTTTTAAGCCTTTTTATTAGTTCCATATATCAATACTTAATTAATACTTAATTGTAAAACAAAAGGATCAATTTGACGATATTACAAATATTTAATATATATTCATTAGAGTGTGAATTAATACTAAAGTTGAATGTGTGTATTACTGTATTTTTTTTTTGAAACGGCAAATATTATTAAGCTCCTCAACTAGCAAGAAGCTAAGAGAGGGCAGGAAAATAACAAACAAATTACACCGAAATAGATAAAGGATTACACTGCCAGTCTATCCAATTACAAGGAGTATTACTCCTATGTTTTATCCATAAGAACGTAGATGAAATAACGTCTTCTGCTATCACCGTGAATGGATTATCAATCTTGTTGAAGGTATAATCGTTCCTCGCCTTCCATATGCTCCATATTGTGCCAAGTAGAATGGTGAGAAAAACTTTCCTTTTTGTGGTGCAATTACCCCAATTAGTGCCTAACTCCAGGAGACCTTTGGCTGTGGAAAGTGTAGGAGGTGGGATGTTGCACCATTTAAAAATCCACTTCCATGTGTTAAGGGCCCTAGGACATAGAATAATCGCATGATCGACATCCTCCTCAGTGGAACCACATACCTTACAATTGGCATTATCCATATGAACTCCCCTATCACGTAAGTTTTTAATAACAGGGATACGCCCGAGACCTACCCTCCAAGCGAAACAGCAGACTTTTAAAGGAGCATATCTAATCCAAGGCGAAAAGCCCAAATCGATAGCGTTGGATAATTTGTCCTCAATAAGAGTTCTCGCTTGATGCACCGTGAACAAACCATCAGACGACAGTTTACATTTCAACTTATCTGGGGTGTGTTTCAAATTAAGAGAAGCAATGAGGTGAAGTAAGTCGCGAAATTCGTTGATCACCGTAGGGTTGTTAAAACCTGAATTCCAACTCCATTGATATCCTGAGGTAGATATCCTATCCTTGATGAGACAATCCTGATTTGATTCAATGGAGAATAAGGAGGGGAATCTAGATGACAATGACGATTCATCAAGCCAGAAATCCTTCCAAAATAAGAGATTATTTCCGTTACCAACATCGATGGAAAATACATCGCTATAATTGAGCCCAACTGCAGATAAGTCTTCACACACCTTCGCAATGTTGTTCCAGGTACCAGCAAGTTTAGGATTGGAGATTTGGGATATGGGTTTAAAACGGAGGCGATGAATCTCATTAATAATATGCTTCCAAAGGCAGTCAGGGTTACCGTCATTAAGCTTCCACCACCATTTTAAGAGGATACCATACCATCTCGTGAACATTAAATATCGAAATAAAGGATCGTGCGTGCAATTATTTGATGGGATGCTTACAGCTTACGCCTACCCCATGACATCAAGTCATTTCATGTTGCTAAACATAACATAAATTATATATTTATATATATATATTTTTATTTTTTTTTGCTAAACATAGTTCTTAATTGTTAGACGGTTAGATTAGGAGCCAACTCGATTGTGTGCTTGAGTCCATTATTGTTAGAGGGCTAGCCTGCCGCGTTTTTAGTTTTTTTTTTTTTATCAATATCCGTTTATTTATTTTTTTTAGTGTAATTATTTATTTTTATAATCATTAAAAGATTTTTTTTTCCTTTTCTTTTCTTCGGATCGAGTTTTCGCGATTTCGTCACTCAGACTGCGAGGAGTGTTAGTGGATAATTAGGCCCACATTCGGTTTTTGAGTTTTAGATACTAGAATTTTGCCATTATAATTTATAAACAATGATCATGAATAATATACCTACGGGTTTCAGGCCATATATAACCTCTTTTTCTTAAAAAAAAAAAAAGGCATTTCAAATTTAAATGTCATTCGATACTCAGCCAAATTTCAACAATAGTTTTTGGCAACAAAAAAATGGTATTTCAAATTATAACAGTGAGCCTTGATACAATCTAAGTTGCTGGAAAAGTTTGTGTTTTTTTGAAACAATTACACAACTGTACTCGCAACATATAGAATTTTGGTCTCCAATCTTAAAACCTTAAAACAAAACACACACTTCTGATGTTCACCCTGTCCATCACACAGCCACCAATCTTCTCCTTAGGCTAGGGGGAGTGGTGATAAAAAAACCCACCGCCACGTCAGCTCCACCTCAGCTTTCTCTTTCCTCTCACTAACCCACTCAAAACTCACCTTTCAAGGTTTTTAAGGAAAAAAAAACTCACCACCACCTCACCTTCACCTCATCTTTCCACTATCATTTTTACCTTATTTATTCATAAACTAAAACTTTTATTTCATAAAATAAAATACGATACACGGATAAATAAAAACGTAAAATACTAAAAATAAAAACATACAAAGTAAAAAAAAAAAATTACCACTCCAAATTGTAACGATCTTTGATTTCCGCCCGGCGTTGCAAACGGTATGCCAATTGTGGCCCAGCCAAGTGATCATAGGGTGACATATAGAATTCTATGTCTCTTTCCTTCCTGTCGATGGCCGCAATTTCCAATTGTTTGGCATGATTTTCCAACTCAAGACGACGACACTCCAACTCTTTATCCTTCAATTCCAAAAACTTAAGGCGCTCGTCTTTGCCCGCATTGTGAAACCCGGACACCATCAACCTAGCAAACTCTGCTTCTTGGGACTCAACCGATGAACGCGACGACTGACCTTTTTTCTTCCTCGCAGCAGCAGCTTTGGCTTTATCCCTGCCCTCTGGTCGTTGTCGTTGAAAACCACTGGTTTGACTGTCGTCAACACTTTGAAAAGAAGCTGCATCCCCTGACTCCGATGTCTTCGATCTCTTGCTGCCTTGGCTTTCTTCCTCCTGATTAAATTCCCACAGTTCCATCTCACCCCCCATAAATTTCTGACTACCTTTCAAAATTTCCCAACAATGACGATACCTAAACTTCGAGTTGTGTTCAATTTGATAGTCCTCACATGCTCTGTTAATGTAAGTCTCATCGTCGGCTCCACTCACAACCCCCATTCGTATCATATTGTTATACACTCCAACAAACTTACACACTTGAGGCCGGATCAGCTTCCATTTCCCGTTCACGCTGTCATAGGTTCTTTTACCGTATAGCCCTGTGTTGGTCTCCAAGTATCGCAAAACCTCGGTCCAAAAACCTTTAGAATTCCTACCGTTTCCCTTCGCGCTATTTTCAGAAACGGATACCCGTCCTTTACACAATTCGATTTCTTCAACGTGTGTCCATGCAGTTTGCCGAGCTGCGTCTGGAGCCTTTGGAGCTTGCCGTCCTCTAGACGCCCTCGACGAAGTTGGAGTTGGGATGGAAACTTCAACCGTGTCATCTAGAGGCCCCTGATATGACCCCGAGAAAGATGGCCTATATCCTTCCTCACTATGAAAGGAAGGTATAGGAGAGGTGGGTATGGGAGAGTTGGGTATGGGAGAGGTGGGTATGTTGGCATGGTGTTGTGATGACGAACCACCAACATAGTTAGTAAAATTGTATGGGTTTTGTGAACAAAAATCTTGAAAGCCGGGAGTTTGTGAGAATTGGGTAAAATTATAAGGGTTTGGGTAAGGTAAATTCGGGTATGAGTCGGGAACCGTTGGTTGTATCGGTGCCGGCATAGGGTTACGGTAAGGTTGGTTTGGATATGCTTGATGATATGGGTTTGGTTGTCGATATGGTGACGGGTTGTTAAGATCAAAGGTTCCGGTAGCTGTAGGTGGAGAGGCGGTTGAATTTCTACGTGGGCGGCGTTTGCCGGATTGGGTGTTTTGTTGGCCGGACATGGTTGTTTTTTTAGGAAGAAGATGATTTTTTTGTTAGTAAAGAAAGAAGAAGATGAAGATGAAAAAAAAAGTAGTGAAAGTGGGGATTAAATAGAATAAATTTGGGTAGTAAATTAAAGTTTTGGGGTGTTGTGAATGGTGAAGAAGTCACCAGTAGCGACTTTTTTTTGCTTGGGGAAGTGTAACCCACGCGTGGGTTTTTAAGGTAGGAATGTGGGGTTCTTGGTAACCCACGCGTGGGTTTTTGCCACATGTAACCCACGGGTGGGTTTTTATCACCACTCCCCCCAGCCTTACCAATCGATAAAGAAAAAAACAACCACAACATCGTATTTCATTAATCCCAGTGGACATATTTTTGTCTTATACAATTGTTTTTCTTGTGCAAAAGATTTCTTATACTTGTTGACTTTTTAAAGTCTTTGGAGAAAACGGTGTCACGGCGAGGGGCCTTCGCCGGTCCGAGGTGGCACCCTCATCGGTGCTCGCCGTGACACCGTTACCCTCTTCGCCGCTTTTTATTCGCCAAAGTTCAACGAGCTGAAAAGGAAAAAAAGTGGGCCCCACTCAAGTTTATACCATTTCACAACGGTTAGATTTAAAAAAATAATAATTTATTTATTTTTCTATATATACACACACTACATTCACAATATACACACACAATACATTCACAAATTTACACCTACAATCACAAAAAAAATGTCAAACTTCCCAAATGATTACCTCTCCTACTCACAACTTCTTAGCCAAAGCACGGATCCGAATCAATCGTCGTCCTCTTTTCCGGCGACGTAGTCCGGCCAAGGCTCCGGTCAATTCGCAGCCCTCCCACCATTTTCGCATCAATACTTTCCAAACTTGTCACCCCAACAAATATACTATAATCAACTACTATTAGCTTTGCAACAATCTCAATTTAATCCATCTCAGTTTAATCAATCGCAGTTTAATCCTAATCCATCTCAAAGTCAACAAGTCCCTGAAACACAATTCAAAATACCAGCACCGAACCTCCACCACAAAAAAAGTAGTAGTTCGTAAAGGAAAACGGGGGTCAAAAAAATCTATCGCGGTTGATTACTTGATTTGTCCGCAGACGAAGACGACATCGATGACGAAGCCGATGTTGTGGTGGAGTCGACACCCCAACGGTGGACACCTACTGAGGAGGTCATACTGGCCGAGTGTTGGGTCGGCGTTTCAGAAGACAAAGATCGCGGGACTGATCAAACTGAAGAGTATTTTTTGAACACGATTTATGACGATTTTAATGGTCGTAACGCAAATCGTCGTACCAAGAATATGTTGACCGAGAAATGGTCAAGGATGCACCCCGATGTTCAAAAGTTTCACGCTATCTTCAAAGGTCTTAACAAGAAAAGCGGTCAAAACGAAGATGACGTGATTCATGCTGCAAAACTTGAATTTGCGGCTTGTAACAGGGGGAGAAAATTTACGCTTGACCATGTGTGGAGGGTGCTTAAAAACTACTCAAAATGGGACGTACCCGAGGGTCTTGACGAAAATGATCATACCTCCGTATTCGGTCCAGATCCTCGAGCTCGACCAGCCGGCAAACAGAGACCCGCCAAGAAGACTCGATCAGAAACAACTGGCAACAGCACGGGTAGTGGTTCGAACACTTCGAAGGGAGAAATAAACGAGGCTTTACTCCTCA
This sequence comes from Glebionis coronaria, assembly GCA_025667525.1. Lineage (NCBI taxonomy): Eukaryota > Viridiplantae > Streptophyta > Magnoliopsida > Asterales > Asteraceae > Glebionis > Glebionis coronaria. The sequence continues at coordinate 64,425,802 of CM046874.1, read as the reverse complement.
AAATACATGCCGGTAGAGACATGTACCACTCGAGGAAAGCTAGAGCCGAAGCCGAGAAAGCTAAAGCCGATGCCGAGAAAGCTAAAGCCGATGCTGAATTGGAGTTCAAAGAGATGGAGTTTCTCTCGATCAGAACCGACAATTTGCCTGAACCGAACAAGTCGATTATCGAAAGAAAACAGGCAAAAATCACGGCGAAATATGCAGTCGATGATTAGGATGTTTTTTTTCGTATTGTATTTTTTTCCGTATTGTTTTTTTTTCGTATTTTTTTTAAGTATTTGTATTTTTATTTGAAGTATTTGTAATTTTTAATTTTATTAAAAAAAATTATTTTGTGTGAAAAATGAAAAAACAAATAAAATGGTGAGTGGTGGGACCCAAGTGAAGAGGATAGAGACTAGTTATGAGTGAGGGGGTGTTTAGTTGGTTTTTTGTTTTGGTTAGTTGAAATGATGTGGCGCTGAAGTGGCACAAATGAAGAGGTATTACCTCTTCGTGACACCTTTTGCTCTTAGGTATCATGGAAAAACAGGTCTTACGAGATGTGGTTATTGGTCAATTGAGATAAATACAAAGAAGTGAAGAATGATAAAAATTTCTTTGGTATTCAGAAAGTTTTGTGGTTCGTGGGTTTATGGTATTTTTAATTTTTGTAATGTTATCTTCTATTTTATTAAAAAAAATACTTTTTGTTTTAATTGTTTTTTAGTCGAATCCAGGGTATCTAGCCTTGAGACGATTTTTGATTTTTGATTTGTTTGTTAGTCGAATTTAGGGTATCAAGCCTCGAGAAGACTTTTGGTTTCGGCCGATAGATATACGTTGAGTCTGCCATGTTTTGCAGATAGAAATACCTTGAGTCTGTCGCGTTTCGGTCGATAGATATAGGTTGAGTCTGCCGTGTTTCACAGATAGATATACCTTGAGTCTGTGGCGTTTCGGCCGATAGATATAGGTTGAGTCTGCCATCGTTGACAGATAGATATACCTTGAGTCTTCCGCGTTTCGGTCGATAGATATAGGTTGAGTCTGTCATCGTTGACATATAGATATACCTTGAGTCGGTCGCGTTTCGGCGATAGATATAAGTTGAGTCTGTCATCTTCGATGGATAGATATACTTTGAGTCTGCCGTGATTCTTATTGTTTTATTTTATTTTCTTATGTTTACAGTTTTATACTTTAGTCTAAGCTTTCACGATTTTGCCGCTCGAACTACGGGGAGTATTAGATAACCAAGCTCGGTTTATGGGTTAGTTCCATTAGAATTTTCAAGATTTATACTTTATAAATACCTGATAAATAAAATTAAGATCTCATGAGGGGTTTATAAGTTTAACATCAATGTCTCTGAGCATCAATAAAGTTGGCCGCATTGGACGAGTCGACAGATACTCGGTCTTTATTGGTATGGTGATTCGGTCGTTAAAGAGAGGTCAAACTCGGTCGCACATAGAGATGGCAAAAAACTCCGAATCCGAAGGAGAATTCGATACTCGAATCCGATTTAACCGGGGATTCCCCTAGTTGATCGGGTATGGGGATGAGGGTGGGGATTCCCCGATAATAAAAAGCGGGTATGGAGGCGGGATGGTAATACCCTTGGCTTCCCAAACCCGTCCCCGAACCCGCCCCCGAATATCTTTATTCTACATATACATTTATATATCTTGTATGTTCTAAATATCTATTGAATATTTGAAACAGTATCATCGATGGTTAATATCTCCTTTGACATTAACCTTCTTGGATGAGCTCTTGTGTGTTAATTTGTTATTATTAATACTGAGCATGATCACATGAATGTTAATCTCGTTAATGTTGTTTGATATTACCGTATTGTGTTATTCGTAATGGTTGTGTCATTTGAAACATAGTTTAAATGTTAATTGTCTAACGGGGAAAAAAATCCCCGATTCCCTATTGGGGATCCCCGTTCCCCGCTGAGGATAGGGATGATATGTAGCTTGTAATTCCTGATAGGGATGGGGACGGGGACGGGGATAGGGATGGAGATTAATATTTAAGTATGGATGAAGATGATAGCAACTATTCTCCGCAAACCCGACTTCGTTGACATCTCTAGTAGCACAAACGACTTAGTTTTGTTTTCATTTTTTTTATCTATTTAATAAAAGTGTTTTTTTATGAAATATATTTTTTAGTGTAAGTTGATCTTGATAATGAAAAAACAGATCGCTTATAAGTTGTTAGAGAGTAAAAAAAAATGATTTAAAAAACTCGATCGATCAGGGACAACAATGATTTCTAAGTGTACTTTAGCATATGATATATCACATGGTGTGTTGTTTTTCTATTCGTTAGATGCACCTTTGACGGATATAAAAAGAAAAGATAAGTGGATCTGCCTCCACCGATGGTTTTAGTTTCATTTTATTTAAACATTTAGGATACTTGGTGAAAAAATACAAAAAGAATTGTTTGGAAGAGACAGATTAGACAAAAAAAAAAAAACAAAAGATGTCATTGTTCTACATAAAAAAGCATATTACTTTATGGCTGTGTTTGGCAAAGAGCGATGGTGAAGCTTTTTGGAGCGGTGAGCGGTGAAGAAGAGCATTTTGATTTTTAATGCTTGTTTGGCAAAAGGAGCGGTGAGCATTATGATTTTTTTTTTGTCGTTTGGCAAAGGAGTGGTGAGCGGTGCTATTTTTTAGGAATGCTAGTTTTTCAATGCTCCCTTTAAGGAGCGGTGACAAATGAGCGGTGAACAAATGAGCGGTGAGCTATTACTCCTGCTCACAGCTACTGCTCACTGCTACTGCTCGCTGCTCCTGCTCACTGCTACTGCTCGCTGCTCCTGCTCACAGCTACTGCTCACTGCTACGCTCATTTTAACAAACACAGCCTATATATGGATTTAAACTTTTGGTGTAATTGATTATGTTAAACAAGCTTCTAGATAGTGTGAGACGTAACGTGACGACATAATCGGGTCTCATGTTTTTATGAGCCATGACGAGTTATGATGTGAATTAAGACGTCACAAAATATTAAAGTATAAATTTATATATTTATATTATATTATAAATATATTTATATTATATTATAAATATATTAAGGTCACAAAAAATGTAAATCTTTTTTATTTTTATATAAAAAATACGATGTTTATCATAATTGAACTTAAAAGGCCTCCACATATCTCGTTTTATCGCGACTTATCACGTTTTTCATTTATCGTCTCACTTTAAGCTTTAAGTTCAAGCCTTGATCTATCGCGCGACTTATCACGTTTTTCATTTATCGTCTCACTTTAAGCTTTAAGTTCAAGCCTTGATCTATCGCGTGACGTGTAAGTCAAGCGTCACGTCTTTACGAAGCTTTTACAAAATCTTTGCAAGCCTTTTAAAACCTTACCTTGTATATTGAATCGTATCAAATTATCAATTACCCTTTTAAGATTTATGAAATGGCACCTATTTAACTTGCTGTAATGTATATGACCATTTTGACCCATTACCTAACCCAGACATTCAACAGTCTCTTGAGATTCAAATAAACTGATTGGAATTCCAATGAGGGGATGATATGCTAGCCAAAAGACCTCAAACCAGTTCATGTTGAATCAGCACTTTTACTTTGCATGTGAGGAGAGATCGCGTAAATAACATATAACTATATCGTAGTACAACTCTTATAAATCTTGCCGTTCGTAGGCATTAACAGAAATCCCCATATATGAATAAAACTATGACAATACATCACTATCACAAGCCTAAGCAGACACGGTTTTTGGCTTTGCCCCAATCTTTCTCCAAGAAACACTGGGCATGATTTGTTTTGTGTCAACCCGGTCTTTGAACTGAACTGCAACGTTTAGTAGCGAATCAAGAAGTGAGTCTGAAAGGAGATGTGGTTGTAGACCCAATTCAATAAGTTTAGTGTGCTTGGCATTGTAGTAATGCTCTTCTGCTTCAACTCTTGGGTTCGGTACAGATATTGTCTGCACTTCGATTCCAAGCTTCTCTCCAGCTTTTGTAACGAGTGAAGCAAGTTGGTTCACGGAAAACTGCTCTGTAAACTGATTGAATACCCGGAACTCGCCTCTTTTTGCTGGATTTGCGATTGCAAGCTCCACACATTGGACTGTGTCTCTAATATCTAGGTACCCTCGAGTCTGTATATGAAAAAAGAAAGTGTCAACAAGATGTATAGTTTTATCTAAAAGACCACCAGAAACATAAGTACCAGTATATCTTTGTGTCTAACTTGACCTGAATAAAACACCAGATGAAAACTTAAGACACAAAAAAATTATCCCATTTGTAATGTTGATTAAAATTCCTTTCATATGAATGAAGTTAATTTATGTAATGTTTTATCGGCAAATATTCAAGCTGTAAGCAAAATAGCTCAAAACAGAAGTGTAAATCGGTTCAAAACCAAACGTACACTCGAACTTTTGTAACATTATTTATACCAATTAGTGATACCATTACTTTATCAGGAAGTTAGCTGAGAGATCTAACCTGTCCTCCTTTGCCATAAACAGTAAGCGGATGACCAACCGCTGCCTGAACACAGAACCTATTCAATGCTGTTCCAAACACTCCATCATAATCAAACCTATTGTAAAGTTCGTCATGCATTTCTGTCTCAGCAGTCCTTACGCCATAAACCACACCCTGGTTCAGATCAGTAGCTCTTATGCCCCACGCCTTGCATGTAAATGCAATATTGTTTGAATCGTGCACTTTACTCAAATGGTAAAAAGAACTAGCTTGTTTCGGGTAAGGTAAAGTGTCGGTTCTGCCATTATGAGTTATAGTTATATACCCTTCTTCAATGTCAATATTTGGTGTCCCGTATTCACCCATTGTACCCAGTTTTACCAAATGGCAATCCTCGGCATACTCCTTTATGGCGAATAAGACATTAAGGGTACCGAGTACATTGTTTTGTTGAGTGTACACGGCTCTTGAGCGGTCAATCATGGAGAACGGGGCGGACCTTTGCTCTCCAAAATGGACCACAGCATCGGGCTTAAACGATGTGAATGCCTCTGACAAAAACTCAAAGTCACAAACATCACCAATGTAAAGATTAATGTCTTTTTCGGTTAATGATCTCCATCTTCTGATTCGGTCATGGATTGATACAATGGGTGTGAGTGAATCAAGCCCAAGTTGGTCATCAAAATGACGACGAACAAGGTTGTCAACAATAGCAACTTCATAACCTTTTTTGGATAAGTGAAGTGAAGTAGCCCAGCCACAGTAGCCATCACCACCAATGACCATCACTCGTGTTGGCCTGGATTGCTGACCGGAGCTTTCGTCAGAGCCAGACCCTGTCTTTGTTCCGGGTTGTTCAAGGGTAGTTGCACGCACCGAGAATAGCCTCTGTGCATTCTTTCTGTTTATGGAAAGGCTTTTGAAAGGCTGAATCGAAGTGCATAAAGTGAATGAAGTTGGTAGAGAAGCTAAGCTATGTTTTGACGAGCTGAGACCATTTTTGGAGCATGGGGAGATGTTTAACGGGCAAGAAGCGGAAAGTAAATGGGCCATTTTCACATCAAACACTTTCAATCCGAATCTGCAGTATCAGTATCTAGTACCTACAGTATGTAAAACAGCCATTGTCAAATGCTAAAACATAAGTTAACTAAACTATACTAAAACCCTTGTACTCCGACAATGCCCTCGACATTTAAGCCTAACATAAATGATGCCTCCACCTCCAATGTGATAACACATCAATACGAAGCTGACACTTACTCTCATTCAGTTACTTTTTTTTTTAATTAAATATTCTTAAAAAGGGGAGAATGGGTGGGTGTTTGGTAAAATGAGCTGTGGAAGTGAGCAGTAGCAGAGTAAGCGGTAGCCGTGAGCAGTAGTGGGCAATAGTGTCAGGGTAGTTGTCACAGCTGACCGCTCATTTTCCAAAGCTTCTTAAACAAGCATTGGAAAATTAGCATTATTAAAAAATAGCACGGCTCACTTGCCAAACCACCAACAAAAATCAAAAAGCTCACCGCTCTTTTCGCCAAACAAGCACTAAAAATGAAAATGTTCTTGCTCACCGCTCAACGCCCTAAAAAGCTACACCACCGCTCCGGTCGATAAAAAATACGGATAATGTTACATTTTCATGAGACAGAATTTTCAATTTTAAGGTTGAAAAACAACTTTGTAGTTGAACAAGTAAAAATGATATCAAACCATCTTTTAAAAGAAACTAAAACCAAAATTTCAACAAGTGCAAACTAATGCAAAATCTTGTAACTAGTCAATTTATATATTTTGTGTTGAGTTCATCAAGTTAAATAACTATAAACATACAATAAAAGCATAATTAGTGAAACAAAAACATAAAAATGAAGTAGGTTTATATATGCACCTTAAAATGATGATGAAATGAGGAGATAATTTTGTTGGAATAATATAACAAGTTGGTTACTCCGTTTTATTATTGTTATCTTGTTAGAAGGAGGAGCATCAGGTAGCATTGTACTTAATGGATATTCCTTTTCAACCTATTGTTGCATATCTTTCCCAAATGTGCACCATTTATCCTCCTACTTTGTTTTATTCTACATTCATCACTATATTTTTTTTTATTTACTTTTCGGCCGAACACATACTCCGTCCGTCGAGCATGACTGACCCAAAACTAACCTGGACCTGAAACCGGACCGAACTGACTCGAATTAGACCGAACAATTTCGGTCCGGTCTCAGTTCGAAGTTTTAAATCATTTTGATTTTTAGTCCGATCTGATCTGAACCCAATGTTGAGCGCTACTTTGTATATTTTTTACAAAAACTGGCTACAAACTAAAAAAAAGACCGTTGTCATCCTTAACTCGTATATGGAACAATATGTTTTAGTTTGTAACCGGTCTTTGTAAAGAATAAATTTGCCATCCAAAATAAAAATAAAATGACTAGTGACATTTAGTATTAAAATGTTGTTTAGTATATATTGTACTCTCTTAAACAACATTTTAGCATATTATTTATAAAATGCTTGAAATATTAAATTACAATGTTATTAAGTTATTTGTACAAGCAAAACAAGTAAAGGTGAAAACTTAATACATGTAATTAAAATAACACATTAAATTCTATAATTAAAATACTTAAAACTTCTTACAAATGTAATTAATAGTATAGTATTTACAAATAAAGAACAAGGATGAAGTATGATTGTTGAAACAAAAACCCGCAGGCACTTTGCCCGAGGAGATTAAGCTTCGGTCTCGTGTATGGTTTGCTTGTAGGTTGGACCTATCCTGCAATAATAGAACGCATGTTAACTCGTCCCAGGTGTGAACCCGAGACCAAGCTCCGGCGTGAGAGTAAGTAACTATCATAAGAGTGTATCCGGTGTGGAATACCGGAGGAATACTATTAAGTAGAATTCGATGTGGTGTACTACGTGTTGTTGTGTGTAGTAAATGCCTTTGGGTATTTAAACCCAAAGTAAAAGCATACCTGGCTGAGTAGCCATGTCATCGAGACATGTACCATGAATAGTACCCTATGTTCAGATACAATGTAAAGTAGGCGGCGGTTAATGGCTGGATCCATTGGATAAAACCTCGCCCCTTGGGTAAAACAAGGTCTCTCGAGATATGGGGGATCTTGTCTGTTCTCTTTCCTACGTGGCAATTCCTTCGGTGAAAGTGTCATGTGTTAGGACCTCTGTAATAGACATTTGTAATAGGTATGCTAGCAACACGTGCTCCTGGTCTTTAGAAAGTCAAACATTATTATTTTGAGTAGTTTGTTAGGATATGCATGAGATATGTTAGGAAATGATATGCATATCAGAAGTTACACGTTTTGGTTTAATGTTGTATTAGGGTTTCCTTGTAGTATAAAAGGAACCATTGGCAGAAGGGTTAAATACACCTTGATCAAACATTATTTAGTTCATATTAATATTAGAAATCCTTAGTAAGGATCAAGTCATTATAGTTATTCTATTTCTTCTTGTTCATAGTATTTGTATTCCGCACTTATACTGTGTGTGTTATCTAGAGTCTCTCTGTGAATAGACTTGTGATTACAGAAGTCGTTCACCATCCTTAACAGGCTGCAAGATCCATATCTATTGGACCCAACAAGTGGTATCAGAGCCTGTGAGAGTCTCTGCACAAGAAGAATCAATTTTTCTTTTTACTAACATCTTTGTTTAATCATGTCTTCCTCTAGTTCCACTGAAACAGGAGATGCAAGCACCTCTAAAACACAGCAACCTCAGCAAATCGTTGCTACTGTTTCCAATACAAATGGAAAATTCCCTCTCTTGAAGAAGGATGAGTATGATAGTTAGGCCATGAAGATGGAATGCTGGATCACCAATACTGATCTAGACCTTTGGAAAATTGTTCAGAATGGCAACAGTAAGAAGCTTACTGGAAGAGACAAGGATGGTAATGTCATCCTTCTAGATCCTAAAACTCATGAAGAAATCACAGCTGTTCAGAAGGAAATCAAAGCAAACACTATTTTGCTTCAGTCCCTTCTTGATGATCACATGGGTGAATTTTATCACTTGGATGATGCTAGAGAGATTTGGAATGGAGTAAAGGCAAGGTTTGGAGGAAATGAGCAATCAAAGAAATACGCAGATCCATGCTGAGAGATGAATTCACAGAATTCAAGATCTCTGAAACTGAAGGTATTCATCAAGGGTATGATTGGTTTCAAAAGATACTTAGCCAGTTGAATCAACTCAGGTCCAAACCTGACAATGGAGACATCAATGCCAGGTTTCTTAGAGCCCTACCTCACTCATGGAATCAGGTAGTCATCTCTCTCAAAGCAAAAGATGGTCTTGACTATCTTAATTTTGATGACCTGTTTTATAAACTCAAAACCTTTAAGCCTCATATGAGAGGATACTCAAGTGATTCCTTTCCTACTCCTGCTAACTCTGCTTTTGTGAGTTCCATGGGATCTAGTCCAATTTCTTATGCTAGTAGCCCAAGCTACACTGTGTCTTCTCAACATACTTCTACTCCTGAACCAAAAGCCAAGACTGGTAGCATGGTAGAAGTTGTTCTTCACTCTTTTGTTGCTGATGTTGATCCACAACAGCAGCTTGCTTTTGATGATTTCAAACAGGTTGATAAACTTGACTTGGATGAAATGGATCTAAAGTGGCAGATGGCCATGCTCACTCTCCGGGTTCATAAGTTTGAAAAGAAAGCCTGTCGAAAATTTAACTACAACCTAAGAAAGCCAACCATGTTTGATAGAAGCAAGGTTAGATGCTATAACTGCCAGTAGCAAGGTCATTTTGCTAGGGAATGCCCTAACAAAACTGACCAGGAGAAGAACAGGTATTCAGCCTTCAAGGTTCAAGAGCTCAAGGATGAAAAGAAAGCTTTGGTGTCTGTTGACTCTATGGTTAACTGGAATGATCATCAGACTACTACCTTGGAATCAGCTGAAGCTTCTACTGATGTATTTGCAATGATTGTTGGGAATCTATCTGATGCCGAGGAAGCAGAAGAATTTGCTCTTATAGGCATCTCACCTCAGGTACAAAATTTCCCTCTTGGTTGTCATGATAAATATTCAGAACTGTTGACTCAATACAATGTACTAAATGAACAAAATGACAAATATTTTTTAGATGTTCATAGTGCTCTATGCGTAGATTTTCTGTTACTTGAATGGGTTACGTTATTGTGCTCAGTGTCTCATTTATTTGAGGATTTTGTTCGAGCTCGACGTCACGTGGTTAGTGCAAGACATAAGACACAAGTTTAGGATATTCCACTTCTTCATCAAATTCGTTATACTTGATTTTCTTCATCAGTGATCACTCCATGGAACCTACTAGATTCGACATGCACTTCTTAAGGGGAAGACGATCCCTTTTGAGTTGATGTGACAAAAAGGGGAAGAATGCATGGATCAAGGGGAAGCTTAGCCTTCATCTATATTAACTTCAAGGGAAGCTTGTGCTTACTGGTTTTGTCAAATCAACTAGGGGAAGATTGTTTGGACTTAGAGATCTTGAGTTGATATGAGAAAACAAGATGAAGGACCTAGTAGTAATATATTAGCTTAGATAGTAAGCTAGGGTTGTGATGTAACCCTAGTCCATCTATTATATAAAGAGGGTAGCACCTTGGTTGTTATTCACTCATTCACAAACAATGTAAACCATAGGTGTGTGTAAGTTCCTCCTGGTGTCAAGCCTATAAGGCACCAGGAGTAGTAGTTAGTAGCATTATTAATAATAATCTTTATTAATGAAAGCCTTGTTCTTGGTTATGATTGTGATTATTATGATTCCGCTGTGCATGTACAATCATGATCATGATATCCCAGATGAGTCTAGATCCTAAGACTCAACATCATGCCTCCGGCATGAGCCGGAGACATACGGGAACATGTCCCCCCAAGTATTGGTTCATCATGCTTATGATGGACTGATACTTTAAATAGGTTCATCCCATTTTGGTCTGGTGCTAATCGTTGGACTGTTCTGTTTTCTGGGTTGGTTCATGTCTGCTTCTTTACTGAACCCTTTGTCTCTTTGGTGGGATCATGGGATGGTGCCACGTGTCTTGCCCTTTCGAATTCTACGGTGGATCCTTATCCTCGTAATTCGCAGGTGAACAGTGTTGCATCGTTTCTATCGCCCAGGCCCCTTATATATATACATGCCATTAATTTGTTTTCTTCTCGTTTTGCCATTGTTGCTTTCTCCGTCCTTGCTTCCTTCTTATCCTCCATAGGTTAGTCTCTTTTTCCACTTGCTATCTCTTTCAGTTGTATATCTGTCTGTTCTGGATGACGGGGAAAGAGATCATGAGATCGAGAGTAGACCCTCCTGTGAAGCGCGATCGAAAGTGTGATATGAACATACGCCTATCAGGGATGACCAGTGATGATTTGAAGGTGGTAATTTGTAAGTATAATATCCCTTGACTCCTAAGGCCTCGCCTCCCGGATCCGGACATGACCATGGATCGTCTACCTAACTCCGCTATCGGTATATATCGTCAATATCTTGACCATGCCGGCCTTCGAATTCCTTTCTCTACCTTTTTCTTGAATATAGTTCAATACTTCAAGGTACATATCTCCCAATTAGTTCCTATAGGTGTAAATAGGGTTGTGATGTTCGAGCTTCATTGCTTCGGTTTGAGGATTCTCTTATCTGTTACCTTGTTTAGAGTATTCTATAGATTGAGCAAACAGGGTCATTAGTTCTCGTTCGAGAGCAGGGGTGAGAGGAAGTATGGTAAGTGTTTGACCGAGACCACCTCTAGTCTCAAAAAGTGGAAAACATAGTTCTTTTTTATAGATCGTCGAGCTATACCCTTTGTTATGCCTTGTAGGCACTGTGAGTCTGTGATTACTGATGAGATTCCTTCTTCATTTAAAATTTCTCATGCCAAAGCTCTTGGAAAGAAACCCATTTTGTGTCATCCTCCTCACGAGGTTCTGCTTTTTCTCGTTGGTCTATCTTTCCCTTACAATCATCCGGAGCTATGCTGGATATTATTGAACGTTGATAAAGAAGGTATGTCTTTGTTTTGTTTATTTTTTGCTTCGCTATTACTTACACGGTCTTGCTTATGCTTGTCTCGCCCTCGTCTTCTTTCTTTTGCAGAAATGAGCTTTGCGGATTTCTTGAGCTTGCCTACCTTCGACGAAGGTATTGTTAACATTGGTGAGCCCTTTGGGGAGAATGAGCAGCCTGTTCCTCGCGTAACTAATCCTCTGCCTATCGGACAAGACATTCCCAAGTTGACACCTGTTCAGCTAGCGGTGAAGAAGCCTTCGGCGCGGATTGTGGAAGCAAAACAAAAGCAAGATAAGAAGCCAAGGGTAAGCAAGACCCCTTCTGTTGCCAAGGGGAGTACATCTGATCATCGTGTAAAGAAACAAAATCGCCAGACCGTTCATACCGACTCCGAGGTGGACTCCCAGAAAACTCATTCCACCCAACCCATCAGTGTCGTGAAGCCATCTTCCCAAACTTCGGTTGGAGGTTCCGGTCACAAAGAAAAATCTCCTTCTATTGTGCATGTGAGTGATCAGTCATCGCCCCATGCTGAGCATGATTCACAAGTTGTTGGTAAGTTTCTAATTTTTTTTTCTTATCCCTTACTGTTGTATTTTCTTACATTCGATCCCTTTATATTTTGTAGGAGATGATTTTGAGCCCCCCAAGTTTGTTCTTGGTTGGAGGCTGAATGAGGATGTTAGAGTTAACTCTAACTATGCTGCAAAAGAGTATTTGTACCATCTTGCCACTCCTGCTGATGATCAACATTTGAAAGCCATGTCTAACTATGATGTCCTCCATCATAGCTGCCGAGCCGTTGCTCAGAGTACCATTGTTGCTGCCGAATTGATGAAACTCTACGAGAGCCTCAATAGCGAGTATGTGGAGATGGCCAACTCTCACTTTGTTGAAAAAGAATCTTTCACTTAAGGGAAAGCTTTGCTGGATCGTTTGAAGGTTTCTCATCAAAAGCTTAAGGATTCTCATTCCACATGTGCGAAAACCGAAGAGGAGCTGAACCTTCGTGTTCAAGCGTTGGAGGAAGAGAATGAAAATCTTAAGAAGACTGCAGCCGAAGCCACTGAGCAGCTTGCTCTAAAAAGCCGAGAGCTTTTGGAAACTTCTGACAGGCTTTCCACTTCCGAGACAAACAACAAACATCTCACAGTCCTTCTTAGCCAAGCCGAAGTTGATAGGCAAATGTTAATCTGGGACGGGATCCCTTGCTTGGTGAGGAAGCTGTTCGGTAGTTATGAGTACCGTAAAGCTCTCGGGGCAGCATGTAGTGTGTCCTTTTCTACTGGTTTCATGAAATCTGTTGGCCTCTATAGGACTCCAAAACATGTTCAAAATGCTTTGTCTAGAGTCAAGAATATTAAGAGGGATGCACTCAAGACCTGGGTTGGAAGTTGTGATGCTTTGTTTGTTGCTTCCTATCCTTTCATTCAAAAGGTATCCACGTCTTTTTCCCAGCCTGTTATTAGTGAAGTGCCTTCAGCTCCGGCTTCCAACGTTACTAAAAAAGGTGATGACTCATCTGAACCTTCATCTCGAGTTCAAGAGGAGAAGAAGACAGACTCCGAGGTCGATGCTTCTGCTATGTGAATGTCCCTTTGCCTCCGGTATGCCGGTATGGGCTTGTAACAAACAATATTTCTTTGTCTTTGTAATAATTTCTTAACTTTGGTTCTTTGGGTACTCTGTTGGAACATCTTATGCACATCGTTATGTATGTTTTCCTCATTTTCTACCCTCTAAGCTTGTAACAAACAATGTTTCCTCATATTTTTCCATCTTTTTAAATATTTTGGAAATATTCCTTATTCTGCTCATGTTTTTAGTCTTTACTTGGTATTTGATAAGTTTGAGCATTATTTATCCTTTGGTGTTGAACCGGTAGATTAAAGTTGAATAACAACACTTAACTTTTTTGAGAAGTTTTTTGTGTATATCCTTACTACTTTGGGGAGGACATCGGCACGCGGCCGCTTTTAATTTGTTCTCCGGATTGCCCTTAGGCGCATCCAAACACCTAAGGTTTTTTTATTAGATATAAGAGGTCATCGACATGTGGCCGCTTTTAATTTGTCCTCCGGATTGTCTCTTGGGTGCATCCAAACACTTAGAGTGTTTTTTCATTAGATATGGGAGGACATCGGCACGTGGCCGCTTTTAATTTGTCCTCCGGACCGCCTCTTGGGCGCATCCAAACACTTAGATTGTTTTTCATTAGATATAGGAAGACATCGGCATATGGCCGCTTTTAGTTTGTCTTCCGGATTGCCTCTCGGGCGCATCCAAACACTTAGATTTTTTTTTACAATTTTGTAGTCCTATGGTTAGCTACTCCGAGCTACAAACGTAATAACAATTGTGTTGCTTAATCAAAGTGAAAATTTTATTCATTCAGTTGTTCGATCCCTTACATTGTTTTTCTTACATAAAACATTTTTGGAGAATGACTGCATGCCATGTTCTTGGTATCTCCCTTTCATTCATAGTTTCAAGCTTGTATGAACCATTCTGGTATGCTTCTTTTACCCTGTAAGGACCTTCCCAGTTGGGGCCCAACTTGCCAATCTTCTCAACCCCGCTGGCTTTATTTTGGCGGCAGACAAAATCACCCACTTTGAAATTGCAAAGTTTGACTCTCTTGTTGTAATATTGTTTAAAATTTTTCTTGTACTTTGCTTCTTCAATGGCTGCGGTCTCTCGCCGCTCCTGTAACAAATCAAGGTTTAGCCGAAGCTCCTCCTCATTATTGTCTTTATTGAAAAGAAGTGTTCTTGCAGACGAGACTCCCATTTCAGCTGAGATTACTGCCTCACTCCCATATGTTAGGCTGAATGGGGCTTCCCCATTGCTTGTCTTTAACATGGTTCTATGGGCCTACAACACATGAGGTAACTCATCAACCCACCCCGTCAAGTTTCTCCCTAAGCGGGCTTTGAGTCCATGCATTAAAGATTTATTGGCCCTTTCCACTAGCCTATTGGCCTGCGGATGAGCGACGGCGGTGTTCATCTGCTTGATTCCCCATTTTTCACACCATTTCCTCAATGTTCCCTCTACCAACTGTTTTCCATTATCTGTCACAATAAATTTGGGTAGTCCGAACCTACACACAATATTTTGCCAAGCAAACTTTTTTACCTCCTTCCCGGTCACCCTTGCTAGCGGTTTTGCTTCTATCCATTTTGTGAATTAGTCGATGGCTACAATTACAAACTTCACATTTCCCGGAGATCCATTGATTGGACCAAGGATATCCATTCCCATTGATAAAAAGGCCACGGTGACATGATGGAGGTAAGCTTGGTTTTAGGCAACCTTGGCACCGATCCATGTATCTGACATGAATCACACTTGGAGAGTTCCTCCCATGTATCTTGGTTCATGGTGGGCTAATAATATCCCTGCCTCATGATTTTTTCCACTATCGATCTTGTGCCGGAGTGCATCCCACATGACCCCTCGTGGACTTCCCGAATGATGTAATTGGCTTGCACAAGACCCACACATCTTAGCATTGGAGATAAGTAAGATTTTTTGAATAGCACATCATTTTATATGGTATACCGACTTATCTTCATTCTCATTGCCCTAGCTTCATTAGGGTCTTTTGGCCATATGCCATTCTCCAAACACTTCCGAATGGGTGTCATCCAACATTCCCCTTCTTCTTGCACTATGTCATTAACTTCTTGAGCGTCTATTGACCGAGACTCTAGGATTTCCACTAGGATTTCCTTGGTGAGGTGATTAAATGCAACCGAAGCGAGTTTGCTGAGAACATCTGCCTTTTGGTTCTTGGTTCTTGATACATGTATGATATTGAACTTTGTGAAGCATGTGATGATTTCTTTTGCTTTAGTCAGATACTTCATCATCCTATCATCATTGGCAACAAATTCCCCATTCAAATGACAAGCCACGAGCTTAGAATCTACTTTGGCTTCAAGAGTCTCTACTCCCATTTTTCTGGCTAAACGCAACCCAGCCAATAGTGCTTCGTATTCTGCTTCGTTGTTAGAGCAATTGAAGTTGAACCTTAAAGCGTATGTAAACTCCATCTCTTCTAGGTTTGTTAACACCAAACCAGCTCCTGCCCCTTTTGAACTTGATGCTTCGTCTGTGTATAACGTCCATGCTACCTCCGCCTCTACTTGCTCTGTGATCTCGTATATTTCCATCTTTCCTTCATGGCCCAGAGGTGCTTCGTTGAAGAAGTCTGCCAACACTTGACCCTTGATCGAGTTTCGTGATACATAAGATATTTCATACATTGCCAATTCTACAGATTACTTCGCCAACCTTCCGGGTGATTCAGATTTTCCCAATGATTGTTTCAATGGTTGGTCGGTTATGACATGGATGTCGTGTGCCTCGAAGTATCTGCGGAGTCTTCTCGAAAGATGTAGCAAGGCAAAGGCTAGTTTTTCCAACATTGAGAATCTCGTCTCGGCATCATGCAACGTTCTGCTCACATACCGGACTGGTTTTTGGATGTCTTCTCTCTCAACTAGCAGGACCCCATTTACTGCTTCTTTTGACCCAGCCAAGTACACGTATAATGTTTCGTTCCTCAATGGTGACGCTAACGAAGGAAGTTCCATGATTACCTTTTTCAACTCTTGGAAAGCTTTTTCTGCCTGTTCCGTCCATTGGTATTCTTCTTTGTTTTCCTTAGTTATATTTTTTAAAGTTTTGAAAAACGGAAGTGAGCGTTCTGCTGACCTGAACAAGAAACGATTTAAAGCTGCCAGCTTTCCACTAAGAGATTGCATTTCTTTCCACGTCCTTGGCAATCGCATTTCTGATATGGCCTTCGTCTTCTTAGGGTTCGCTCGGATGCCCTCCGAAGTCACCATGTATCCCAGGAACTTTCCTTCTTCCACTACAAAGGAACACTTTTTTGGGTTGAGCTTCATGTTAATTTTCCTTAAGTTGTCAAATGTTTGTTTGATGTCCTCAATCATCTTCTCTTCAGTTTTGCTCTTGATCATCAGATCGTCAAGTAAGCTTCAAAATTTGTTCTTATTTGTGACCGGAATGCGGAGTCTACCAGCCGTTGGTATGTGGCTCCGGCATTCTTGAGCCCAAAGGGCATTTTAGTATAACAAAATTTCCCTTCATCCGTATAGAAAGCCGTTTTTTCTTCGTTTTCATTATCCATGAGCACCTGATGGTATCCCTTGTATGCATCGAGAAAAAATTTGAACTTGAAGCCCATGACCGAACCAATCTTGACATCGATGTCAGGCAAAGGGTAGTAATCTTTGGGGCATGTCTAATTAAGGTTTTTGAAGTCAATACACATTCGCCAGTCACTATCCGGCTTTTTTACGAGAACCGGGTTAGAGATCCAGGTAGGGTACCGAACCGGTCTCACAATTCCAGCCTTTAATAGATCTGCCACGTCCCTTTGGACTGCTCGGCTTTTTTCCTCACCCAAAGTTCTTCTCTTCTGTGCCACTGGGGTTCTCGCTGGATCCACATTGAATGAGTGTTTGATAATTCTCTTAGGGACTCCCGTCATATCTGATGGCTCCCAAGCGAAAACATCTGTGCTATTCTTCAATAGATCTATTAGCTGCAATCTGCACTTTTTTGTGAACAACCTTCCGATGGTCACCAACTGCTCCGGATATTCGGGATGGACAATAACTTGCTCCGTCATCTCCCATTCTATCCTTTCTTGCTGATTGAACTTCTCAAATGAAACCCATTTATCCAGCTCTTTCCCCACGGCTGTAGCCTTTTCTTTCGCTATCTTCTGACCATCTTCAATCACCATGCATTAAAAAATTACTCTCGCTTTTGTTTTCAACGTAGTGATGCCACCAGGAGTAGGAAACTTCATCGCAGAGTGTATTGTCGATGGTATGGCTCTCAATTCTCTAATCCCGGTTCGACCAAGAATGATATTGTAAGGTGATGGAGCTTTGATCACAAAGAAAGTCATTGTTCTTTTTCTTTCCATGTCATGTGATCCGAAAGTTACTTCTAGCTCGATTTTTCCCAAAGGTACAATTTCCTCACCCGAGAAGCTCAGAACTTTGACGGGGTCCGGTGTTAACCTTCGTCTGATATCTAGATCCAAATTCATGAAATAATGCTCAAACATTACCTCCATAGTTGCACCTTCATCAACAAATACACGCTTCACCCAATAGCCTTCTACTTCTGCCTCGAATATCAAAGGATCGTCTGAGGCCTCGACTTCGGTCACCGGAGGGAAATATATTGGAGCATTCATCCAATCGACTTCGATTTTGCATACTTACTTTCGCTTCGTCCCACAATACTTGTTGCTTATCATGTTTATTGTTTTGTCCTTGTATTCTCCTCCTCTATTTCCTTTTCCCTGATTTCCTTTATTCACTCTCCCTCTAAGATCCTTAACAAAATGGTTTAACTTCCCTGATTCAAGTGCTGCCTCTGGTTGTTTCCTCAACTGATGACAATCGTTAGTGAGATGGCCCTTCTCCCTATGATAATCACAATATGTATCCATGTTTTCTGGGCGAACCATGCCTTTTGTCGGTGGAGGTTGAGGCAACTGAAGCTGTAATTCTATGGCTAGAATTTCTTTAGGGAATTTTGTCAACGTCTCGAGCTCGGAGCGCTGATATTGATTTCTTCTTGAATTATTTGGATTCATGGGTGGAATATATGGTGAGTATGCAGGCTTTGGTCTATAGTCACCTTTGTTTTTGTCACGGTTGGAGTTCTTTCCCGAAAAATACTTATCTTCTTTTATGCCATTTCCACCTCTTTAGCTTCCTTCGCCTTGCGGCAGTTCTGTGTTCCTATAAGCTTCTTCGGACTTAGCAAAGTCATCAACCCTCCTGAACATTTCAGCCACGGTTTTTGGCTCATCATCGGAAAAACGTCGGGACAACTCTGGACACTTAGCTCCAACAGTAAAGGAGGAAATTTCATGAGCTCCGGAACCCCTTGTATGTAGCTAGCTTCGTCAGTCCATCTTTCTTTGAACGCTAGGAGCGATTCATGAGCCTTCCTCACGATATTTGTGATCTCTATGGGGCTTCTGTGACTTTTCCTTCTCAAGGCGAACCTTTCTAGGAATTGATCCCTTAGGTCGTCCCAATGCCCTATGATGCCCGGTGGCAGTCTTTCGAACCATCCTCCTGCTGCCCCATTAATAACTAGGCTTTTACCTAGTAAGAAAGATTTTGTTCGTTGATGTGTGTCTAATCGAATTGATCTTAGTTTTCTATGTGACTCAGTTTTATTTTGGTGGAAACAAATAGTTTTGGTTGGTTTTTAAATTTAAATGTGCAAAGACTTAAAAGTAAATGTCGTTAAGTAAAGGGCAAGTATTAAATCTAAATCTAAGTAAAAGAAAGTGTGCAATATTTAAGAACTTGACGGAAAGTAAATTAATTAAATGACCAAAAATAAAGCGTGATGGAAATTAAAATTAGACAAGAATTAAAAATGTAAACTTAGAAAAATAAGCAAGACAAAATAAGAAAATCAACTAGATCGGAATACATTCCGATCTTACCAATCGGAATGTTAGCTTACACTTGATCGGAATATAGAGAGGAAGACCAATCGGAATACTGTCACTATCCTCCAATCGGAATATCCAGAAAAACCCCCAATCGGAATGATAAACCAACCCTGATCGGAATATGGTGTGCACTTGGTCGGAATGTCGAACGGAACCCACGATCGGAATAGCTGTCACCTTACCCAATCGGAATATCCAAAACGACACCTCAATCGGAATGAGTACTAGTCCTCCAATCGGAATGCTGTCACACTTATCAGATCGGAATACCACTACTTTGCCCCAATCGGAATACCAAGAGATACCAATCGGAATATACAAAGATCCACCAATCGGAAAGAAGAAACCCTTTTCAGATCTTGCCAATCGGAAAGTATAACCCCTTTCCGATCGAACCCAATCGGAATACAGAAAATAATGCTAAAAATAAGCTAAGTAAATAAGCTATGATTCTAATAAGCACAAGACTAAAATCCTAGCTAAAACCGTGTAAAAATAAGTTATAAAACTGAAAGTTAAAAACTTTTAAGACACTAAAAAGATAAACCTTAAGAAAAACAACTTTGATATAAAAATAACTTTTATAAAAACTATATAAACTTGAAAATAAATCAAATAAGCTATGAAAATAAGAAGTTTAAAACAATCAAAAGTATAAAAATCAAATCTTTAACAAATCAACGAATTAAAAATGTGTAAATCAAAGAAAGGTAGAAGAAGATTAAAATCAACAAGATAAAGTAAAGGTGCAAGAAATTAAAAAGACACTTACTTGAAAATTAAAGGTAATTAAAAGTGCAAGACAAGTAATTAAATGTGCAAGTAATTAAATGTGCATAAAATAAAGATGGAAGAACTAATTGTCACGATTAGTCAACAAAGCTAAATGAAATGAAAATGAGAGTATTTATAGGTGATTAGGGAGTGGTTAGAGGAAGCTTCCTCTCTCCTTCCTTTCTTGTTAATTGCACCATCAAGTCCTTCCTTCTTAATCTTTTTGTTAATCTTGGAATGTGATGACTTTTGGCTCGGGATTTCTTTGGACTCGTCTTTTAATTCTTCGATAAATAAGACTTGAGTTCATCGGCTTAAGTAAACTTTCGTCTTTTGACTTTTTCTTCGATAAATCTTCAGAATTGGTCTTGGACTTCCGTTCTTTATCCACTTTTGACTTCTTGACTTCGTCTTTCATCCTTTTCTTCAATAAAAGTCCGTAAATGCCCGTGAATTCCCGTGTTTTCTCCACTTTTCACCTTTTCGTCCTAAATCACAACAAAAACACAAACCACGCATAATTCCGACATAAAAGACATAAAATACACGTTTTGGTCCGGTTATTATTGTAATTAAGTGGTAGAAAAGATGGGTGTTTACACACCTATCAAATCCCCTACACTTGACCATTGCAATGTCCTCATGCAATGCATTAGTTACAAAGCATGTTTACACTTTTCATCATAATCAATCCACGTTGGCCTTTATTAAAGAAATAAAAACTACGAACGTTCAAAGTAAAGAAATCAAAAGCATACCTTGGGTTTTGAAAATGTCATGAATATTCATCATCCTCAACTTTTCGCTTTCTTCAAACCAAGCTTAAAAACGAGATCATTGTTATTATAAGTTAGTAGACTAACACGAACTCATGTGGGCCAATTATTTACTTAGACTCCCTTATCCTTATGGGTATCTCTTATATTTTATTATTTGCCTTGAATGATCACGAGGATGCATTGTTCGACTTATTTAGATAGTTATTTAGTCTGAAAATAAGGTGCACGATTTAATCAATAGTTAACTAAAGGACCAAATCTTTTAAAACTGCTTCTCGGGATATCAGAAAGTTCATATCTTGGCATAACTTGGTTCGCGATTTGAGACCTTTCTCGGGCCGATATTTGGCAGCGACTTCATACTTCAAATCTTGAGAGACGTTCATGAAATAATGGTCTTCTCTTCATAATTGGAATTCTTCACTTTGAAGTTTTGAGAGATTCATACTTGGACCACGACTTCTTCATTTTTCTCCAATCTTTATTTTGGATTTTGATATACAACGATCCGCCTCCTTTATTGACTTGGATCTATTTATCCTCATACCTTGTAAGGGTCTTTTCGGATACACTTCTCCATGACTTTTTGGGAGTTTTTGCTTTTCGTCGTGTGTCTCGATCCTTCATATTGATTTTCGATAAATGATTCTTCACATCACTTTTGGATCTTTAGCAACAAAACATAGCCCTCATGCCTTGTTAGGGCCTTTTCGGACTCGCCAATCTTCGCGCCCCGCTTCATAAGTTATGCCTTGGCTATGAACTCTCGTCATTACCGAGCAACTTTTAAACGATCTGGGGCTAGAAGCTAAGTAACTTTTCAAATCGTACAACCTTATTTATTAGCAGATAAATTTATTAGCAAGCGATGGGAGAATAGGCTCATAATTAACTCACATAAATTCACGAAAGAATACCGACTTATAATTGGCTCTATCATCTCTCGTTCTCCACAGTTTAAAATCTCAAGTAATGAGACTCGTGGATACTTAGCCTATTAAATCAAAGTTTTGGGTTTTCGAGTCGCCTATAGGATCTTGCAAATTCTTGGACTTTTTCAAGCTTAGAAATCGCATTTTAAAGTTCCCTTGATAAACGACTCTCTAGGATCAGTTATAGGAACTTGCGAAAAGTTCTTGTTCTTAACCCGTGAGAGTTAAGACTTTCGCGTTTTATAGCTCCCTATATAAAAGCCTAGCAAAACTTGACTTAAACATGTTAAGGATACTAGCTAGAGTAAACTCGAATTGAGTCAAAAGATTCACAACGTTTGAAAATTAAAACCACTTATTAAACATTTATTCTAATGAGGAAAGAAAATAACTATACAAAGGGAAAAACTAATAGGCCAAAATAGATCAAAAATCTTGAAAAATGTCGAAAAATTGATTTTCCGGTTAAAATGAGGACAAAAACAAGGAAAAGGCCACTTAACTTCGATAGAAGTCCCCCCCTACACTTAAGATAAACATTGTCCTCAATGTTTAAGCATGTGGGAGTAAGCTCCCCTACACTTAGGACATTGTGCACGTTGTTTAAATCTTGCTAAGGAAAAGACAACTAAAGGGATTCCTATTTTAATATTGGGAAAATATAAAATAGTGAATCGAAAAGAGTTTAGGATAGAACCGGGAAGAAGTAGAACACGGAATCACGGGTCGCCAAGAATCATCAAGAGTGGATCATTGAAGCTCGAATCCCTGATTAAGAAGTGAGGAGAGGAAATAGCAATCCAAAGGGGTCCCCCCTACACTTATGCTAAAGAAAGCGAAAGGGTAGATGCATGGGTTGCCTCCCAAGAAGCGCTTGGTTTTTGTTAACCGAGTCGTGAGCCTGACTCGACCTTGATCATCAACGGAAGTAGCATGAAACAAATCCACCAGGATCAAAGACATAGTTTTCATCCATCAATAAGCAAGAGCTTATGGTGAACAAGGCAAGCCAAAAGAGAAGTGGCAAGGTTCCCTTAAGCAGTGATGGAGCACAGTAGAAGCAAGGATGAAGTGGTGTAAGCATGTCTTCAAGATTTCCAAAGATTTTTCCTTTTATTTCATCAGGTGGATACTGAGATGGCTTAAAGACTTCAATACCGGGATCGAACACCTTTTCCTTCAGGGGAAAATAGCACTCTGGCTCAGCCGAGTGTGAAGAAGATCCGCAAAGAAGCACAACCTCGTCCTCAGAAGTGGGACAAAGAGGTGTCAAATCATAAGTGCAACGGATTTCGGTGTCAACCGGTTTCTTCTCCTTGGACAAAATTTTCTTCAAATCCAAAGTAGGATCAAGACGATAATCTTCAAAGTCCAAAGGAGGTGCATCACTCTCATGAGGGAAGTATGTGTTAAGAAATTCAGAAAAATCTTCCTCGAATGAGTAATTGTCCAAAGTAGGATCGAGTGATGGCGGAGGATCTTCAGTATGTGAAGAATCGCTCGAGAGAGTATCAGCCTCATTGAAATCATCGAAAGTGGGTAGCTCGGGATACTCAGAAGTAAAATTAAAATCATCCGAATCTGAGCTAGAATCATCGTCATCATAAGCGTCAAAGACCGGTGACGAATCATAAATGGGAGAAGCGTCCAAAGTAGGGAGAGAACCATCCACATCATCATGAAAAAGTGGATTATCGATGCAAGAGTCGAATAGAGGATTTTCGTAGACGGTAAAGTCATCTAGCACATTAATCATATTCACTGATTCTCGGCCTCCAAAAGTTGTACTAGTAAGCTTCCCCATTTTGAAAACTTTTGCATCATCCCCGACTCGTAAGATTAACTCACCTTCGGCCACATCTACTAAAGCACGTCCGGTTCTCAAGAATGGCCGACCAAGTATTAAAGGAATACGAGGGTCCATTTCATAATCAACTACGACAAAATCGACCGGGAAAGTAAATGTGCCAACTTTAATGAACACGTCTTCGGCTATACCAACCGGGTAAGCGAGAGTGCGATTTGCAAGTTCAAGAGTCATCTTTGTTGGAGTGAGGTCGGGAAATGATAGTGTTTTCCAAACACTCAAAGGCATCAAATTAATACTAGCCCCGAGATCAGCAAGGGCAGTAAATTCTTCAGTGTTGTTGAACACGCAAGGCAACACAAAACGACCGGGATCTCCAAGTTTTGCCGGAAGTTCTTTAAGAATAACTGCAGAGCAGTTTTCATTTAAGCGTGTGTTGGCGAGTTCAATCAGCTTCTCCTTCTTGTTAAGCAATTCCTTAAATGCTTTAACAAATTTGGGCATGTGGACAAGTGCTTCA
Organism: Glebionis coronaria; assembly: GCA_025667525.1. Taxonomy (NCBI): domain Eukaryota; kingdom Viridiplantae; phylum Streptophyta; class Magnoliopsida; order Asterales; family Asteraceae; genus Glebionis; species Glebionis coronaria. The sequence continues at coordinate 64,401,937 of CM046874.1, read as the reverse complement.
AGAAAGCTAATGTTGAAATTCATTTGAGAAATCATCTTGATATAGCTAGTCACTTGAGCGTCCTCCTTGTTTAGCATTTTGTTCTTGCCCAAGCGAGAAGGATAAGGGATATTGGGTTTGGGTGGTGAAGGTGCAGGTGTAGGTAAAGGTTGAGATGTTGAAGGATCATTGGTGGGAACTTCATCACGTCGAGGCGGAGACGGTAATGGTGCACTAATACTAGGTGTAGGAGGAGTAGGGATACATGGTGGTCCTACAATGGTGACTCCACTACGAGTAGTAATAGCACTCACATTGGCTCGCGGATTGGTGACGGTGTTTGAAGGTAGAGAACTTGAAGAAGAAGGTTGAGCGGGGGGCAAGAAACTAGCAAGCATATTCTTCAAATCATTGGTTTGATTGCTGAAGGAGGATTGAATATCATTTCGAAGCTCGGATCTTATCTCATTTCCTTGCTTTGTGATATCCCCTTTAAGATTGATAATTTGGCTCTGCAGATTCTTGATTTGCTCACCTTGGGTTCTCATGATGGCCTCAACATCGGGATTAATGGGTGGGTTTTGTTGGGTGGGTGGGTGATAAGGATTAGAAGCTCTTGGTGGGATTTGGTTGCTTCTAGTGTAGTTTTTGGCGGGGTTTTGGTTTTGAGGAGAAAAACCGGGTGAAAGGTAGTTGTTGGAACGGTAGCTCAGCAGGTTTCTATCCCCTTGTTGTCTAGCTTGGTAATTTTCCGGTGAATAATTACCGTAAGCTGCATACACATTTTCCGGATTTCCTTGTGTTGAAGGACAATCGGTGTATGAGTGAGGACCGCCGCATGTCTCACAAAGATTAGCTACTGCTTTAACTTGTTGTTGTTGGTTTGAAGCGAGAAGCGTAATACTTTTGCTCATTTCAGTCATCATGCGGGTGAGTTCGGTCATCTCAGGGTTTGCTGAGGTTGAGGAAACATTGACTCGCGGGTTGTTCCTAGAAGATGCAGAGGAATCCCAGTTCTTGTGGTGAGTAGTCATGTTCTCAATTAACTCTCTACACTCCTCGGGTCTCCTTTTCATGAATGTGCCACCGGCGGCTGCATTGATCGTATCACGATCTCGAAAAGTCAATCCATTGTAGAAAGTATCGATCAAGGTGACCGGAAGCATGTTGTGGTTTGGACAACGGTCGATCAAGACATTATATCTCTCCCAAGCGTCAAAAAGAGATTCATCAGGGTCTTGCATGAAACCGCTGATCTGATTGTGAAGGCTAGTGACCATGGATGGTGGAAAGTAGCGCGATAGAAAGCGTTGAGTCATATCATCCCAAGTGTGAATAGAATTCTTCGGGAGACGATCAAACCATTTCTCGGCATGATGTAATAAAGTGTGTGGAAAGAGTTGTAGGCGAAGCTCATCCATAGTGGCACCAGCCAACTTCATGCTCTGAGTGATAGTAATGAACTTGTCGAGGTGTTTGTTGGCATCATCATCAGGCAATCCTCTAAATGGGTTTGTTTGTACTTGCTGAATCATGTGGTGCTTCAACGAAAACTCAGGAGCGTTGATTTGCATCGGCGCAATCGGTCCTCCTCGTCCAAACATTGTTGGTTGACAAAGTTCCTCCATGGTCCGAAGATCGGGCTGTGGAAGAGCATTGTTGTTATTATTATTATTGAGGTGCGGTTGTTGATTATTGTTGTTAACACCTGCCATAACTAAATCTTCTTGAGGCTCGGGCTCTTGATAATTAGAAGATCTAGTACGCATACACCTGAAAATGCAAAAGAAAACAAAACCAAACACAAATACAATATATATACACAATAAAGATAAAATCGTTTTGGATTTTTGAAATTTTTAATTTTTATGGTTTTTTATCAATTTTCTAATTTTTATGATTTTTTATTTTTTATGCAAGAAAAGTAACGCTCACAAGTGAACGGATCCCAAAAAGCAACGTGTCTCTCACAAAAAACTGTTGATCTTTACGAAAAGAGCCGGCAGCGGCGCCATTTAATAACTAGGCTTTTACCTAGTAAGAAAGATTTTGTTCGTTGATGTGTGTCTAATCGAATTGATCTTAGTTTTCTATGTGACTCAGTTTTATTTTGGTGGAAACAAATAGTTTTGGTTGGTTTTTAAATTTAAATGTGCAAAGACTTAAAAGTAAATGTCGTTAAGTAAAGGGCAAGTATTAAATCTAAATCTAAGTAAAAGAAAGTGTGCAATATTTAAGAACTTGACGGAAAGTAAATTAATTAAATGACCAAAAATAAAGCGTGACGGAAATTAAAATTAGACAAGAATTAAAAATGTAAACTTAGAAAAATAAGCAAGACAAAATAAGAAAATCAACTAGATCGGAATACATTCCGATCTTACCAATCGGAATGTTAGCTTACACTTGATCGGAATATAGAGAGGAAGACCAATCGGAATACTGTCACTATCCTCCAATCGGAATATCCAGAAAAACCCCCAATCGGAATGATAAACCAACCCTGATCGGAATATGGTGTGCACTTGGTCGGAATGTCGAACGGAACCCACGATCGGAATAGCTGTCACCTTACCCAATCGGAATATCCAAAACGACACCTCAATCGGAATGAGTACTAGTCCTCCAATCGGAATGCTGTCACACTTATCAGATCGGAATACCACTACTTTCCCCAATCGGAATACCAAGAGATACCAATCGGAATATACAAAGATCCACCAATCGGAAAGAAGAAACCCTTTTCAGATCTTGCCAATCGGAAAGTATAACCCCTTTCCGATCGAACCCAATCGGAATACAGAAAATAATGCTAAAAATAAGCTAAGTAAATAAGCTATGATTCTAATAAGCACAAGACTAAAATCCTAGCTAAAACCGTGTAAAAATAAGTTATAAAACTGAAAGTTAAAAACTTTTAAGACACTAAAAAGATAAACCTTAAGAAAAACAACTTTGATATAAAAATAACTTTTATAAAAACTATATAAACTTGAAAATAAATCAAATAAGCTATGAAAATAAGAAGTTTAAAACAATCAAAAGTATAAAAATCAAATCTTTAACAAATCAACGAATTAAAAATGTGTAAATCAAAGAAAGGTAGAAGAAGATTAAAATCAACAAGATAAAGTAAAGGTGCAAGAAATTAAAAAGACACTTACTTGAAAATTAAAGGTAATTAAAAGTGCAAGACAAGTAATTAAATGTGCAAGTAATTAAATGTGCATAAAATAAAGATGGAAGAACTAATTGTCACGATTAGTCAACAACGCTAAATGAAATGAAAATGAGAGTATTTATAGGTGATTAGGGAGTGGTTAGAGGAAGCTTCCTCTCTCCTTCCTTTCTTGTTAATTGCACCATCAAGTCCTTCCTTCTTAATCTTTTTGTTAATCTTGGAATGTGATGACTTTTGGCTCGGGATTTCTTTGGACTCGTCTTTTAATTCTTCGATAAATAAGACTTGAGTTCATCGGCTTAAGTAAACTTTCGTCTTTTGACTTTTTCTTCGATAAATCTTCAGAATTGGTCTTGGACTTCCGTTCTTTATCCACTTTTGACTTCTTGACTTCGTCTTTCATCCTTTTCTTCAATAAAAGTCCGTAAATGCCCGTGAATTCCCGTGTTTTCTCCACTTTTCACCTTTTCGTCCTAAATCACAACAAAAACACAAACCACGCATAATTCCGACATAAAAGACATAAAATACACGTTTTGGTCCGGTTATTATTGTAATTAAGTGGTAGAAAAGATGGGTGTTTACACACCTCTAACGTCTGCTGAAAAAAAATCTACACCATACCGGCATGGGCCATTCCCCCGAGTTGGCCGCACCCGCGAAACGTGTTATGTGATCTTTGGGATCTGTGGCACCGGTGTACAATTTCAGTGTTGCCGAGAGGATGTGTTTCGGTGATGAGAATTGGATGATCTTCCTGGTGAACAGCGAAGAGACAACATCCTTGAAAGATTTTTGTAAGTCCTCAGTTGACATATCGGCATTTTTGTGAGTCTTTGAAGCTTCGGGTTTTTCCTTATGGGTATTCTGCGGCTCTTCGTCGAAGAACAACTTCATAGGCATAAGAGGCTCTTGCCCAACGGCATTATAGCGTCCGACTAAGTTCCGTAACTCACTTACACTTTCAAGAATCTTCTGTTGCAACGTGGAAGGCGTTTCTGTTTTCCTCCCGCGGTGGTATTATCATGCTCCGGTGATATGATCAAAGGAGACCCGCTCCACGAAGGTCCTGGCATTAGTAGCTAGTTGGAGATTCGAGTTTAGGGTCCCACGGATGGCGCCAAATGTTGAAACAAAAACCCGCAAGCACTTGGACCGAGGATATTAAGCTTCGGTCTCGTGTATGGTTTGCTTGTAGGTTGGGCCTATCCTGCAATAATAGAACGCACGTTAACTCGTCCCAGGTCTGAACCCGAGACCAAGCTCCGACGTGAGAGTAAGTAACCATCACAAGAGTGGTATCCGGTGTGAAATACCGGAGGAATACTATTAAGTAGAATTCAATATGGTGTATTATGTGTTGTTGTGTGTAGTAAATGCCTTTGGATATTTATACCCAAAGTAAAGGCATACCAGGCTGAGTAGTCATGTCATCGAGACATGTACCATGAGCAGTACCCTATGTTCAGATACAGTGTAAAGTAGGCGGCGGTTAATGGCTGGATCCATTGGATAAAACCTCGCCCCTTGGGTAAAACAAGGCCTCCCGAGATATAGGGGATCTTGTCTGATGTCTCTTTCCTACGTGGCAATTCCTTCGGTGAAAGTGTCATGCCTCCGGCCATGAGCCAGAGACATACGCGAACAATGATCAACCGTGCTTGTCACGTTACTTATGGATATCTTTGTTGTGTTGACTTTTCTTTACGCTACCAAACTTTTTGTAAATAAACTCATTTATATTTCTTTGATGTCAAGTCTCTACCAAAAGAAAAAAATAGTGTTTTAATTTTTGAAAGACACGTAAATGTATTTACACGTGTACTTTATACTACATGTAAAGTTTTTGGCGTAACAATACATTTTCGGTCAACACGCTTTCGACGACAATACATGTATAGTTTTCGACGATAATACGTTAACAATGACAAAAAAATATGTTATTAAAGTCTGTCAAAAAGTTTAATAAAGACGGGGTGTACACTTCAAACGTTATGTATCGAGAAACCTTACGAGAAAAGTAAATAGACATGTGTAACTTGTAGGCTCATCATTGAATTTTTGTCTTTCGATTGTTACACTTTTATAATATAAAATATTGTGATGCATTTGGTTTACTAGGTCATTATTTGGCTTATGATATCTTATGGACACACTATAACATTTTTTGACCAAAATATTTATTTTAAAGTACTCACTGATGCATTGCACGACTACCTACTAGTTGGGACGGATCTATATTGGAGTCGGGTGTGACACGGGCCACACCCAATTTAAGGTTATGATGTGTAATTTTATTCATAGAGTGTTACTTTTCAAATATGTGCAATACCCAAAAAAGCCTGTGTTACTTCAGTTTAGTCTAATAATCCATGTAACGCCTTATAAAAAAATTGTGTAACACTCGAAAAAAATTTCTGAGTCCGCCCCTGCCTACTAGTAGACGACCGATATTGTTTCTTACAAGCACCAACTTATTTATTTCACTAAACCCCAATTGAAATGTTGATGTTCACAATACTTGACGTCTTAGAAATGTGGTTTACCGTTAGGAGTATGCATGTCACTTTCATGATCACATTGCAAGTATTGAGAACTTATTAGTAGACGGTAATACACACTAATATCGACAAAATGGTTTTGTTCATGGCACATAATTTGTTTTTTCTTTGGGATTATATAGCCGGCTCTTAATTTGTTTGGTTTTGTTCTTATATTTAACATATATGTAAATGTCAATACTTGCAATGTGTTTTTTTTAGATGTTTCATTAAAAAAAAAAAATTGGAAGGTTTTTTTTTTTGGAAGTATTGGGTTTAAGACTGTTAATAGTTTTTTTTTTTCAAACGAAACGGATAAAAAATTTAACATAACTAAGTGAGAGTTCGAAGAATATATTCTGCCGTTTGTATGCCATTGCACGACTTGACCCATTAATCATTAACATTTGTCGTTCTAAAAAAATATATGTAAATGTCGATTTTTACTTTTTAGTATCCGCAGCCGCAGATAAGTGGCTGATGGGTCAGTATCTGCAGATTAGAAATAGCCCAGTGTGATTTGGGCTTATACTATCTTAGCCCATAGATATTTATGGCAGAAGAAAAATTACAATTTTGTTTAGAAGGCAAAAAAGAAATACAATTGACTTTCGATGTCAAAAGCCGACCCTTTCATACTCAAGTACTCAACATAAGAAATTTGAGTCTTTATAGAATGAAGGTTTGACGTAGTTATATAGCTCGTTCATTTGACTATAAATAGCGACGGAGCCAGTAGGGGGCTAGAGGGTGTTGTGCCACCCCCAACAATTGCAGACTTACTTATAACAAGAAAGGAAGAAAGCAAGCCAAAAATCAATGATAGTAAGAAATTTACAGGTATATTTATGTCTTATTTTAATGGAGGTCGGATGGACTAAAGAAGATGACTTTCTACTATACAAATGTGTTTTTTATGTTTATTTATTGTGTTAGTGGCTCAGTGCTGTACAGTACACATGTGTACATGTGTATTTTTGTTAAAGATTTAATTTACAACCTTTTATTTTACTATTTATCAGTTTAAGTTAAAATATTTATTGAATATTTTTTCTAAAAAGAAGTATATATTGCTATTGAAAAATAATTTAGACCTCCTAACACGGATTTCTGGCTCCGTCCTGACTATAAAGATAAACTTTTCCTCTTATACCGGCTAAACAAAATATGTAAAAAGAAGATGTATACAAATTATACCTTTATCTTTTGAAAAACTCTAAAGCGTGGCAAAGATAATGACCCATCTCTTTGTAAGCGCTAAATCTAACTCTGGTAGCAAGATGAATTCTTTAACCATTATAACGTCTTTATAAAAATATATTCAAAGTTAAATTTTGAATCCTCTAATTATTAATCTAGATAATTAAAAGTCAAACACTCAAAATAATTATTAGTCTCTAAATAATACGCAAAAATTTGTCAAAGACTTAAACATAAGTCTATTTAAAAAACAAGACTAAAAGGGACATGGCACTTAAAAACAAGACTTCTTAAAACAAAGTTAGCCAATTACCCTTATTCGACCTATTCGACCTGCATATTGTGTTGACACATGGCATTTGGGCTAATGATTGGGTTATACAAGTGGGGCCCAATCAAGTACATATAAATACAATATGTGTAAGTGTACATGTTATTCGACAATAAGTAAAATCGATTATTTGACCCGTACTTTTTATAATAAAAAATTATTTTTTATAAAATAATACCAAATAGTTTTGTTATTCGACTTTGACTTATATTTTATTCGACCCGTACTTTTTATTAATAAAAAAATAAAAAACTTTTTCCCAAATAGATCATCTAGTTCTTCGACTTATACTATTATATTATTCGACCCGTACTTTTTATTAATAAAATTTAAAAACATTTTCACAAATAGATCCTTTTTTATTCCTTTTATTATGCGACTTGTACTATCTTATTATTCGACTTATAATATTTATTAAAAAAATAAAAAAAACATTTTTCAAACCCATTTGTATATGGCGCCCCTAAACATGAGTACATAAACGATTACCAAGAAAGGGGATTGGAAAACTAACAGGATTCCAGTGTACTCACAGCTTCTACAAAACAAGAACTGCAGAGCAAGATGACCAAACTAAGCTTCTACAAAACAAGAACTGCAGAGCAAGATGACCAAACTATCCTCTATGCTAAACGAAGTGAGTTTCTTGCTTTCTATATTAAAACTGCAGATCACTTTATTATAATTATTATATATGCACAGGTTGATAGAAGATACAAACAATATCACCATCAAATGCAGATCATTGCATCAATCATTAGCCCAAATGTCATGTGTCAACGGTCAAATAGGTCGAATAGGATAATAGGCTAATTAATAGTCCTTTGAGCTATTTTTTAGGTGCACATATGGTTCTGGTCTTAATTTTAAAATAGCCCTAAACATAAAGGTTTAAACATAAAGGAGGCAAATCATGTCCACATGTTTAAAATTAGGCTATTTAGACCATTTTTTCAACTAATGAACTAAATTGGTATAACTTTTATTTTAGTTGTATTATTTGGACAACATAAAAGCATTGTGTTAAATAAATTGGTATTATAAATAATATGTGATGGGTATTTTTTGTCAATTAATTAATCTTGAATATATTGTTTTTTTTTTAATATTGTCCATTTGACCTAAGTCCGTTTAGTCAAATGTCCATTTGGCTCAAGTCCATTTAGTCAAAATATTAAAAATTACTTATTTAGTCCGCGTCCATAAAACAACGTCCATTTAACCCATTGTTCATACTCGTCTTATCCACCCATTTAGCCACCCTACTTAAACATGATGCTAAATTTTGTGATAAAAAACCCGACATACAATTTTTTCCAAGTCCTTCAAACAAATTGTCACCTTACACACTTAACCGGCACACAAAAGATAATCAATTAATCAACATGTAACTTTCACGCTATCAATTCATCAAAGTTATTCCATGATTTTTTTGAACAAGTTATTCCATGATTTAAATGTGACATAAAACAATCTTTTCTTTTCTTAAATCTCAATTTAATGTATCGATTTTTTTTTCTTTTTGCAATATTTGACAATTAACAGGTTTGAATGCTATATAATAATGATCGTTTACTTTATTACTGCATCGTTAGTCTTTTATATTAACGACCCTTTATAATTAACTCAAAATACGGGTTTTTACAGTTTTCGATCGTTTTCTACATTCCTGGTTTTTACCATTTTCATCCATCGTTTTTACGATTTTTGTCGTTTTCATCCGTTTTACCGATTCCGACCGTAGACGGTACAACTCAGCCAAAAAAAAGGTAGAAAACGGTCTAAAATTGAAAAAAACGGATTTTGAGTTTATTATAAAGCGTCGTTAGTATAAAGTACTAAAGATGGAATAATAACGTAAACAACCGTTAATATATAACCTTTATATTTGTTAATTGTCCCAACATTGCAAAAGAAAAATATCAATACCTTAAATTGAGAAAAAAAAATTTAGTACTTTTAATTGAATTTAAATATAAGATGAGTACTTTTTTAATGCGTTTTGGCCAACAATCTTTCCATGGCTAACATAGATAAATATGATATCTAAAAGTGAAAATTACCACAAAACCCTGTTTTGAGAAAAATCGTCTTGCAGAAGTTTAAAAAAAATTCATTTTACTAAAACAATCAACATTTGCACGAGATTTTTTACCTAGGTTGAAAATAGGACACGTGTCAACGTGTTAGTGGCTTACTAAAAAAAGAAATAAGAATATACACCAAATTATTCCCGCGGAATGCTTTCATGGTGTGATTGGAGAGATTGTTAGTTAAGTGCAGTCCGCGTTCATTGGTGATAGACAAATACTACACGGGCCGTTTATTATTATCGAAGTGATGCAATGGTGTAAACATAAGAAAAAACAAACTTTCATATTTAAAATTGACTTTGAAAAAGCCTATGATTCGGTTAGATGGGGTTATATAGATGAAGTGTTACAGAATTTTGGTTTTGGATTCAAATGGAGAGATTGGATCCAAGGGTGTTTAAAGCATTCAGAAGGGTCTATTCTTATTAACGATAGTCCTACGAAGGAGTTCGCGTTTAGTAAGGGTCTTAAACAAGTGAATCCTTTATGGAGAGTCTTCATATTGCTTTACAACGGGTAGTGGATACGGAGCTATATTCGGGCTAAGTCTTAGTTCTACGGTTCATCTATCACATATGTTTTATGCGGATGACGCAATGTTTGTTCGCCAATAGAGTGGTGAGAATATTGGCGTATTAGTTAATATTTTAAAGTGTTTTTTCGAGCATCGGGGCTACGGATCAACATGGCTAAGAGTAAGATCATGGGCATTCATGTTAATAATGTCAAAGTTGGTAATGCGGCGGCTAAACTTGGTTGTCTTATTATGAGGTCTCCGTTTGTATATCTTGGGACTAAAGTGGGGGTAACATGGCGAAAGTTTCATAATGGAAGGAAGTTATGGACAAGATGATGAAACGGCTATCGAAGTGGAAACTGAAAGCGCTTTCAATTGGACGTAGACTCATGTTAATTAAATGTGTGCTTGGATCGACTCCTTTATTTTATATGTGTAGCTTTAAAGCCCCTATGACTGTACTTCAGAGCCTTGAAGTGACTAGAAGTAGGTTTTTTCATGGTCATGAAAAGGGTAGTAATAAGGCTGCGTGGGTTAGGTGGAGTCATGTGTAACTGCTAAAGATAAATCCACTTCAGGTTGAACAATGAACCTCTAAATCATTTATCTTTAGCAGTTACACATGACTCCACCTAGGATTTATCATTGTTCATGCTCAACCGTGGTATGCTGTTGAAGTGGATTTGGAGGTTCATTGTTCAGCCTGAATGTCTTTGGTCTAGGGTTATTAAGGCTATTCATGGGAATGGCGGGGGTATTGAGGGTCAGAGTAAGTTTAAGTCGAGGTCAAACTGGTTGTCTAATATCGGGGAAGCTGCTAAACTTAAAGAAAAGGGGACTAACTTTTTTGAATTTGTTCAACATAAATTGGGGAATGGGGAGTATACTAGATTCTAGGAGGATAAGTGGTGGGATGGTAAGAATATGAAAGATACTTATCCTAGGTTATATGGGTTGGATAACAATAAATTGGTGTCGGTGGGTAATATTTGTCTTTTTCAAGTTTGTTTTTCTCTCGATATCTTTACGAATTGAATGATCGATATTAATCAAGTCACTTTATTGTTCTTGGTATTTGATTGTCAAGATTATGGTATTCTATTGGTAATCTCCACAAAACCGTCAAAAGTGTAAAATAATAGCGTCTACGTAACCATACTATACTAAAAACAAGGTGCACATACCATGTATTAAGCACAAATTACAACCAATCAATGCACAACAAGTATTAATGGCTAAAATGTAACATCTATGAAAGTATAAGGACCAAAAGTGTAAATGTGTAAAGTATAGGGACTAAAAATGTAAATGGTACAAACTACTAACCAAAAATAACCAATTTACCAAACTATGTAACAAACAATTAACAAACTAACAAACACCAGGGACTTAATAGCAAAACCTAGAAAGTATAACAGATCTTTAACAAAACAACAACTAACCAAAACCCACGGACCTAATAGCAATTATCAAAAGATTTATAGAAAAACGGGCTTATTGAAAATTAAGCCATAACAAGAGTTTTAGTTGACCAGATAAGCTGAAACTGGTTTCAAAAGTTTCTAAATTCAAAATAAGCTAGTCATGATCAATGAAATAAGCTGAAGTGAACGAAATCTCAAATAAGCAATTTTAAATAAGCAATTTTAAATAAGCTACTTTTAAGAGTACAGCTTATCCAATAAGCACTTGATCTAATTTTCACAAAAACTGATTATAAGCCCAAAATATAGACACATATCAAATAAAATCTGAAAAACAACCACTGAATAAGCCAAAAAAATCGAATAAGCTCAAAAGGGCTTATGTTGACCAGCGTTGACCATAGTTGACCAAGGTCAAATCTTGTTTTAAGCACTTATACAACAGATTTGTGAAAGAAAATGGGCAAGTTTCTGAAGTAGATCAATGGGAAATGGAAATAAGCTATAACAGAAACAAACTATTATCACATAGACTTTTATGATCTTCTAGCTTATTCTATAGTGAGAACTGTATCTAATGGCTTATCAAACCTTAAAGCTAGGATACTGGGCTTTCCAAAGAACCAAGAAACAGGTTCTATCTCCAAGATTTGAACAAGTTATGTTAGTTTGAATGTGGATTGTTTTGGCTTAAAAGAGTGACCCAAAGTATTTTGATGCCATTTACCTTTTTAACTACTTGTTTGACCATGAAAACTTGCAAAACTTCTTTATACCAATATGTGAGTGTATGAAAACAGGTTTTACTACAAACTTATGGCAAAATCAAAAGTTTGCATAAGATCCAAACACCAGTTATCAACTAAACAGATTATTACGCTAAGCAAACAAATTAAAGCTAAGAAATATGAACCATAGGCTAACAAAACATATCAGCAAGAACATAAAGATCAAATAGCAGGCAATAGCAATCAAGAATACACTATAACTAAGAATTGAGCATGTAGTTTGACTTTTTAGGGGAAATGAAAACAGAATTGCACTTTTTAGCTATGATGCCTCATTTGATGGAGAAGAGAGTGCTGAACTCTCTTGTAGGATCATACAACACCTTTTCACCAAACAGCAACAACCAGATCAACATCAATCACCATTGATCATCATCATCAAGGTCTACTAAAAGGCTGATCTGGTACTACTAGCTAGAACTGGTTAAGTACTTCAACTGCAACAAGGCTGATCACACAACAAGCTTCCAATACAACTAATTGATTCAGTTATTCATGGTGAATAACAGAATCACAAGCATGAAGGTATGAATGATAGATGCAATATAAAGAAGAGAATTGAGAATTTGTGAACTGAAGTTTGTTATTAATGGTGAAAGTTTGTTACAATTGCCTAACTGTAGAATATTGATAACCTATGAATCCATGAAGGGGTTGATGATTTCTAGAGAGAGAAAGTTAGAGAGAGAAAGAGAGAGAAAACTATGTGTTATTTCAATAAATGAAAGTGAGAAACATTCAATAACCAACCCCTTTCCATGGTGGAAAAGGGTATTTATACTTCCAAGCTACATGGGCTTGGGCCGGTCCATGACAAGCCCATGGACCGGTTCTTACTTAACTTAATAAGCAACTATTAACTATTTGTTAACTACGAGCTATTACAACATTAATAATATTGTGGAGTGACCGATACTTCTAATATACGTAAAAACGTATTTCTAACAATCTCCCCCTAAGGGAGGTCACTCCACGTTACAAAGTTCTAAACCTAGCATACTATACTAAGTCTTCGTTCTTTAGCTCGTAGTCTTTTCTTCTTTTCTTTCTTTTGTTGTGAATATGTTGGTTTGATTTTTTTAGGCTTTGGCTTGAGAGCATTGTTCTTTTGGCCTTTTACGTGCGATCTCTTGCCTTCTTGTGAATTTTTCCTCCTCGTGACTCCATGTTCCACACACTTATGTCTTTTTGTTGAATTCTCGAAAGTTTCAGAGTCTGGTACAGCGGAAGACTTTATCTTGTACTTTCTTGAATCTTTTGCTAAACTTTGATGCAGAAAAACATAAGCATGTGGGAACGACTTCTACAGGTACACCGCAACACCACCGTCTTCACTGGTACACAGCAACGCCACCGTCTTCAACAGGTACACAGCAACGCCACCGTCTTTAACAGGTACACAGCAACGACACGAATAAAATGGCTTTGAACATTTTATTCTAATTCGGTAGCATTTTACCTCCGGTCGGTGAAGACCGTTGGACGATATTAGATATCGTACCCGTGACGGATAGTTTCAATTAAGTAACTTCTTGACAAGATTTCGCGGGTAAACCCGTTCTCTTTATTCGACCGTCCAAAGCTGACTGCGAACATAAAGAGTGAATCACTTGGATAGATTATCCTTGTGATTTGAAGCCGTCAATTCATGAAACCTGGAACAAGTGAATTTCAATTAAGATTTTCACCATCGTTGCTTTCCAGTTGTCACGAGCTCAATTCATAAAGAATCTTGCACGTCACCTACCAAGTGCTGTTTGATGTTAACACTAGAAGGATTTCCACTCGTCACTGTGATCAATAAAGAGTCACTCTGAGTGTTCTGGCAAGATCATATGATAATGCGAAGAGGCCTGGAACGAGTTTAAGTTCAATTAAGAATTAAACCACTGTTTCCTTCCAGTTTTTCACAAGATTGGTTCTAAAAGAACCGCACGTGTAACCTACCATGAGCTTGTTTGATGTTGGCTCAAGCAGGATTTCCATCTTCATTGTAATACTTGCGTATTACTCGGATGTTCTGGCAATATTACAGGAATACTGCGTAGGACTCATGAAAATCTCTTACTTTTCACAGTGTGTGAGAAAGCAAGGAATAAGTGGAAAGTGTCCTAATGAGACTTTTGATGATCTCTTGGCTCTAGACTCGATTGTGCGTTTTGATTTAGTGAGCGATGGCTGGAGAGGAGTGCCACCTTTTCAATACCAGTCTATTCGGAGTAAATAAACCAATAGATAACGTGTTAATCTCCGTGTGATTAAAACAAATACCTTTTGAGAGATATTTGAGTTAGCTGGGAAGGGTTGTGCATTGCATCACTGGGTCCATGATGTCTTTCTTTAATACCAAGAATCATTAGCAAAAATGACCTCAATAGCATATGTATTGACCCGGTTTCTGCCTAAAGTTGTAAGGAGGGCTTCTTTCTTTACACCCTTTATCTTTACAATTTTTTTTCATTCTTCAACCCCTTCAATGCTTACCAATACGTCATCACTAGCACCTTGTTGTGATTGTTCTAGTGCTAGCTTAAGTACTTGGTCGGCATTCAGCTACGTTCACATTCTTTTCTCCATCTTTCCTAGGACTTCTAATTCTATCTAGGGAATTGTCCTTGGGAAGATTCCATCGGCTCTGATGAATCATTGGACTAAACCTATTCCTACCACCCTTTTGTCACCACATTCGTCGTGAATTAAGCGTGTTTTGGGAAGGAATTGCCACCATGAAAAATCATTGAAAATCACCTAAAGTACTTGTGATATTGAAATCAAAAGTTTCGTACCTTAGGTGTTTTTGAACATCAAAAACGCTCCCCCTTAACACGTGCTTTACACATATTAAGTTGGATTATCGTTAAGTCTTTTTCATCTTTTAGCCAAGTATCACTTACGTCTCCTTAATCCCATTTTCTCCCCTTATCCAAAATGTTAACCATTAATATTTGGGATACTGAATGGATTAACCGGTCTTTGGGTAAAAATGAAATCGATGTTTGGCCATAGAACAAGTTATTGCTCCCCCTTAAGTTAATAAGCGATAGTTGTAGTGCTTTAGTATGATATATTTTGAAAGATTTAGAATCTCGTGAGAAATTCTTGAAAAATGATCATACCTTAACACTACAACAAGCCGCAAAAGCACAATATTCACAAATATACATATTCACAATTGAAAAACCAATCTAAAGTGGACCTGAAATGTACGACCCATTAGATGGATCGTTGCAGTAGCTTGTGGTGCACTAGATATGGTCTTCCACCAACGAATCTTTCCAAGCTCCTCATCAATCTACGTTCATGGAGCTTTTGATCAATCTTCTTGATCACGTACTTCGCCATCTGCCGGTAACCCGGATGCCAATCCTCCGTCATCTCTGGCAAAGTCCCACCCGAGTTCAGATGCTCCAACTTTCCTCTGACTTGTAGAAGAGTCCCATCACTGTACTTATATAGCTCACCCACCCTCATAAACTTCATTAAACCTCGACTGTTCAAGTAGAAAATGCCGCAATTCGGGACAGAAATGCCGGTATAAGGACATCTTTCTACATGTTCAGGTAGAACTTGATTCACTGGACGGGTTAAGTTGAGCTTCCTTTGGTAGCTTTCGACTCCCAACTGCAGATCTTCAACTCTTTTCTTGATAACAACGCTTCGTGTGAACATACGAAGTGCTGTATTCAAGGCAATGAGGTCTTCACGAGGAATGTGTGTGAGTTGATCTCGGGTCATCAGAAGCAGCATATCTTCGATATCCTCAAGACGAATGATAGAAAAATCTCCCTGCTGGATTTTGTATTCCCTGTCATCCTTCCTTTTCAAACGAATCTCCGTCACATGATAATAGCCATTCTTGGCTTCAGTTTTCAACCCTAAAATGCTGGAGATACGGATATCGGATCTAACGTTGTTTCCAGAATTGACTAGGCAGCAACCCCTGTACGCCCTTCGGACTCGTTCGTCCCAATGAGATGCACCTATGAAAGCATACATATCATAATTACGATTTACCTTTGGGACCCAGAGTCTGTTTACCTTTTCCTCGATAAAGGGTATTGTCCCCCAGTTGGCAGCTTTCAGCAAGGTAAGGGATGTTGCGTACTTTGATGACCCTTTGAGAAGATAAACCAGATCATTGGTGACGAAGAAGTCGAGAGCAATCTGATTGTCGTGAGTAGGGTCAAGTGGAGGCGGAGCTCTTTCTGATTCATGAAGACCTGGCCGTTGAACGGTATTCAGAGCCTTCAGGATCTCATCGGCATAATACTCGAACTCCATTCGGGTTAACCGGGTTTTGGCGCGAAGTCTCTTATCCTTTGATACAATGATTTTGCTAGGTTCAGATTTCTCTCGATATCCTCTCGAATTGATCTCAGTTAAAAGTAGAATGATTTGTTCTTGGTGACAAAAAGTGGATTTGGTTTTCTAGTCTACTAAACAGATAAGTGAGTATAATGGTAATGAAGTAAACTTAAAACAAATAATAAGCAAAACTGGAAAAATATTCTATTGAGAAAATACCCTATGCGGAATATTGACCATTCGGAAAAAGCTCTATGCAGAAAATCCAGTCTATTCGGAAAACACTTCTATTCGGAATAAAAATATTTCTCTATTCGGAAAGTTCTCATCATGCGGAATATCTTCTCTATGCGGAACATTTGCTTCATTCGGAAAATAAGGACCTACTCGGAACAACCGTCTATGCGGAAGAAAAATGCTATTCGGAATAAATGGCCTATGCGGAAAATAAGTCAATTCGGAAAATAATGCCTATTCGGAATAATATTCCGAATAGGGATACAAAGATTTGCTATGCGGAAAATTCGGCTACTCGGAAAAAAGTTCCGAATAAGGAAACTGAAAAAAAAAGCTATTCGGAAAAATGAACTTCTATGCGGAAAATAGGGCTATTCGGAATATCTGGGATATTCCGAATGAAGAGGAAATAAAACCTCTACTCGGAATAATTGAAATATTCCGAGTAAAGCAAACTTAAAAGGTCTATTCGGAAAATCTGGGCAGATGAAGAACAGATACAACAGCAAGTAAAATAGGGGAACGGTTTTTTTAATCCAAATGACTTAATCACTCAAAAAGGTTTCACCAAATTAAACACAAATCATTAACATACCATAAGAAACAAATCCCACCAATAAAAACATTAAATCAACAACTTTTTAAAATCAAACTTGAATCACATAAAAACTTAAGAACTTGCAAAAAGAGATGATGAAGAACAAGATTAATGAAAAGATGGAATGGATTGATTAAGGGAAAGGTAACAAGAGTATTGAATCAAACTTACAAAAAGAAAAGATGAAAATCACCAAACTCCCTAATGGAGTTTTGTGATGAGACGAACTACAAAACCTGGAAAAAGAAAAAAATGAAAAACTAACTCCTAATGTGTGTGAAGAAAAATCTATTTATAGTCCTAATGGTTGGTTGGTGAGTGGGCTTTCTCCCTTCTCGTCTTTTCAGAAAAGTTGACGATTTCGATTCTGATTCGGGATTTGTTGTCGATTAAATCCAACTCGTCTTTTAATTTCTTCGTTAAATAGACTCGAGTTTCTTCGACTTATGAAAATCTTCCGCCTTTAGTCCTTTTCTTCAATAAATCTTTGAATAGGCCTAGTGACTTCAAATCTTTTGCACGTCTTGGACAATAGACTTTATCTTGAGTCTTTTTCCTTGATAAAACCCGTGCAATCCCATGTTTTCTCCAATATTTATCCGGTTGTCTCTGAAAACACAATAAACACAAAAACCACGCATAATTCCAAACAAATGATATTAAATACGTGTTTTGGTCTCGTTTTAGCCCGAATTAAGTGGTAAAAGGATGGATGTTTACACACCTATCAAATCCCCTACACTTAACCATTGCCATGCCCTCATGCAATGCTTAGTGATAAAGCAATTTTACATTTTTCTCATAATTAATCAACCTCGGCCTTATTCAAATACTACTAATTAAGAATCAAATAACTAGGAGAAATAAAATCTTTAAGATAAACAAAAAGAAATGAAATAACTTGTAAAGAGATCAGAGACTTACATTAGGGCTTTGGTGTTGCGAAGATTTATCACCCTCAAGTTTCACGTTCCCCAAACTAAGCTTAAAAACGAGATCATTGTTATTATAAGTTAGTAAATCAAACACTTACACACATGGCTTAATTAAATGCTTAAACTCCCTTATTCCTAGGTGTATCTCTTATATTTTATTTTTGTCTTAGAATGATCATGAAGATGCATTTTTGGACTTATTTCGATAGTTTATTAAGGCTGAAAGCAAAGTAGGACGATTTGATCAATAGTTAGCCTAAGGACAAAATCTCTTAAAACTGCTTCTCGGGATATCAAAAAGTTCATATCTTGGCATAACTTGGTTCACGATTTGAGACCTTTCTCGGGCCGATATTTGGCATGTACTTCATACTTCATATCTTCGAGAGACGTTCTTGAGATAATGGTCTTCTCATCATAATAGAGTTCCTTCACTTGGAGACTTTTGAGGGGTACTCCAACTTTGTTGACCACGACTTCATGATTATTCTTCAATCTCTAATTGGGATTTTGAGATACAACGATCCGCCTCCTTTTCGGACTTGGATCTATTTATCCTCATACCTTGTTAGGGTCTTTTCGGATAGACTTCTCCATGATCTTTATGGGAGTTGATTGCTTTTCGTCGTGAGTCTTGATCCTTCATATTGACTTTAGGAATAATGCTTTTCACATCACTTTGGATCTTCAGCAATAAAATTGAATCCTCATGCCTTGTTAGGGCCTTTTCGGACTCGCCAATCTTCGCGCCCCGCTTCATAAGTTATGCCTTGGCTATGAACTCTCGTCATTACCGAGCAACTTTTAAACGATCTTGGGCTAGAAGCTAAGTAACTTTTCAAATCGTAAGACCTTACTTATTGCAGATAAATATTAGCAAGTGATGGGAGAATAGGCAAATAATTACACCAAGTGAGCTTGCGCAAGAGTACCGACTTATAATTGACTCTATCATTTCTCGTCCTCCACAATTTAAAATCTCAAGTAATGAGACTCGTGGACACTTAGCCTAATAAACCAATTAAGGTCTATATGGTTAAGGATACTAGCTAGAATAAACTAGGATAAGTCTATTCGGGTTGAGTCAAAATAAACGCAACGGGCCTAATATGTCAAAGACTTCTAAACTAGCTACACCAATTTATTAATATTTTTGACTTTAATGTGGAATATATACAAATGAAAGCAACGATAAAAATTTAAAAATTACGACTAAATGGCCAAAGTTAATTAAAAATTTGAAAAATGTTGAAAAATGGGATTTTCTGGTTTAATGAAGGCATTTTCATGGGAAAGTCCACTTAAAACTTCGATAGAAGTCTCCCCTACACTTAAGATAAACATTGTCCTCAATGTTTAAGCATGTGGGAAAAGTCTCCCCTACACTTATGACATTGTGCACGTTGGTTAACTCGAGTTAAGGAAGAGACGACTAAAGTGATCAATTTCAAATGTGAGTATGAAGAAAATTGAATCACGATAGTTGAGAGATAGAACCGGATGTCGGATAAACACGGGAGCACGGTTCTTCAAAGATTTCCAAGATTGCAGTTATCCCTGTAAGCACATCACCACACAAACACAAACGACCAAAATAGGTCCTCCCCTACACTTAGGGGGTTAAAGGGATAGATACTCGGGCTGCCTCCCGAGGAGCGCTTGTTTTTGATAACCGAGTCACGAGCCTGACTCGACCCAAATTCAGTTCATGGGGAACGTGGTGAGGGATGGAATCACCTCCTGAGAGGTGTCCTCACCAAAGTACAACTTCACTCGTTGGCCATTCACCTTAAAATTTGGTCCATTAGGTTGAGCGAGCTCGAGAGTTCCATATGGAAAAATTTGGGCGATGGTGAATGGGCCGGACCAACGAGATTTGAGCTTGCCCGAAAAGATTTTCAACCGAGAGTTAAAAAGTAAGACTTTGTCTCCAACATGGAACTCTCGGTTTTTGATCTTGGAGTCGTGAATGAGCTTAGTTCTTTCCTTATAGATCAAAGAATTTTCATAAGCCTCATTCCGGAGTTCATTCAGCTCATTGAGTTGGATCTTGCGTAGGTCACCGGCTTTGTTTATATCAAAATTAGCCCACTTCAAGGCCCAATAAGCCTTGTGCTCCAACTCAATGGGGAGGTGGCACGCTTTCCCGTACACAAGACGATAAGGCGTACAGCCGATCGGGGTCTTGTAAGCAGTACGAAAAGCCCACAAAGCATCATCGAGTTTATCAGCCCATGCGGCACGATGCTCTCCCACGGTTCTTTCAAGAATTCGCTTCAGACCTCGGTTGGATATTTCGGCCTGGCCATTAGTTTGTGGGTGGTAGGCTGTGGAAAGACGATGGTTTACACCGTACTTAGCCATGACTCGAGCAAATTGGTCATTGCAGAAATGAGTCCCACGATCACTAATAATGGCACGAGGCACACCGAAGCGAGCGAATAGAGCTTTCAAAAAGTTACAAACCACCCTTGCGTCATTAGTAGGCAAAGCTTTGGCTTCAACCCACTTTGAAACGTAGTCAACGGCTACAAGGATGTATTTGTGTCCTTTAGACGAAGGAAATGGCCCCATAAAGTCGATACCCCAAACATCAAAAATTTCACACTCTTGAATGAAATTCTGAGGCATCTCGTCTTTATGTGTGATTTTGCCTTGCTTTTGGCAAACATCACATCGCTTAACCATATTGTGAGCATCACGATATATGGAGGGCCAATAAAATCCCGAGTCAAACACTTTCTTTGCGGTGTAGTTGGGACCAAAATGACCACCGGTGGGTCCTTTGTGGCAAGCATCAAGGATGTCCGACGCTGCCGGTCCATCAACACATCGGCGAATTATCAGATCAGCACATTGTTTGAATAGGTAAGGGTCGTCCCAAAAGTAAGTCTTGATGTCGGTAAAGAACTTCTTCTTTTGCTGGGACGTCAACCCTTCCTTGAGAATTCCACCCGCCAGGTAGTTTGCAAAGTCCGCAAACCACGGGGTTTCATTCGGCTTCGAGTTTATAGACATTAAGGTCTCCAAGGGAAAAGAATCATTGATTTCTTTGGTCGGATGATCCCCTTGGTATGGATCCTCAAGTCTACTAAGATGGTCCGCGGCTAGGTTTTCTGCTCCTTTTTTATCGCGGATGTCGATTTTAAATTCCTGGAGCAGCAAAACCCAGCGAAGAAGTCTTGGTTTGGAATCTTGCTTTGTCAACAAGTACTTCAACGCGGAATGATCGGTGTACACAATGGTGGTGGAAAGGACAAGATAGGGGCGAAACTTTTCAAAAGCATAAACAACGGCTAAAAGCTCCTTTTCGGTTGTCGTATAATGCAATTGTGCCCCAGTCATTGTCTTGCTAGCGTAATGGATTGGTTGGAAGTGTTTGTTCACTCTTTGTCCAAGAACCGCTCCAATAGCAAAATCGCTAGCATCGCACATCAACTCAAAGGGAAGCTCCCAATTAGGGGTAACCAAGACGGGTGCCTTAGTTAGCTTATCCTTAAGTGAGTTAAAGGATTCAAGGCACTCTTTGGAAAAGATAAAAGGAGTATCTTTTTCCAAGAGGTGGGTCATCGGGCGAGCGATTTGAGAAAAATCTTTAATGAATCGACGATAGAAGCCCGCATGACCCAAGAAACTTCTCACACCCTTCACAGTGGAAGGTGGAGGCAACTTTGCTATAACATCAACTTTAGCACGGTCTACTTCAAGACCGGCTTTCGAAATCTTATGTCCAAGCACGACGCCTTCTTTTACCATGAAATGGCATTTTTCCCAATTTAGAACTAGGCGAGTGTCTTCGCACCGCTTTAGCATACGTTCTAAATTGGCAAGGCAAGATGAGAAGGAATCCCCGAAGACCGAGAAATCATCCATGAAGACTTCCATGGTTTGTTCAACCATGTCATGGAATATAGCTAACATACACCTTTGGAAAGTTCCTGGCGCATTACATAAGCCAAAAGGCATTCTTTTGTAAGCGAAAGTGCCATAGGGACAAGTGAATGTAGTCTTCTCTTGATCTTGGGGATCGATGGGTATTTGGAAATAACCCGAGAAACCATCCAAAAAGCAGTAATATTCATTACCGGCTAATCGTTCAAGCATTTGGTCCATGAAAGGTAGAGGGAAATGATCCTTTCTCGTGGCATCATTGAGTTTGCGGTAGTCTATACAAACTCTCCACCCAGTAACGAGACGAGTGGGAATCAACTCGTTGTGTTCATTGGGAACAACGGTTATTCCGCCCTTCTTGGGCACACAATGGATTGGACTTACCCATGGTGAATCCGAAATAGGGTAAATCATACCCGCATCAAGAAGTTTAATGACTTCTGTTTTGATGACTTCATGGATTTTTGGATTCACCCTTCGTTGGCTTTGAATAGTGGGCTTATAGGCATCCTCCATGAGAATTTTGTGTGTGCAGAAGTGAGGATCAATTCCACGAATATCCGATATTTTCCAAGCGATAGCCTTCTTATGATCTTTCAACACAGCGACAAGTCGGGCTTTCTCTTCATCCTTCAAATCCTTAGCAATGATGACTGGCGACTTCTTCTGATCTTCGAGGAATACATACTCAAGATGGGGTGGCAACTCCTTAAGTTCCAAATCCGGAGGATTGTCGACGGGAGGCGTGTTCGAAGTCGGAGTATCGATAGCAATGATAGTGGGAGATGGAGGAGAAGGGTTGTCTTCTTTGAGGAGATTAGCAATGAAACTGAGGTCTTCATCCCAAGTGGCAGTAGAATCGTCATTGTCTTGCTTCACATCTCCCAAGGTGGCTTCCAAGTCTTTCCAAAGGAAATCACTTTCTCCAAATAGAGATAGTGATGAGTCGATAGAGGAAACGGTCTCAACATTGGGAAGAGAGGTAGGAATGTTTTTACAAGCATCCTTGAAGTGTTCTTCACAAGCCTCATCAAGAACGTCAATACAATTAACACTCTCGGAAGAAGAAGGCTGTTTAGATAACTTTCCCATGTTGAAGACTACTTTATCGTCACCCACTCTCATGATAAGCTCACCGGCTTCAACATCAATGAGAGTGCGACCGGTCCTCAAGAATGGACGACCAACAATGAGTGGCACACGTGGGTCCATCTCGTAGTCGACGACAACAAAATCGGCAGGGAAGGTGAATTTGTCGACTCCTACAATGACGTCTTCGGCTATCCCCACTGGATAAGCAACCGTACGGTTGGCCAATTCCAAAGTCATTTTGGTGGGGACTAGCTCTGGGAGAGATAATTGCTTCCAAACACTTAGAGGCATGAGATTAATACTGGCACCTAGATCGGCTAGGGCCATGCAATTCTCTACTCCCGGGAAATTGCAAGGGATAAGAAAACGACCCGGATCACCAAGCTTGATTGGCAATTTCCTTAAGAGCACTGCAGAGCAGTTCTCATTAAGTTGGGTGTTGGCGAGATCGAGGAGCTTTTCCTTGTCGCTCAGAAGATCTTTAAACATTTTGGCATACTTGGGCATGTGAGCGAGAGCCTCAGCGAAGGAGATATTGAAATTCAGTTTCTTGAACATTTTTAGGAAGTTCGAAACTTGAATATCATCCTTGCTCTTTTGCTTCTCTTTCCTCAACCTAGAAGGATAAGGTATATTGGAAGAAGAGGAAGGCTTTAGGGGAATAGGATCACTCACAAGCACGGGTGGAGGAGGGGTAGAAAGAAGAGGTGGAGAAATTGGGGAAGGAGAAGGGTGAGGAACAGGAGCAGGTGACTCGTTCTCCTTAGTCACAACCACCGGTGGAGGTATAGGAAGCTCGGGTTCCGTAGTACCTTTGCCACTTCGAGTGGTGATTGCTTTCATCTCCCCTCTTGGGTTCGCAACGGTGTTACTCGGAAGAGTACCCGAAGAAGAGGGTTGACTACTTTGGAAAAAACTAGCCATCATGTTCCTCAGATCATTAGTCTGGCTATCCAACGTGTTTCTCATGTCAGCTCTCAAATCATTTCCTTGCTTGACCAAGTCTGCCTTCAAATTACGCACTTCTTCTTGGAGATTTCCCACTATCACATCATTGGTTCTCATGTAGGTTGCGACCTCTTGGTGTAGTGCAGTGTTGGTTTGGTTGGAAGGAGCATTGTATGCAGGTGGTTGGTAAGCAGGTTGTTGGTATACTTGATTGTTACGTTGAGGTGGTTGTTGCTGCTTGTGAGGTGGGATGTATGGTTGTCGAGGTTGTTGTTGTTGTGAAGAAGGACGGTTAAGGTTTTGTTGTTGGTTTGGGTTGGTAGGAGGGAAACCAGGTGGTGAAAGGTAATTGTTGGATCGATAGCTAAGCAAGTTACGGTCACCTTGAGGTCTAGCTTGATAAGCAGGTTGTTGGTAGGTGCCATATGCCGCATTCACATTCTCAGCAGGGTAATCTTGGGTGGCGGTACACGTTGTGTAAGAGTGGGGACCACCGCATATCTCACAAGGTTGGCTGACAGCGTTCACTTGTGTATTTTTGGCGTTGTTGCTGTTGTTGTTGCTGACGGTGTGGGTGACAAGCGATTCAAGAAGCGTAGTGATTTTGTCTAATCGCTTGTCGCTGTCATTAGTGCTAGCACTAGCAACATTGGTCCTAATGCTCTTGGTTTGCACACGAGACTTGTTCTCAATGATATCCCAAGCAGCATTGGAAGTCTTAGCCAATAGATTACCCCCCGAAGCACTATTCAGTGAATCTTGGTCATTTATGCTTAAACCATTGTAAAAAGTATTTATTTGATGAACTTTGGTAAAACCATGTTGTGGGCATTTTCTTAAAAGATCTTTAAAGCGATCCCAAGATTCACTGAATGACTCGTCGTACTTTTGTTCAAAGGTTATAATCTCATTCCGCAAAGCGGTAGTACGAGAGGGTGGAAAAAAGTAGTTGATAAACTTTGTTTCCAAATCCGTCCACGAGAGAATACTCTGTGGCGGTTCCTTAGCAAGCCAATGCCGGGCTTGTCCCTCTAAAGAAAAGGGAAAAAGTTGTAACCTTATTACTTCTTGTGGAACGCCATTGAACTTGACCGTGTTCGTGAGTTGTAGAAATCTCTTGATGTGATCGTGTGGGTCATCAATGGTTCGTCCAAAGAATGGTTGAGCTGAGACCATCTGGATAAAGCCTGACTTGAGCTCGAAATTGTTGGCGGCAATTGGAGGAATGACAATTGGATCCGTGTTGCCATCAACATGAGCTTGCAGCAATTCGATCATTGGGCGATTATCCGGAAGGGGCTCATTGTTGTTGTTATTCATGTTGTTGAAAGGCGGGTTGTTGTTGTTATTATTGTTGTTCGGAGGTGGTATGTTATTGTTGTTTTGTACACCAGCCATGTCTAAGTTATCGAGAGGCTCGGGCTCTTGATAAGACGTGGATCGAGTGCGCATACACCTGCAAAAGAACGAACAAAGAAAAACAAAGCAAAAATATTTTTTTTGGTTTTTATTGTTTTTTACTTTTTAGGATTTTTGAAAATTTTATATTTTTTAGTGTTTTTGAAAATTTTAGGAAAAAGTAACGTTCACGGGGAACGGATCCCAAAATCCAAGTTCTACAAAAAACTTTTGATCTTAACGAGAGGAGCCGGCAGCGGCGCCATTTGATACAATGATTTTGCTAGGTTCAGATTTCTCTCGATATCCTCTCGAATTGATCTCAGTTAAAAGTAGAATGATTTGTTCTTGGTGACAAAAAGTGGATTTGGTTTTCTAGTCTACTAAACAGATAAGTGAGTATAATGGTAATGAAGTAAACTTAAAACAAATAATAAGCAAAACTGGAAAAATATTCTATTGAGAAAATACCCTATGCGGAATATTGACCATTCGGAAAAAGCTCTATGCAGAAAATCCAGTCTATTCGGAAAACACTTCTATTCGGAATAAAAATATTTCTCTATTCGGAAAGTTCTCATCATGCGGAATATCTTCTCTATGCGGAACATTTGCTTCATTCGGAAAATAAGGACCTACTCGGAACAACCGTCTATGCGGAAGAAAAATGCTATTCGGAATAAATGGCCTATGCGGAAAATAAGTCAATTCGGAAAATAATGCCTATTCGGAATAATATTCCGAATAGGGATACAAAGATTTGCTATGCGGAAAATTCGGCTACTCGGAAAAAAGTTCCGAATAAGGAAACTGAAAAAAAAAGCTATTCGGAAAAATGAACTTCTATGCGGAAAATAGGGCTATTCGGAATATCTGGGATATTCCGAATGAAGAGGAAATAAAACCTCTACTCGGAATAATTGAAATATTCCGAGTAAAGCAAACTTAAAAGGTCTATTCGGAAAATCTGGGCAGATGAAGAACAGATACAACAGCAAGTAAAATAGGGGAACGGTTTTTTAATCCAAATGACTTAATCACTCAAAAAGGTTTCACCAAATTAAACACAAATCATTAACATACCATAAGAAACAAATCCCACCAATAAAAACATTAAATCAACAACTTTTTAAAATCAAACTTGAATCACATAAAAACTTAAGAACTTGCAAAAAGAGATGATGAAGAACAAGATTAATGAAAAGATGGAATGGATTGATTAAGGGAAAGGTAACAAGAGTATTGAATCAAACTTACAAAAAGAAAAGATGAAAATCACCAAACTCCCTAATGGAGTTTTGTGATGAGACGAACTACAAAACCTGGAAAAAGAAAAAAATGAAAAACTAACTCCTAATGTGTGTGAAGAAAAATCTATTTATAGTCCTAATGGTTGGTTGGTGAGTGGGCTTTCTCCCTTCTCGTCTTTTCAGAAAAGTTGACGATTTCGATTCTGATTCGGGATTTGTTGTCGATTAAATCCAACTCGTCTTTTAATTTCTTCGTTAAATAGACTCGAGTTTCTTCGACTTATGAAAATCTTCCGCCTTTAGTCCTTTTCTTCAATAAATCTTCGAATAGGCCTAGTGACTTCAAATCTTTTGCACGTCTTGGACAATAGACTTTATCTTGAGTCTTTTTCCTTGATAAAACCCGTGCAATCCCATGTTTTCTCCAATATTTATCCGGTTGTCTCTGAAAACACAATAAACACAAAAACCACGCATAATTCCAAACAAATGATATTAAATACGTGTTTTGGTCTCGTTTTAGCCCGAATTAAGTGGTAAAAGGATGGATGTTTACACACCTATCATCCTTCAGCACTTTCTTCACCAAAGATGGAGTAACCGAAGTCTTATACTCATGAGCAAGAAATGCACATAAGTCAATCGGACTGCGGATACGAAGATACAACACATATTTGTCTGCGTCTGTGATCAGATCATATTGCGCCGCTGCCGTGATCCAAGCCTGTGGTGGTGCAGTCTCGTCAATTTCCAACGTGTCTGCCCAGTCTCGTGTGCTTGGTTCAGGAACCGTAGATTGTTGTGCTTGTTGTAGAGGAGTAGAAGCGCGAACATCTGCTGGTTCTGACTCTGGCATCTCGGCGGTGTCATGAACGGGTGAGTGTTGTGCAGCTTCGGGTTCCGTTACTGATTCTGCAATCACAGGAGCAACAACAACAGAACTAATGGGGTTAGTGGTAATAGGTAAAGATACAGCAATAGAGGTACCGGGAATCGATGACGCCGTAGTAGCATTCACATCGTGGCGCCACTTAGATCGTCTTGATTCCGATGATGTTGATTTGTCCTTCTGTGCTGCATCTTTCTTGGACTTGGTTCCAGTCTTAGCAGTTTTCTTGGAGCTGGTAACCTTATCTCCCTCTTTAGGCTGTTCACCCCCATCATCATCCTCGTTGTTATCCCCGTTGCTCCCCCTAGCACTCTCCTCATTACCATCACCACCATCATCGCCATCATCATCATCGTCATCATCATCCTCATCCTTATCCTCATCATCACCATCATCGTCATCATTTTCCTCTTCTTCTCCTTCTTCTTCCTCTTCCTCTTCACCAGTACCCTCTTCCTGCTCACTTTCTTCCCTTTCTTCCTCAGGTAGAATGTGATAAGGTACCACACTTCCAAACGTTTTGATAACCTATCATCCTCCATGATAGCGTCATTCAGGGATTTGTATAGAGCCCGTTGAATCCTAGACTTATCAAACGATCCAAGTTCCACCATACGAGCCTTAAGGATCTTCTTTAATTCAAAATCCGTTAACTCATAAGCAATTTTGTAGGCGGATTCTGAAGGATTGGATGACTTGATCATCAAGTTATCAGCTGCTAGTGTCTTCAATTCATCACGCAGTTTAGGCATAATGGATTCGACGGATTCTTGCACTCTCTCTTCAACAGAAGCTTCAAGTGCTTCTTTTTGCTCCTTATATTTATCCCT
This sequence comes from Glebionis coronaria, assembly GCA_025667525.1. NCBI lineage: Eukaryota > Viridiplantae > Streptophyta > Magnoliopsida > Asterales > Asteraceae > Glebionis > Glebionis coronaria. The sequence continues at coordinate 64,373,511 of CM046874.1, read as the reverse complement.
CATCGCTTGAAGTCTGGTGATATGTGCAGCATGCTTATCAGCCTCAGCCTGCTTAACCCGAGCTAGTTCTTCTGCATGTGCTTTTCGAGTCAACTCCATATCTGCAGCGAACTTAGCAATCATCTCCTCTTGGGCTTTCCTAGATGCTTCTTCACTTTGAGCTCGTCTTTGTAACTCTTGGCGAAGTTCATCCATTTCTCATTTGTGATTATCCACATGTTTATCCAACATTTCGGCCATCACCAATGCAGCCATTGTAGATGTTGCAGAGATGCTCTGGGTTGATTGAAGAGGCTCGGTTGTTACTGCGGTACTAAGGATGGGAATTATAGGTGGTGGAAGGAATGGTGTTGACGCCGGTCTGGTTGGTAAGGGTTGGATTTGTGGAGGTTGAGTTGCTAAAGGTTGAGTTGACACCATGATCGTAGGAGCAACAGACTCTTTTTCCACACTTGCTGAAATAGGGATTGATGGCTCCTTCGAAGTGGAATAATGTTCAGGTGACCCAAACTCATCAATATCATCTGGTTCCACGTACTCTTCTTCAACATTTACCCTTGCACCTGAACCACTACCGCCAGTATCTTTCCTACTCCTTTGAATTGCTATCTTCATCATTTGTCTCTCTGCTTTGTCAAGAGTAGGATCAACAACATCTTCTTCGTCACGGAGACGTAACTCATCAGCCTTACCCTTTCCCTTCTTAACCTCAGTCTTTTTCTTCTTGGTTTCGGGTTCAGGTAAAGCAGCTGGTTGCTTGCGTTTACCTTTACTCTTCACTGTAGTAGACGAGTCTTCTCCAGTCTGAAGGTTTGCTTTCAACTTCTTGATTTCTAGCTGCAGTAGCTTGTAATCAGCAGAACCCTTAATTCTTTCCGTCAGAAGGTAATCAGGAATAGGACCATGAATCACACCACCAGAATGTCCTTCATGCCTTAGATCCACAGTATCATCAGCTTCTTCAGTGTGATGCAGACTTGCTGCACGCCTATCAATAGTAACATCATTCTTCATAAAATAATTAATGATAAGCTTGATAAACCGAGGATAAGGAAAGAAATTTGTCTTCAGCTTCTTGTTCTGGAAGAGTTGAAAGGTGAATTCTTCCCATATCAACAATGCATAATCTGCATTTGCAGCTTTGTACATGCCATAGAAGAGGTTTATTATAGGACTGCGCAAAGCATCATGGCCACTTGTTTTTGGTGTAAGACATCTACTGAGAATACCTAACAATGCTCTCCAAGGTTGTCCTACTTTAGCAGTGGTAAACTCAGACGCAACTCGTATTTCAGGACATCCAATAGCGTCAAATAACTCCATGAGTTCATCTTTAGTAGGATCCCTCGAAAATGACATGCCTTTAGGTGTATCCCGTATACCAAAAATCTTACGGAAGTCTGAAACTGTGAGCGTCTGCTGCTTGTTGTCGATGGTGAAGGTGATCTTGTTTGAAGTGATTTCCTTGGTAGCCCAAAACTCATACATATAATCATAAGGCACCGAGGCACTACTTCTTAAAGCATTCTTAAAATGGGATTGATCAAGGATCGCGATGGCTACTTTAAATCCATGGTGAGTGGATTTTGAGACTTGCTTCAGCCGGTAGTTGTTGGGTATGAACTTAAGGGTTCGTGCTTTAGCAATAGCGGCTTCTCTAGAGTCTTGGATTGCTTGTACTAGTGGATTAGTCATTGTATCTGCTTAAGATAAGACATGAAAGGTTGATGCACAAAAACATATAGATATATATATCATTCTTACTTCTAAGCATAACACATTTCATAACATAATACAACAAGTACATATAACATGCAAACAATAATAATCAAACAACTCTTCATCCGGAACATTCCTTCATTCAGAACTTCTTCATTCGGAACATTCCTTCATTCGGAGCTTCCTTCATCCGGAAGTTCTTCATTCGGAACTTCCTTCATCCGGAAGTTCTTCATTCGGAAGTTCTTCATTCGGAAGTTCTTCATTCGGAATTTCTTCATTCGGAACTTCCTTCATTCGGAAGTTCTTCATTCGGAACTTCTTCATTCGGAACTTCTTCATTCGGAACATTTCTTCATTCGGAACTTCCTTCATCCGGAAGTTCTTCATTCAGAACTTCCTTCATCCGGAAGTTCCTTCATTCGGAACTTCCTTCATTCGGAAGACCTTCATTCGGAAGTCCTTCGTTCGGAAGTCCTTCGTTCGGAAGTCCTTCCTTCGGAAGTCCTTCGTTTGGAAGTCCTTCGTTCGGAAGTCCTTCGTTCGGAAGTCCTTCGTTCGGAAGTCCTTCGTTCGGAAGTCCTTCGTTCGGAAGTCCTTCGTTCGGAATTCCTTCGTTCGGAAGTCCTTCGTTCGGAAGTCCTCCGTTCGGAAGTCCTTCGATCGGAAGTCCTTCGTTCGGAAGTCCTTCGTTCGGAAGTTTTTCAGAAAAATCCTTCATTCGGAAGTTTATAACCATGTTCATCCGGAACTTTTCAAACACAGCCTTTGATGATCTAATCTATGCGCGTTTGTGAGTTCTAAGGCAAACTAAGGCAATTAAACATCATCTAACGTTATTCCGAGCAAAACTCACCACAAATCCTAATCAATTAATGCTTAATTTAGACACAAACCCTAATTTGGATTTAATCTAATTAATCGAATCTTTTAACTGAAATTAAGAGATGATTTAGGCTAATCATAGATTAAAGATAGATGTTTTTACCTTCTAAGATCGACTGAAACAAATGGAGTTGATTAACACGCGAATATGAAAGCTTGTGTGTGTGTTTCAATGGCGGCAAAGTTAATAATGCAAGAACAGTGAGTGAAGGGAAAAAGGGGGCGGGGGTATCTATTTGACTTAGGTCAAATTTTTACAAGTTTCATACAATGTCACTTTATACCCTACACACCTTATCCTTTCCTTTTTGTCTCTTATATTTTCATTTTTCCTTTTTCGTCTCCTATCCATCAATAAACTAAGCCAACTTAAACTTTTACACAACTTAGCAATCGCAACCTATTTGCATATTTCCAAGATCTAAAAGCAATGTCTATCACTTAGAACGAACACAAGTCGTATTCTAAAGCAAAACCACTCAATTACCATTTAGCCATTAATTTTTTACAATCACTTTTGAAAATCAATTTAATGACGAAGATGATTTAATATTTTCTCCCCCTTAAACGATGACCCGTTTTCTATTTAAAGAGCTGTAGTCATTGTTTAAAGAGTCAAATATTGATGAAAGCATTTCCAATTTATATCTTGAAAAAGTTTGATTCGTGGTGTCAATAAGATTTCTCTTATTTTAACAAATTAATGCACTGAGACGTACACAAATTCGTGTTAGACCAAGTTGTAAAGTAAACTTGATCCCTTTGCATGATTTGGCTTGTAAATCACGCCCGAGAAAATTAATTCCCGTTCTAAGCCAACGTTTTCCAAGGAAATACGTGACTTTAATAAGAAAACCGGGTTGCAGTCAGAAATAACTACAAGCCATAATGGGCATGTTTTAAAAATGTACAACTTTTATACGGACTCTATTTATGGCACCGTGTCAATATTGATCAACATTTCTAAGGCCGTAAATATTACCGTACTAAAAGACATGCCCGATTTAAAAACGAAAAAAATATTTTTGGTTTTTCTGGATTTTATAATTTTTATGGTTTTTCTAGGTTTTATATTTTTTATGATTTTTGTTGGTTTTATATTTTTGTATTTTCTTTCTGTGGTTTATATATTTACGATAATATACATGATCACGAACAAAAGATACTCTGAATAGTTTACCACGACTATTCAGCTGATTCTTCTGCCAACTCTTTGAGAGTCGCTGGAGTGAATGATTTCATGCCAAGCTTATCGATCAAAAACTCGATTCGTCCTCGATCTAGGGCTTTGGTGAACATATCCGCCAGCTGGTACTCAGTAGTGACAAAATACAGCTCGATCACTCCGTTCTCCACCTGCTCTTTAATGAAATGGTAGCGAATGTCTATGTGCTTGGCCCGGGAGTGTTGAACATAGTTGCAGCAAAGGGCAATGGCGCTCTTGTTGTCACAATACATCGGGATTTTGTTGAATCCCAAACCGTAGTCAGTTAATTGTGATCTCATCCAAAGGACTTGAGCACAACAACCGGACATGGCGATGTATTCAGCCTCCGTGCTTGATATTGTAGCGCTTTTCTGCCTTTTTTAAGACCAACTGATCAATCTATCTCCAAGGAGTTGCACAGATCCAGAAGTGCTACGCCTCGTGTCTTGACATCCAGCATGATCGGCATCTGCGTATGATATTAAAGCAATCGAGGAATCTTTCGGATACCATAGACCACGGTGAAGTGTTCCTTTTAGATACCGAAAGATCCTTTTAACTACATGTAGGTGCTTTTCGGTAGGCCGAGTCTGATACCGGGCACACATGCATACAACAAATTGCAAATCAGGCCTGCTAGCAGTCAGATAGAGAAGGGTGCCGATCATCCCACGGTAAAGTTTTGGATCGACAATAGTCCCATTCCTATCTTCATCTAACTTGGATTTCTCCACCATTGGAGTGTCCACGGGGTCACAATTTTCAAAGTTATATTTCTTAAGAGATTCTAGAGCATATTTGGATTGATTAATAAAGATGCCTCTGGGATTTTGAGAAATCTGTAATCCTAAGGAAAATGAAATTTTTCCCATCATCGACATCTGAAAGCGTGTGGACATTATCTTCTCAAATCGATTTGACAATTCTATGTTAGTGGCAGCAAATATTATATCATCAACATAAATTTATACCAGAATCATGTCGTTGCCTTCCTTGAGAGTGAATAGAGTGGGGTCCACCTTGCCTTTGGAGAAGCCTTGCGAAATGAGATATGTGGACAGGAGATCATACCACGCGCGTGGAGCTTGTTTCAACCCATAGAGAGCCTTCTTAAGCTTGTACACATGATTAGGAAACTCCGTGCTAACGAACCCATCCGGCTGACTAACATAGACTTCTTCCCTTAGTTCACCGTTCAAAAATGCCGTCTTCACATCCATTTGATAGACGATCATGTTCATATGAGCAGCATACGCAAGGAATAGTCTAATCGCCTCCAATCTTGCCACATGAGCAAAAGATTCTTCAAAGTCTATACCCAAGGCTTGTTTATATCCTCTAGCGACCAATCTAGCTTTATTCTTCAATACCGCACCCATCTCATCAAGTTTAACCTTATAAACCCATAACAAGGTAAGGATGTTAACCTTGTCAGGGAGAGGAACTAATTCCCATACTTCAAGTCGTTGGAATTCATTTAGTTCCTCCTGCATGGCTTCAATCCAAGATGATTGAGTCATAGCCTGCTGCCAATTTTTGGGTTCAACTTCAGAGAGAAATGCATCAAAGTAGCAATAGAGTGCACTCTCTTGTAATTGATGGCGTGTAGAGACTGGTCGATCTAGATCTCCAATGACATTCCTAATTGGGTGATCTTTTGTCCATTTAGTGCTATGGTTTTCAATCCTAGGTGGTCTGGAGTGAACAATAGAAGGAGCTTCTTCTGAGGTAGACGCGGCTGAAGGGTTTTCAGGTATCGCTACACCAAAGAAAGGAAGCTCTTGCAAGTGAGCATATTCCAAATCGTGATCAATAGAATCCTCTTCCACATCATTAGGCACAAGTAGGGGTGACGATTCAGGTGTAGTTTGAGAATCACTTGGTGAAGGTGCATCCGGTTCAATGTGAATTGAAGATGCATTAGATAAAGGTTCATTAGCTTGAGCAACCACTTCAGGAATTGGAGCAATTACTACAGGTGCTGGAACTTCATCAGTAGGGGGATCGAAGAATTCATCAAACAACGGTTGAAACAGTTTATCCCACTCAGGCCTTGTTGGTGGTAAAAATGATGTAGAAGTAGGATTATTGGGAACTAATCCGGAACTAATAGCACCGGTTCCCATCTCATGAAGCGCGGGTTCAGAGCTGTGTTGCTCAGAAGCCATCACTGTCAGCTCATCGAAATCTGCGTCCATAGTTTCTACAATCTTGCCAAGACGACGGTTATAGATTCGGTATGCTTTCTTGGACGGTGAGTAACCAATGAAAATACCTATATCGGCTTTCGGTTGAAGCTTACCCAAGTTCTCACTATTGATGTTTGGATAACAAAGAGCACCAAACACATGAAAAAATGAAACATCGGGTTTACGGTCATGTAGAAGCTCATAAGGTGTTTTTCCATGGCGTTTCCGAATGATAGAACGGTTTTGGGTGAAACATGCAGTAGATATAGCCTCTGCCCACAAGAACAATGGAGCGTTCGCGTAAATAAGCATAGTCCTAGCAGCTTCCATAAGTGTACGATTCCGTCTTTCAACGACACCGTTTTGTTGTGGAGTGCGTGCAGCGGATGTTTCATGTGAGATACCAACTCCTTCATAATAATCACGAAGAGTCTGGTTGACGAACTCTGTACCATTGTCTGTACGAATACGGCGGACAGTAGTATTCAAACGTACCTGAATGAATTTTAGAAAAGTGATGATAGCCTTCGGTGCTTCATCCTTTGTACGTAGAAATCTAACCCATGTAAACCTGGAGAAATCATCCACAATTACCAGAATGAATTTCTTACCGCTCACACTTTCAGTTCTCATTGGCCCACAAAGATCCATATGCAAAAGATGAAGTTTTTCTTGATTGGTGTCTTCAGCTTTGGGCTTGTAAGATTTCTTGGTACTTTTCCCCCTTGAACACGCGGAACATAAATGGTCCTTGTGAATTTTAAGCTTTGGAAGACCACGAACTAAATCGTTTTTAGCCAGATGATTAATAGCATCAAAGTTAAGATGAGATAATCTGCGATGCCATAACCATGACTTGGTCTTAGATGCTTTAGAGAGAAGACATACTGGAGAGGCGGCCATCATGTCTTGTAAGGACAAGGTATAGAGATTTGCACCACGAGATCCCTTCAACAAATCTTTTCCTTCCAAGTTGTGGATGAAACAAGTGTGTTGTCGAAAAGCAACCTCAAGGTTGGAATCACAAAACTGTCCAACGGAGAATAAATTATGACCAAGACCTTCTACATAGTATACCCTTGAAATCGTCACGTTTCCAATCTGATATTCACCATACCCCATTATCTTTGCTATATGATCATTCCCTAATTTGACCGTACCAAGAAACTTGCTGACGAAATTTCGGAGCATCGAGCGATTTCCGGTCATATGTTTTGAACAACCGGAGTCCAAATACCACAGGATGATTTGGACCACCTGAAAATATCACCACACGAAGACAATGTAGAGGTATCGGAATCTAAGTGTTCCTTGTTATTAGCAGGTACAGATTTAATAATCTTAGATTTGCTAACTCTAGGTTTCTTAGATTTCCTAGCCTTCTTTTTCTTAATAGGTGGTGTAGATTCTAGTTGGCTTAAATCCTGAGGTATTTCTTCACTGATAGGCACTATAGTGGGGGCTGACCTAATTAAAGGGCGTTGTTTCCATACTTGAGTGTGAGTGATCCTAACTAAAGGACGCTCAGACCTAACCTCAATGGATGCATTCCTAGTTAAAGGGCACATTGTTCCATCTAATGTAAAGGTCCTACCAGTGGGACGCCATTGCCAGCCAACTTGGGCACGAGTTCTACCCGTTGGCTTCCATTCAAGACCATTCTTAATAGCATTCATTTCATTCACATGATCAATAAGACACAAATCATGACGTTCGGAAAACATACATTCATTACAATTCCAACAATTCAAATTAGAATTCACGAATGGTTTTGGCTTCTGCACAGGCGCAGAGCTTTTAGTCTTAACATGATTCTTTTTATTTAAAACTGAACTAGCATTCCTATTGTGAACTTCTACTTTCTTCTTTTTGGCACTACTAGTGGAGGGCTTGATCTTATCTTTCTTGAGTGGCGATCCTTTAGCTTTAGTAGTCTCTTTTAATCCTGTAGAAGGCAAAGTGGGAATATTAGCAACAGATTTTAAAGGTGCCTTACTTGATTGTGCCAATGACGGTTTTGCTCCTGGAGTCTTATTAAATGGAGTTACAGCAATGGGCCTATTAGTAAGTAGTGCAGAACCTGGTGTACCTATGTATTGTAAATATGCTAAGCAATATTGAACTCGCTTAATATATTCATGAGCCTAATAATAGTCGCTACTTGAGGGATCTAAGGCATAAAGATCGTCTAAAATATCCCTAAGAAGATCGACATGCTTAATGGCATTCCTCATATAATCATCGTAGGTAACCGGGTTTCTCTTATGAAGCGGGTTCTTATAAAGCACTACTGACTTGGTTGTTGGAGCACTAGTGGACGGTGCAGAGTCGGTAGCTAAGTTATCAACAACTTCTTGTCGGGTGAGAAGAAGTGTCTCCTTTAACTCAGCCAAAACCATATTTTTGTCAATGAGCAGAATGTTCAAATCAGAGATTTCCTCGCACTTTTGGTTCAGTTGTTCAACATAAGATTGTTGCTGTGCCGCATTAAAAGCGAAGCGTTCTTCTAGTGAACCATAAAGAGCAGATAGTCCCTGTCTTGTCCGATCCATCTCCCCTAGAACAGACGAAAGTCTAATTTCTAAGACTTGGTTTTTAGACTCTGCAGCCTCTAGTTCCAATTTGAGTGTTTCATTTGATGACACGCCTCTCTTCAATCTCATAATCTCTTCCTCTAATGCCTTAACAATTGCAATCATCTTGTCACTCGTCTCAACACCGTTTTCACAACCATTTGATATCAAAAGATTCTCATTTTGAGTTTGTTGTTTTAGTTCTAAAGATATACAATGTTGTTCTAGTTGATTAAAGCGTTTTGAAAGTAAATTGTAAGAATCTTGTAGCTTTAAAAACTCAGCATTAGATTCGTGACAAGAATGATTATCTACCTCATTTACAGTATCAGCAACATTTACAGAGAGATCACAAACATTATCACAAATATCATCACAAATATTCACAGCATCACAATTAATCATAGCGGATGTAAGCTCATTCGAATAATTAACATTTACAGTAGTAAGCACATCACACGAGATTACTGCAGACAAGAATCGGTCATATTCGGTTAAAATCTTTTCTTTTTCAATTAGTTGTAGTTCGTAAGCGGTGTCCATTTCATAAAACACTTTTTGAACTTCACCAATTTCAAACACAAGATTTTCCTTAAGAGATGCAAAACTTCCTTTTAGACTTTCGACAAATGGGTTCATCTCATTTTTAAACACCTCGTTCATGTGTTCGAAAGCCCATTCTCCGGCGTTTAGGCCATTTGAAGTCGTACATTCCAAAATGACCTTGTCAAAGTTAGTAAAGTATTGATTAATCTCTTGTAAGTTTAACCATACAGTGCTAACAGGTGGGAGATCCTTTGGAATTTCCTTAGGACCTTCCATGTTGACAAGTGTAGGAAATGTACTAGGGTCTTCTTCATTCAACATGTAGGTTGGTGCTGTAATGAGATCTTTGTCCATATGGAAGCGAATTCTAAAATCCGTTTTAGCAAGCTCCTTATTCAATTTAAAATAATCACACTCGGGATATTTTGCAGAATTGTATGACCGATCCTCATCAACTAGATCCTTACTTGTTCGATCATCGGGAAAAACAATCGGGTCTAAGGCCAATCCTAATTGAGTTGCATTATAAAGTCTAGGACTATGTTTTAAAGCTTGTTTTGCATACCGTGGATTAGGGGGAAGGCCTTTTTGACGAGATAAGTTAAATTCTCTAAACGAAGCATCAAATAAGTGCACTAGTTGAGAAGCAGCGTATTGTCTTAATAGCAAGTAATCTAGACTTCTAATCTTATTAGTAGCATTAATCTCCATTTCATTCTTCTTAGACTCGAGTGATTCAAAATCTGTTTGAAGTTTTTGAAAATTAGTGACCACTAACTCCTTTTCTTTAAGTTCAGTAGACAGATTTGCTCTTAAGTTTTCAATTTCTTGCAATTGACCCATTTGTTTGTTTCGAAAGTGATCATATTCGGGATTTGTTAGAACACTAGACGAAGGCACTAACTCCAAAGTTTTAACTTTCTCATTGCTTAAGGCAAGCTCATCAGACAAGTTCTTATTCTTAGCTAGGGTTTCTAAGAGTGCAGCATTCATTTGGCTAAGTAGCGTAGCAGGAACCATGACCAAATCTTGTTGAGCAGGAGTAGGCGTATGCGAAATGGCTCCCGGTTGTGATTCACTCAAAGTCTGGGGACTCACATTGATATTGCTATCATTGATTGTCTCCTCATTTGAAAGACTCACCACCGAAGACTCATTCGAATCAGCACTCTCTTGCACAACTTGATGTGGTTGAATACTAGCATCAATGGTATTATCGGTGGTATTAATAAGTATCTCAGATCTCTTTTCTGGCCCTAAGCTGGAAATAGTTGCCATGAGAGCAGCCTTTGCAGATTGAAAGTCATCACAGTCTGAGTCATACGCATCGAGATCATCTGCTTGGTATGCTGCATTCTGTGTGGTGACAGTGTCTTGTTCAGCAATCCCTGGATCAGCAAGAAATGCAAGCTCCTCTTCATCGAGTTCCCTTCCTTGTGCCTGAGCATTCACCAGATAGATCTTCTCTGCAAACCATTGTCCATCCCTTCTCCTCTTGGGTTTCTTACAATCCCTGGACATGTGACCCTCTTCCTTGCAGTTGTAGCATGTAATCATTCTCAACTTGCCTGTGGAATTAGCCCGTGGTGCAGGATTGACCATTGGAGCCTGATTGACCGTGTGAGCATTGGTAGTTGATGTGGTAGGTCTCCCCTGATATGGTTGAATAGGCTGAACCATTACCCTGCCATTCTCAATAGTAGCTTGTTGGCGAGAATTGGATGAATTCCTCAACTGATTGTTGGTAGGAGTTGATCCCCTAAATCCTCGTTTGCTTAAAGTCCTTGTGAGATAAGCAGACATAGTGGTTAACACTTCAACTGGGTCAGCACCTTGTTTGAATACAGGAACGGGGACTTCCTCATCATCACAGTACATTGCTTGGTCTTGATGAGCTGCATAATCACTAGAAGGAATACTCATTTGATCAGGGTAGCTTGTTGGATATGCTGCATTCTCTTGATAAGAAGAATATGAAGATTGAGCATAAGGTGCAATACTTGCTGGGTGAGGTTGTGTAGCATATTGTGATGAAGGTGCACTAAACCGACATTGTTGCTGATGTGAGGTGGGTGGTTGTGGTAGAATCGAGTATTGGGGAAAGGTTGGTGTCATGTAAGGTGATGGATGATAGGCTTGATGTCCCAAAATATAAGGAGTGTTGTTGTGAGACAAGCTTGGTTGATTCGCCATCAAAGCTAATGAATCAGGGTACATACCTCGTGGAGAACGGTGCATGATCACATATTTCTCATGCTGCTGAAGAAAAGCATATAGTTGATCCAAATTGCACTTATGCAAATCCCTGGTTAACTTAACATCGGTAATATACTCACCCCATTCAGCTTGAGGTAAAGTATTCAAGAATTTGGTGTTAACCTGGAATGGAGCAATCACAAGATTGTATACATTCAGATCATTCATGAGTGTGGTGAATCTGAAGTAATAATCGTGAAGCGTTTCCCCTGGGTTGTACGTGAATCTATCAAACAGGTCATACAACTGACATTCCCTTTCCTGTTTGGTGAGAGACGTACCTTGTAGCAACACCTTAAGACGTTCCCATAAATCCTTTGCCACAGTATACTGACTTACCATCCTATAGATGTCATGGGGAAGAGCTTGGAGAATAGTTTGAAGAGCCTTTTCGTCCGCATCGACAACAAGTTGTTGAGCTGGTGTAAGTTCTTCAAATTCTCTTGGTCGAGTCACATTGTTGACCACTATGGTACCATAGTCAAGTGGACCATTTAAAATTGACTTAACTATAAGCCTCCCATAAACCGGTTTTCCCTTAAGATAAGACATCATCCGGCCTTGCCATGCTTCAAAAACTTCTTTGATGAGCATTGGCGGGCGATTATCCGTTCCCGTAATGACGGAAATATCCGTAAGTGATGTCATCTGAGGCATTACTGAATTCGGATTCATTTTGTTAACTTCAAAGAGACAAAGATTATCGGTTGATCGAGCAGTGAAGTAAAGCTTGTGAATTGTGTTGAGTTTTTGTTGTAAGAAATCAAGATTAAATCCTCTAAAAAATCGTCGAAAAAACAAGCAAAATAACCCTTGATTCGGAACTTTTGTTGATTCGGAAGTGTTGATTCGGAACTTCTTGGTTCGGAACTTCTTGGTTTGGAACTTCTTGGTTCGGAACTTCTTGGTTCGGAACTTTTTGGCTTGATCCGGAACTTCTTGGTTCGGATCTTTTGGCTTGATCCGGAACTTCTTTGTTCGGAACTTTTGGCTTGATCCGGAACTTCTTTGTTCGGAACTTTTGGCTTGATCCGGAACTTCTTTGTTCGGAACTTTCCTTGGTTCGGAACTTTCTCTTGGTTCGGAACTTTCCTTGGTTCGGAACTTTCCTTGGTTCGGAACTTTCCTTGGTTCGGAACTTTCCTTGGTTCGGAACTTTCCTTGGTTCGGAACTTTTTCGTTCGGAACTTCTTGGTTCGGAACTTTTGGTTGATCCGGAACTTGTTGGTTCGGAACTTTTGCTGGGTAATCAGATGTTTGTTACGATGAACAGTCGACCACAAAAAGAGAGATTAAACCCAGATTTTGACCAAATGACCCAAAAAGTTTTGTGATTTCAACAATAATAAGTAAAAACTAATACTTATCCAATAATCCCAATCACAAAAACACCAAAAACACCAAGAATCAAGATGGATTTTCTTAAAGAACACTAATACAATCAAAAACTAAAAAACCACACAAATCACTACCTTAAATCACCCCATAGCTCTTGATACCAAATGTAGAATATTGATAACCTATGAATCCATGAAGGGGTTGATGATTTCTAGAGAGAGAAAGTTAGAGAGAGAAAGAGAGAGAAAACTATGTGTTATTTCAATAAATGAAAGTGAGAAACATTCAACAACCAACCCCTTTCCATGGTGGAAAGGGGTATTTATACTTCCAAGCTACATGGGCTTGGGCCGGTCCATGACAAGCCCATGGACCGGTTCTTACTTAACTTAATAAGCAACTATTAACTATTTGTTAACTACGAGCTATTACAACATTAATAATATTGTGGAGTGACCGATACTTCTAATATACGTAAAAACGTATTTCTAACACTAACTAACTCACTTAGAGTGGTTGTCAATCACTCTAAGTAGTTACAACTAAGAAATGAGAGAAAAAACATGATTTAAGTTAAATTGTGTGTGTTTTCACACTTAACTACATTACAACAAATGAGAGCTATCTATCCCTATTTATAGACAAAATGTGAGATGTAGATGAGTTAGTTGACATGTCCCATCCAATGAGAATCTGCCAGGTGTCCAATTCTGGTAAATTGATCTTCAAGTGTTCTTCATCAAATTGGGGGAATTTGATTCCTTTGGTTTCATCTTAATTAAGCACTTGGGTTGAGTTCGTCTTGTCAATGCGAGCATTTTTCATGTTTGAAGTTTTTTGTGAAACGACCTCTATAAGAATCTACGATCTGGTGATAGCTTGTCCACGTGGCGTCTTGGTATTGGATGAAATATAAGCACACGGATCATTATCTCTTTCTTGAAATATGATTGGTTGAAAGTTAGATAGTAGGATCACTGTTATGATCTTTCTCACACCTCATTAATAAGCATTATTTGGCAACCTGAGTCTCACATTTCCTTGATTCTGATTGGTTTAGAGATAAGTCACATGGATCAAGTTCATATTTTGTATGAAAATAGCAGATTTAGCCCCTTAGCTTTTGGCAGATTGCTGTTTTGAGATAAACACTTCATAAACTTGATATAATCAACCCTTTGACTTGGAATTTCAACAACATTGACCCTTTGACTTGGATTTGACTTACTTCATAAGATCTTGACTTTGTTAAGTCCTTCAAGTTTGGCAGATTGTCATGAAAGGTCCTTTGACTTTGGAGACTTGTCACAATGAGTCCTTCTTTTGTCTTTTCTTCAATAATAATGCCTTGAAATCCGTGTTTGTACAAAATCGTATCATTTTACCTACAAAATCACAAATAACAAAGAATACCCCATAATACTGTTTTTTCACATAAAATTTGGTATTTTTCTTTGTGTTTTAGGGTTTGATTTGTTATAATTGATATGAGATTTCACTCATATCAAATCCTCTACACTTGATCATTTCCATGGCCTCATGCAATGTAATATTTCAAAGCTCTAAATTACATTTTTCTCATAGTTAATCCACCTTGGCCAAAATGAAATGCTTTTACACTATACTACACTATATGATGCATGATTTTGATTCTTACAATGTAATGCAAGGAAAACAATTCTATTTATATATTTTTGTATTTTTCTTGAAACAATTTGATGGAAATAACTCATAAAGATATCGGTGACTTTGATTAGGGCTTTTGATACCATGAATACTTATCATCCTCAAGTTTCACTTTCCACATACCAAGCTTAAAAACAAAATTATTGTCATTCATAAGGGAAAGTGCATCGACTTATTCATACAAATTAATTGTGTTACCATTATACCCCCACTTATTATACCTCTAAGACTGGTTATTATTTGAGCAAATTGCTTTTGGGCAAATTTGTCATTATTTAAAGCGTGAAATATAAGAAATAATCTGAAAATAAGGAAGCACGGTTTTAATCCTAAGTAACCATCTTATCCATTAATCGAAAAACTACCCACAATTGATATAAGTCTGACCCAAAATGAATAAGTTATTTGCCTTATGTGTACGATCCTTATGTCATGCATTAATAAGTAGCTACTCACTCACTAAGAAAAGAAAAATAAAACTCACACAATAATTTATATCCGCCGCCTTTTTGAGACCTTGGATCTTCAATCCCGCAACCCTTCAAGGTAATATTGGATTAGAGCAACTATTAAATTCCCGCAACCTTGTGAGAGTAATATTGAAATTTAATAGCTACTATAATTAACACCACACTGCCCCTCTTGGGAGTCTTGTATTGTGAGACCCCAAAAATCTGACATGGAACAACTAGGCAACGAGGGGGTAATACGTCATAGCACAAGAAACAATGAATTACAGTTCATACAAAGCTGACGAAATAAAAACATGTACATTACATCATAAAAGGTCAGAGTTTTTAAACATAGGTCCCAGAGTTTTAGAAGCGGAAAAATTATATTATTTCGTCTCAATTTATAACATAAAGTTGCCCAAAAGATAGAATAAACTCCTGATAGTTTATATAAAACCAATCTTTCAAAAGCATCACATAAATCTCCAAGCTGCGAATATCCTGCGGGCTCTCATCCAAGCAAAGCTAAGTATAATACCTGAGATTAAACATGTAAAATTGTCAACATAAAGTTGAGTGATATTCATAGGTTTAGCAGTAAACGTGTGAAACACAATAGAATTTGTAAAACACGTAATGGGGGGGGGGGGGGGGGGTTAACTATGTACGTCCATAGTCACGATGCATATTATTGCTGTTTAGTCTCATGAACCGAAGCTTAACTCAAATGTAAGTTCCTCTAGGGAGTATTCAGTCTAAATACTCAAGTATAAACGAATATTAGTGCGTCAAATTCGGGACGGGGATTGTCAATCCCGATGGATCCACCCACAACATTCGCGCTTAGCGCAAAGCATACGGGACAATTAACGGTTCATGATAGGAGAGGAAACTCAAGGCTAACGTCTAAAAGCAATAATACCATTGAAATCATCTGTAAAGCATACACGTTCAGAATAACATACGAGTTCTGGATAGCAATACAGCTTTATATTTAGTTGTGTTCCACCATGTAAAATCTCACCCCGTTTTAGAAACCATGTACAAGTAAAAATGGGCTATGAACTCACCTTAGCCACGAGGTAAGTCAATCACGGTACTCAACAACTGAGTAGAAACGGTAGTGGTAGACGATCACCGACGATATGGATGCCCGGGAAACACGAAAACCGCAACCTATCAAAATAAGGCGCGCGTTAAGACTCGAACTCGAATATCGATATGTACCAAATATAATATGACTCAAATGTTTATAAAGTATACACGTTTCAAAACCATTGACACGAATCAAATGAATCCATTTATCCAACGTTACTCGTTAAAACACTTGAACACTTGAAAATGACCCGTTATACGACGCCAAATCAACGCAAGTCAAACTATCCTTTACCCTTATTCGGACCAGTAGCTAAGTCATTTATACAATGACTAAGCACTTGAGTAAGTCACCATGTCCGATGGTGAATACTCAAACTCACGCAACACAAGCATTGAACTACGTGTCCAAAATAAAAATCAGCAAGTACACCCCGAATGTACACACCGATATACCCTATCTAGACTTGTCCGTTTTACATAAAAATTGGTGTAAAGGTCACTTATAACCTGTATAAGACCTCACCAAAATTTGAGCCCAAGTTCACACTTTAAAATCCATCAGCTCGACACTTTACTCGACTCTAAATTTGGGACAGATTTGTGCACTTGTTTTGTAAAACCGTTTAGACCGCTTTAAAAGTACAAACTCGACAATCCTACTTTTGAAACCACTACTAGACTCATCAAATTCAGTTTGTAAACTTTGAAAACCAGTAGATACATTTATCTAACTAAGCCTAAAGTCCCCGAGAGTCGACCCAAAATCAACCATAATTTCGGATTGTGCCGACTTGCGTCTCCTGGTACACGAAAACTAAAACTAGCATAACTTTTGACTCGTAATGACTTAGAAGCTCTATCTTATACCAAAAGACCGTCTCGGAAAAATCTACAACAATTTCAAATAATCTTAGCCTTTCACAGACCTTAAACCCACGAAACATATTGTTTAAGGCTGCTGTCCCAAATTAGCTTTTTAGAAAACATGACAAATCATATTTTCAACCAAATCCACTCATACTCATACCTCTAGGATCACTATACTATCATTCCTATCAACCAAACACTCCTAAAAACACTTGAATGCAAAATCTAACAAAATCAAAGATCAAAAATTAAACTTTTTAGGATCAAAACATGATGATCTTACCAAAAGCAAGGCATGCAAGATGATTATAACATAATCCCACCATAAATCACAAAAGTATGAAAAACTTGATGCATGTATAAAATTTTTGTATAATTAGAATCACAAGAAAATTCTAAGAATGGGTCTTGTTTTTGTTTTGGATGAATCATGATGGATGGTGGTGGTGTATGGTGTTAAAGGTGGCGGCAATGGAGGTGTGGGAGGAGAGATTGTGTGTTTTTTTTATTTAAATGATTTGTGTGTGTGTAGTGGAAGTAAAAAGAGTTTATATATGGCTAGTTAAGTGTAGGGACCTAAGTTGCCAATTTGCAAACTTGTGGACCTAAAAGAAATTAATAGTTTTAAATGGTAGAAAATGGTTATTGGTAAATATTAAAAATATTTACGGGGCTCGGGTTTCGTAAAAATACTTTTCAAAAGTTACAATGCATCATAAAAATGATTATACGATTTCCCGACACGACTTAATACGTAATTAAAACGAAATCGTCGAAAATATTAATTATCGAAACAATCGATAAATAAACGTAAAATTTTGGGCATCCGTCGGTATCGCGATCACTATGAATTCTCGTTGTACATTGATTTAGGATAAACTCGTTGTAAAACGTACGCGGGTGATTTTAATCAAAAACTTTGATTTAAAATAAATATGGAAAAATAAAATAAAATTTTTATAATTCCATACAAAGTATTTATCGATGATCAGAAAAATACTTAAAAAGTATAATTTAAAAATCTCAGGATTTACATATAGCAATACAAGAAAATGAAATACGTTGAAAATTCAGAAACACGAATAAAAAGAATAAAATAATGCTGGGAAAAGTACGGGTTCTCACAGTCTTCCCCCTAAAGGAACTCTGGTCCCCAGAGTTCTCCTGAAAACAGTAGAAGATGCAAACAAGAGGAGGTACAAAGTGAAGAACAAAATTCATTGCTTCCCAGGTAATTTTTGTACGACGACGAATTTTAACGGTTAGAATTCACTATACTACAGTTTCTTAACTCCTTTTTGTATAGAGTTGTTGGAAATACGTGCGATACACTAACAAGAATGAACACAAGAATCGCTTAAACAGGTAAAGTACGATAAAATGAACCAAGATTGTAAATCAACAAGGGGTCGCAAATCGTGCAACTATAAAACGTGAAAATCTTAAAATGTAAGAATCTAGTCACAAGCGAAATAGAAGGGAAAAATGAATAATATATGATCATTTAAAATACAAGCTGTCAAAATCAGTTGTCTAGGATTTTGGTATTACTTTAAAACTCAGTTTTAAATATTTTCTTAATTAAAAGAAAATTTACAAGGTGTAGTGATTTAAAATCAAACTATCTGTATTTAGTGAGTATGTTGTTGCTATATCTTTTTCTTGATCAGGATTTTCAAAGCAGAAGTAGAACAATTCAAAACAGTTATCCTGATCGGCTTAAGAACTTTTGGATGACTGTATGAAATTTCTGTTAGAAACTCAAGTTTATCGTTACCATTAGAGAAAATCAGATTTTCCAAGTTATTTAGAATCATTGTTAGAAATTATAAATTAATTTAATACTTTCATTAGGTTGACAGTAAAGTATGATAAAATCAATTACTTTAAAAGATACAACTTGACACTGTTTAAACATAAGTTATAAATTTACCCAAGTGGATGTACAGATTCGATATTAAATATGTAATGGGTATTTTGACAATTTAAACATTTGGTAAAATGTATAAAACGTTCTTAAAAATTAATAATAATTTTTAGAAATTCAAGAAAGTGTTTAAGATATCAAACGATAAACACGTAACAGTTTATGGTTTTCAGAAAGTGACAAAATAACAAACGATTATGAAACGAATATCGATCAACAATTAGTATACAAACAATAGCACGAGGAAATAAAACGGAAGTCGTATCAACTCTTAACGAACATGATAGAATAGATGCATCGATGATAAGGACAATAAGAAACAAGGATGATAGCAAGATTAATTCACGAGTGCGGTTGGTGTCACAAATAATGGCTTATTAAGTTCTCGGTGGTCGATACACGATCGAAAGAGAAAAGCCACACAATAATTTTTTTAAGAAGTTACTCGAAAGGATTTCCAGTAAATGAACAACATTCGCAATGAGAGGCGAAATCAACACATGGTTCACACGAACAAATTTCAAGACGATAAAGTCTAACACACATCATGATAATTACACGAAATCATTGTTAACGTCCAGTCATAAATCATTAATCGCGTCCAAAGACGTTTCGTAGTTCTACCAAGATAGATAGAGATGGTCGATCATAGAAGCATAACAACGTTAAAACTTTCAAGTCTGGTATCAATGGTAAGAATTTAGACAAATAGTAACGAAAATCGTATCATAGGATGATGAGGTAACAGGTAAAACAAAGGTCGCTGAGTAAGGAAATCTGTGCTTGAGGCATGTACTTTGTTCAAGAAAAGATAAGGGTTCATAAGTGTATGTCGTGAACTGTTGCTACTCGCATAAGATGTAAAAGTTTTCAAAAATTTCATTTTATCTAACTTTTTAAGGAACGAAATTAAAAAGTTGATTGTTGGTCAAATATTTAGGGCGACTACTATTTGGCCTTGCATGGCTCCTTCTAAATTAGGCATAGGTGATCAGGCCATGCATAATTTAGGACTAGCAATGCGATGCTCATCTTTGTCAAACCAGTATTACATATCATATGATTTTAAAATATGTATATAATAGCATTCGTAAAAACAGGAATCAAAATAACATATGAAACTTTTCGCCTATAAGTTACTGGCTAACTGTTTAAATCAACAATTTGTATAGTTACAAGGGTTCTTTATAATACCGTATGAGAACAACTTGTGAAAATACATTGTAAAATTAATATAAATTAATTTTATAAGATAGCATTCATTTGTAAACAATATCTGTTTGAGTTATATGGTAATATGACAATAGTTTATAAAGTAGCGAGTGGGTTACAAGAGGGAACTAAGGAGTAGTTCAAGTCAGTCAACGAAAGGGTTACAAGGTGATAAGGTTTCAAGAGGTTTAGCAGAAATCGTCATGAGACGCCTGTCAAGATGAAAACAAACGTTACGAAAGCAAGATCTTCAACCTCGATCCAATTCAGTGGTACGATAGAAGCAAAGAAATACAATAGAATGACAAATAAGTCATATATAAAGAAAGAAATAAGGAATCCGCATGTGTGCACATCGTGATTAATTTGACAATAATATACTTTTAAGAAAGTAGGATATCAGTTAACACATAGTACAATCACTCCGAAAAGTTTCTATATTAGGAAGTTACCGAAATTTCGATAGTTCAAGATCTATGTATAATTATGACCGAACTCAAAGTTACTATTTTATACTTGTTCAAACGCAATCATTGTTTTTAGTCTGCAAAATATCATTAGTTAAAGTTTTACGAGCTCAAACGAACTAAAAAAAACGCTTGAAATCACATTTTTAACGTCTATCAGTTTTGACTTTTGGGGTTTGACTAGACCAATTGATTCACTAAATGACATTTTAAGACTCGAAGTCTAGAGTAATTTGGTGTAAAACGATGTTTTGAACAACTTTCTAGTTTTACCCGAGACTTGAAACGGAATAAAAATGGACGAAAATGCCCTAGCATTAAATCTGTCAGCAAAACGATATTTTAGAATTACGCAAAAAAAATAAGTTCTTAAATTTCACAATCTCAAATGAGCGTAACTTGCTCGATTTTAATGTTTATTGGCCAAATTTTTATGTCCTAAACGGACGTCTCATCAAGTAGAAATATATATTTTTATGTCTAAAGTTATAAAAATATTTTCTCGACACTGTTAAACTTCCTGTAAAGTTTCTATACAAAGTATATTTTTCGACACAGCTTGAAATTAAATCTAAATTTCATGATAATTCAAAGTTAATGTACACACAAGATTAGTGGATTCCATAAAGGCGAAAGAGAATAAACTATAAAGTTAATCATGTAAAGAAAACACAGCATGGAAATGGTTCAAAAATGCCAACGATAATCTGAGAGATAAAAACGACGCATATCATCCGTGTCTTCGGCTGCAAGATGCAATGCAGGAAAGTCTCCTGGCGGCGTGATTTTCCAAAATCACAAGACATACCGAGAAAGAAACAAAATATTCACAAGTCACACTCCTGAGGCGAGGAGGTTTAATGAAAAAGGGAGGATACAAGTAGGATCGCGTTCCAAACAATCGTCACATAATAAATGACGATCATGTGTTCAAGGTACAACGGATGTTGTAAGTCGAAGTCGAAACGTAGAATGGTCAATGAAATAAGATGTAATCCATGTACAAGTGTCGTGTAAAACGGTGACGTAAAGGTAAATCAAGATTATGAAGACTCACGATATTATTCACCGCTTGATTCAACAAATTCTTCGATATGTGTGACTCGCATGGCGTCCTTTAGTCTTTTCCGGAGACACATTGAGCTACACAATGGTCTATAGACTAGACATTCAGTTACGAATGGTCGGAAAGAAAATCTGCATATCTAAATAGATATTTTAAAGGAAATAAACAATGAAAGCAACATGCACGGTAGTAAGAATAAAAATCAGAAGTTTCATCGAAAACAACACTTCTTCAATTCCCGAACAATGGTATCTCGAGAGTATGCACAACATGTAGCAGCGAGTCGAGAAAAACAGATGATTTAAAACGAACGAGCATATGAAGTCAGTCGTATCACGCATAAATGAAATAGCAATAGTACTCAGAAGAATGAGTATGAAAAGTCGACAGCACACGCGCTCTGAATACAAGTGTGTAACGTCAAAACGATATAGAATCATTGCAATAAGTCCAAGTCACAAGAATAAGAATTCAAGAAATACAGTGTAGGCGGATGTAATCACAGTAATATCGAATGATAATCCATGAAGCACAAGGCTTTGAAAAGACACAGTAATTATCGTCATCAGGGTAACGTAATATTTCAACATGTAATCAAGAGATGAAATATTATAACGATAATTAAACGTAAATAATAAAGATTAGAGAGTTACCCGCGCAGATATCGAACAACATTGGCAGATTCTGTGATTGACACTTAAAAACATGAAATAATTGAACTTTCGGTTATAGACTAAGTTTTGAAAAATGACTCAGTTCCCTATAACCATCTCTCTGATACCACTCTGTGAGACTCCCAAAATCTGACATGGAACAACTAGGCAACGAGGGGGTAACACGTCATAGCACAAGAAACAATGAATTACAGTTCATACAAAACTGACGAAATAAAAACATGTACATTACATCATAAAAGGTCAGAGTTTTTAAACATAGGTCCCAGAGTTTTAGAAGCGGAAAATTATATTATTTCGTCTCAATTTATAACATAAAGTTGCCCAAAAGATAGAATAAACTCCTGATAGTTTATATAAAACCAATCTTTCAAAAGCATCATAGAAATCTCCAAGCTGCGAATATCCTGCGGGCTCCCATCCAAGCAAAGCTAAGTATAATACCTAAGATTAAACATATAAAATCGTCAACATAAAGTTGAGTGATATTCATAGGTTTAGCAGTAAACGTGTGGAACACAATAGAATTTGTAAAAGTAATGGGGGGGTTAACTATGTACGTCCATGGTCACTATGCATATTATTGCTGTTTAGTCTCATGAACCGAAGCTTAACTCAAATGTAAGTTCCTCTAGGGAGTATTCAGCCTAAATACTCAAGTATAAACGAATATTAGTGCGTCAAATTCGGGACGGGGATTGTCAATCCCGATGGATCCACCCACAACATTCGCGCTTAGCGCAAAGCATACGGGACAATTAACGGTTCATGATAGGAGAGGAAACTCAAGGATAAAGTCTAAAAGCAATAATACCATTGAAATCATCTGTAAAGCATACACGTTCAGAATAACATACGAGTTCTGGATAACAATACAGTTTTATATTTAGTTGTGTTCCACCATGTAAAATCTCACCCCGAGTTTAGAAACCATGTACAAGTAAAAAGGGGCTATGAACTCACCTTATCCACGAGGTAAGTCAATCACGGTACTCAGCAACTGAGTAGAAACGGTAGTGGTAGACGATCACCGACGATATGGATGCCCAGGAAACACGAAAACCGCAACCTATCAAAATAAGGCGCGCGTTAAGACTCGAAATCAAATATCGATATGTACCAAATATAATATGACTCAAATGTTTTTAAAGTATACACGTTTCAAACCATTGACACGAATCAAATGAATCCATTTATCCAACGTTACTCGTTAAAACACTTGAACACTTGAAAATGACCCGTTATACGACGACAAGTCAACGCAAGTCAAACTATCCTTTACCCTTATTCGGACCAGTAGCTAAGTCATTTATACAATGACTAAGCACTTGAGTAAGTCACCATGTCCGATGGTGAATACTCAAACTCACGCAACACAAGCATTGAACTACGTGTCCAAAATAAAAATCAGCAAGTACACCCCGAATGTACACACCAATCTACCCTATCTAGACTTGTCCGTTTTATATGAAAATTGGTGTAAAGGTCACTTATAACCTGTATAAGACCTCACCAAAATTTGAGCCCAAGTTCACACTTTAAAATCCATCAGCTCGACACTTTACTCGACTCCAAATTTGGGACAGATTTGTGCACTTGTTTTGTAAACCCGTTTAGACCCCTTTAAAAGTACAAACTCGACAATCCGACTTTTGAAACCACTACTAGACTCATCAAACTCAGTTTGTAAACTTTGAAAACCAGTAGATACATTTATCTAACTAAGCCTAAAGTCCCCGAGAGTCGACCCAAAATCAGCCACAATTTCGGATTGTGCCGACTTGCGTCTCCCGGTACATGAAAACTAAAACTAGCATAACTTTTGACTCGTAATGACTTAGAAGCTCTATCTTATACCAAAACGACCATCTCGGAAAACTCTACGATAATTTTAAATAATATTAGCCTTTCACAGACCTTAAACCCACGAAACATATTGTTTAAGGCTGCTGTCCCAAATTAGCTTTTTAGAAAGAGTAAAATGCAAGTTTGCTCCCTGTGATTTGCCAAAATTGCAGGTTTGCTCCCCAACTTCGAGAAAGTGCAGGCGGCCTCCCCGAGGACGAAAGAAAGTAGCAAGAAACCTCCCTGGAACTAACATGTGTTAGTTTTTTTCTAGTTAACTATGTTTTCCTCAAGGCTATTTACGTCTTTTGCTTACTTTCTTGCAACAACACTCTATGTGGTTTACAAATATAGTGCCTCCTCTTAACACTTTTGCAAAAAACACGCTTGGATAAAAACCCTTATTATAGATGAATATACGTGTTATGGGTATGGGTTTTGACTTTTCCTCTCAAAGGTCAAAGGTGAGAGAAACCCTCAAAGGCAACAATGGAGATACCACCACTGGTAAGGTTTTGGACGACAACAACAACGATGGGTGGACTTGGGTAATAGGGAGACGAAATAAACACCTCACAAACAAATTCTCAGAATCAAGTAAACCTAACGATATCACCTACTACTTTACAAACTTCCCTGATAATGACCACAACTAAATGTAAAGGTCGTATGTACAACAACTACATATAACTCATATTTAAATCCACCTGCATAACAAGAATCGAGAATTAAGAATTTGTGCATATTAATATGTGTCAAGAAAATGAACAAAACTTGATTTCATATAACTTTAGCTTAATTCTCATTTCAACTCAAAATGTTTCAGTCAAATACATCTAGCAACATAATTGTATTTTTTTTGTAAACACAGCGAAAGAAAGCCATTCTCAAGCAAGTTTGTCATTAATTGCTATTATCTTTAAAATCACAACAGGAAACTGTAATAAGTATGACAAACAACCCCATTTTATAATAAGAAACAAGTAATTATATAAAGCTACTATTAAAATAAAAACTTTAGATAACAGGATTATGTTTATAAAGTCAAACAATATCAATTAACTCTTTTAAATTAGGTCTTGATTAACGCTAAGCTCTAATGTAACAATACTGCGATATACATATACATACATAGATAAAGCTACAATTAACCCTCAAAATTTAACATTGACTAAACAAAAAATTAACAAATATAATAAGCCTAAATTGAACACGTACATACCTAACCCTAAGTTTCAATTGCAGATCTAAAGGAAGAACATGAAGTGGATATAACTTACTACTAACTGTGGCGATGGTTTTATGGGTAATGGGAGGAAGGCAGGTAGATGTTGAAACAATTGAAGAAGAAGAAGAAGGCTTAAGCCATGGGATAGTTGCACACGCATCACTGATCGTATCACCTGGGTTTCTATTTCTGGTCTCCCACCGCACCTCTGGGTTTCTATTCTAAAATGTAAAATAGTTTAGTTTTACCAGGTATAAGTTAGTTTTGATTAGTTACCATGGAGTTAAAACAGGGTAAGGATACTAAACTGAGGAAGATGATGATAATTTTGGTTTAAATATATTAAATTATGGAATTGACGAATTTACCCCCACATAAAATTAGCCTTTTAGCGAGAGTTAGTTCTAGGGAGGTTGCTTGCTACTTTCATTCGTCCTCGGGGAGGCCTCCTGCACTTTCTCGAAGTTGGGGAGCAAACCTGCAATTTTGGCAAACCACAGGGAGCAAACTTGCATTTTACTTTTTTAGAAAACACGACAAATCAAATTTTCAACCAAATCCACTCATACCCATACCTCTAGGATCACTATACAATCATTGCTATCAACCAAACAATCCTAAAAACACTTGCATGTAAAATCTAACAAAATCAAAGATCAAAAATTAAACTTTTTAGGATCAAAACATGATGATCTTACCAAAAGCAAGGCATGCAAGATGATTATAACATAATCCCACCATAAATTACAAAAGTATGAAAATCTTGATGCATTATGAAATTTTTGTATCATTAGAATCACAAGAAAATTCTAAGAATGGGTCTTGTTTTTGTTTTGGATGAATCATGATGGATGGTGGTGGTGTATGGTGTTAAAGGTGGCGGCAATGGAGGTGTGGGAGGAGAGATTGTGTGTTTTTTTATTTAAATGATGTGTGTGTGTGTAGTGTAAGTAAAAAGAGTTTATATATGGCTAGTTAAGTGGAGGGACCTAAGTTGCCAATTTGCAAACTTGTGGACCTAAAAGAAATTAATAGTTTTAAAGGGTAGAAAATGGTTATTGGTAAATATTAAAAATATTTACGGGGCTCGGGTTTCGTAAAAATACTTTTCAAAAGTTACAATGCATCATAAAAATGATTATACGATTTCCCGACACGACTTAATACGTAATTAAAACGAAATCGTCAAAAATATTAATTATCGAAACAATCGATAAATAAACGTAAAATTTTGGGCATCCGTCGGTATCGCGATCACTATGAATTCTCGTTGTACATTGATTTAGGATAAACTCGTTGTAAAACGCACGCGGGTGATTTTAAATCAAAAACTTTGATTTAAATTAAATATGGAAAAATAAAATAAAAATTTTATAATTCCATACAAAGTATTTATCGATGATCAGAAAAATACTTAAAAAGTATAATTTAAAAATCTCAGGATTTACATATAGCAGTACAAGAAAACGAAATACGTTGAAAATTCAGAAACACGAATAAAAAGAATAAAATAATGCTGGGAAAAGTACTGGTTCTCACATGTATAATAATTATTATTATTTTTTTAGCCACTCATTTTTTTTATTTTTTTTATAAGTCGCTCTTATTTTTCTTGATTCCTCACGAAGAATAGAAAAATAATTAAAAGAAAAACACCTGCTAAGTATTAAGCATGACATAAGTCTAGTACACATAAAACGTTCTAACTTAGAATCTTAAGACGTACTTATACCAACCACGAATGATTAGTCAAAAATGCATAAGAGACTACAAACCGATTAAAACCGTTCTTGATTATTTATTAACAATATATACATGTGTTGACAAGAAAGTAAAGGTTACGAAAGGGGATATAAAAGCCACAAGTAATTATTATGAGGTTTATCTAGCCCTTTACACTTACTTCAAACTCTATCATTTCTCGTTCTCCACAATTTAAAATCTCAAATAATGAGACTCGTGGATGCTTAGCCTAATAAACCAATAAAGGTCTACATGGTTAATGATACTGATGTAGCAAAAAAACAAAGATAATAATTGAATCTGTTGATTCCAAAGAATACCAGACACAATCCTTCCAACTATCGTTAATTCAAAAGAATACCGATAATCAGGCAAACTCCAACAATCGTTGATTCAACGAATACCCGATTATTAAGAGAAAATTGAACAATAAACCCTAACCTGGATTCAAGTCAATTAACAAAGACTAAAAGTCTATTTTTTTATTCATCAAATATGGAAGGTCCATCATAATCATCACTAGCCGCACCATAATCTTCCCATTCATCAGAAGATGAACCATCAAGCTCAAAAAACGAATATTCTAACATCTTAATCAGGAACTTCGGCTCTGATACCAACTGATGTAGACTATAAAAAGAATTATACTTATAGGAAAAGTAGAATAACCTAAATAAAGATTAGACACTACTTTCCTATTTTCCTAAACAAAAATAAGAAACAAAATAAGTAAATTATATTTTTTTATTTGTGTTCCGTGCATCATTAATGATGCACGGAACACAAATAAAAAAAAAATATCATTTACTTGTTTTGTTTCTTATTTTTGTTGAGGAAAATAAGAAAGTAGTGTCTAATCTTTATTTAGGTTATTCTATTTTTCCTATAAGTATAATTCTTTTTTTTAGTCTATAATAGATAAAGAATGATTAAATTTTTGACTTGCTTAAAACTCTAAAAAAATTGAAACAAAGTGACCAATGCCAAAAACTAAAAAAACCTTTTACTATTTTCAAAAACTTTTTGAAAGTATATTTTCGCATTTACAATTTTATTAGGTTACTCAAAACAACGATTACAGACAATTTGTACTAAAATATAACTTTCTCTCACTAACGACTTACAGACGATTTGTTTTCACAACAAGACGATCAAGTTTTTTTTTTGTTTTTTTATTATTTTATTATTTTCTTCAAATAATTATTCAAAAATAAAAACATTACAATAATATTTATACTAAAATATTGTTAAAAATGATTAAAAAACACTTAATTAGAGATAAATAGGATAAAATGTATTAATTAAAACTAACTCTAAAAATAATCGAATTAATATATGTTGTGAGAAATTAAACAAAACTCAATATATTAAAAATTTAAAATTTATAACAAATTTTATGTAATGAAAACATAAATAAAACTAAATGAATCTAATCTAAAATGTAAAAAGAATAAAAATAAAAGAGAAAGGAAGAAACTAAAAGGTCGTGCGTGTGATCGACTTCGAGAGGTCGATCGATTCCAGTTGGTCGCTGCAACAGGGCCGACCGACTACGAAGTCGATCGACCGAGTGAGAGTCGATATTATTGCATGAAGCCTTAAAAAAGTTTTTGCAAATACCCGACAAGCGCTAAGTTTTTAATAAAAAACTTCTCAATGAATACATTTTAAATTTAATACATTAAATGAAAAACTTATTAAAAGCTTTTTACAAATTTAAACATTAAATGAAAAACTTATTAAAAGCTTTTTACATTGCATATTGTCATGGAGTCATCATTTAGATTTTGCGAGATGTTTTTATACCATTAAAGACCAACCATTCATCCAAATATCATAGAGGTTCATTGGTTTCATTCTGCATGCCTTGAACTCATCATGGTAGCGAGTGGGCGACTCTAACTCCGTACTAATGTAATGCCAAATTGAGTCTCTACTCGTAGCATGTACTACACCCTTACCATTGGGGCACTCCAACAAAACTAACATGAATAAACCAAGAACACTCGTATTCATGTATGCCTTTTAACCAGAATAAAATCTGACATTCAAAATTTAGCTCGTGATAATATTCTCTAATGTTAGTTTAAGTAAAATATTTTTACCTATAAACCTTAATACAATATATTTCTGTAATTATTTAAAAAATTAATACCCTCTTTTTATAATAAATGTTTATTTGACTTTTTTAAGTATTTCTTTTATTAAATTTTGATTATAAAATAA
Organism: Glebionis coronaria; assembly: GCA_025667525.1. NCBI lineage: Eukaryota > Viridiplantae > Streptophyta > Magnoliopsida > Asterales > Asteraceae > Glebionis > Glebionis coronaria. Next base: position 64,344,307 of record CM046874.1, on the reverse strand, counting down.
TTTTATTTGTGTTATATTATACTTGATGAAAAGAAAGTGAAGGGATTAAGTTTTAAATGTATTTTTATTGATATAAGTTTCATCAAATATTATATAGACTAAATTACATGGATGGTCCTTGTGGTTTGCTCAAAATTGCAACTTCAGTCCCTCGACTTTAAAAATTACATGGATGGTCACTAACTTTGCAAAGAATAACACGCTTGGTCCCTCCACTTAACTAGTGTTAAGTGGTCTTCGTTATTTACAAGTTAGTCCTTTTTGGTAAAGGTAGTTGCACCGTCCATCCTTTATTTTAACGGACGTTTATAACTTAACTGTATGTATAGTTTTGTCCGTGTTTTTACGTTTTCGTCCGTTTTTTTAACTTTTTGTTCTAAATAAACAAAATTTTGAAAAAGTACGTTTTATAATTTTTTTTTGCATAAAGTAAAAAAATTAATTTATTTTCAAACAAATTTATTTCGAAATAAAATTTAACTTCGAGCAACATTATTTCTGAAAAAAAAATTTAAGTTCAAAAATTTATTCTAATTTTGAAAAAAAAATAAGTCCAAATATATAATTAAAAAAATATTTCGAAAAAGATACTTAAAAGGTTTATTTCGAAAAAAAATTATTTCTAAAAAAAAATATTTAAAATTCGAAAAAGAATAATTTTGAAAAATTCTTGTGAAAAGAAATTCTTTAAATTCGAAAACAAATAATTTTGAAAAAAACTAATTTCAAAAAATATTCATTTTCTGAAATTAATATTTTTTACGAAAAAAATAATTTCAAAATTATATTTTCTGAAATTATTATTTTTTTGAAATTAAAATAAATTTTTTGAAATTTAAATTAAAATAAAATTTTCAAAGTTTAAATTTTTCAAAATTATTATTTTTTTGAAATTAAAATAAAAATTTTCCAAATTACTATTTTTTCGAAATTATTATATTTTTTGGAATTAAAATTAAAATATTTTTCGAAATTATTATTTATTTATTCAGAAGAAAATGTCAAAAACAGACGAAAATGTAAAAAATCGGACAAAAACGAACCTAATGTTAAGTTATAAACGTCCGTTAGAATAAAGGATTAACGATGCAACAACCGTTAACAAAAAGGACTAATTAATAAATAATAACGAAATATACTTAATATTAGTTAAGTAGAGGACCAAACGTGTTATTCTTTGTTAAGTTAAAGATTATTCATGCAAAAATTTAAAATTGAAAGATTGAAGTTGTAGTTCACATGGACCATTCATATAATTTATTGTATAATATAAATAAAAATATTTATGATTAAAATTATAAAAAAAAAATACTATCAAAATAAACAATTATTATAAAAAAATAAAGACAATTACAAGTAAATCAACATGTTTTTTACGCTCCTTGCACCTGTATATAAAAAACAATCGAACAAACATATGCACCAAAGCGATTTGCAGATCTAAAAAATCTATTAAAGTTAACTGCTAATGATAGCTCTAAGGATTGTCGATAAATATATTGATTTTATTACAACTATTTGTAATAATATAATGCAACTAATCACAATTAAGTATCAATCATATATTCACTAACTTCTAGATTTTATCCATTTTTTTCGGAATTATTATCCAATTAGAATTGATCATTTTCCTGTAAAAAAGAAAAGAAAAGAAATTGACCTAACACAAACATTCCAAGAGAAGCCCGTAACGGGGGTATGTCGTCATAAAGAGGGAGAGAGGCATGAGGCATGGCGCAAGTATATAAAGTTTGGCATATACCTTAAAGTCAACAACATTAGATATCAAAATTGAAGAAGATTGTTTGTGTCCATCAACTTCTTCTTGCAACTCCACTAACTATTTAATACTGTATCAATATTATTCTAGTCTTATAACACACGCTATGTCATTTCCTCATTTACTCTTCTTCTTTTGATCAAAATTTCATCATTTACTCACCGCTTACTAATTTCCATTTCACAATTACTATCAATTTAAGGTAATTTCCAAATTCTTTTTTTTAACATTTATTTTGTTGATCATCATATTTTCTTGATATGTATATATATATATTTTGCCTAGGAATGTCAGTTTTCTTTTGATAATACTGTAACTTCTTTTTCCTAATAATTTTTTCTAATTCATCAATGAGTTATCCTTCAGTTTCTACATTATATAAATATGCTATTGATAGTATTTCACAAGTTTTAGGATTGCGTGTTGAAAGTGATTATTGCGTTTTTCGCATAACAGAAAGTGGAATTATGCTTCAGCCATTTTATGACATTTGACAAAAAAGAAAAAAGAAAAAAAAAAAAGTGGAATCAGGCATTGTTGTAACTTGAAAGATCAATAATCAGTTTACACTGAAAATCGTATTAAAAAGGTTTAGAAAAAGGTGTCAATTGAGAATTGACCCGGGTGACTTTTGGGCACCAACCATTGTCCACCCCACAAGAAATAACTCCGTCAACTCTCCAGGAGTAGGCAAAAACCGAGACTCGAACCCTCGACCTTTTATCTACAAAATCTCTCTGGTGGGCCCATGGGTTTTTCGTAGGGATGAACATGTCGACCCGAATCCTGCAACCGAGAACCAGAACCATACAGATTCCCGGTACCCGAATCCCGTTCGGTATGGTACCGGGACTACAAAATAAGGTGAAAAAAACACAAGGACCACTAATTCGGTACATGACCGGTACCAAATTCCGGAAATCCCTTAAAAAAGGGGGGAAACCCGATTTCCCGGTACCGGTACCGATAACCATACTGGTACCGATATCCGAATCCCGTTTGGTACAGTACTTGTACCACTTTCGGAGGTGCATTCAGTCAACTCTCCGGGCCAAGGGGGCACCAATTGAGAACGGGCTTCGCTGCTCTTTTTAAGATGTTAGATATCAGTACAAGAGTTATTGTATTTAAGTTGATGCATATCATTATGTAATCTGAATGTACATTGTTTTATTATAAAGATTTAACATTGGACCCGTTAGAATTGATGTTGAAAGTACATTTCCTTAAACAATTAGTTGCAAATAAGTTTCTTTTGAAATGAAATTTGCATATGTTTTGTGTCGAACTGTCGATTATAGATACCAACTGTGTTTCCTGATCCTAATCTATCAGTTATTTTGATCCAAAACAGACTCCCTTTTCAGGACTCTTTCTACGTCAATGTCAGCCAGTAGTTGCGATGACTCAACGGCCTTAGAAGCATGCCGGGATGAAAATATTGCTTTCGCTCTCAAGTTTGTAGCTATTGCTTCTATACTTTTGGCTGGATTCATTGGTGTAGCCGTTCCGTTGGTTGGCAAGAATTGGCGACTTCTGAAAGCAGACTCAAGTTTCTTTATCGCCAGCAAAGCCTTTGCAGCTGGTGTCATCCTCGCTACAGGTTTTGTGCACATGCTATCAGATGCCACATCGGCATTAACTAACCCGTGTCTTCCTAAAAACCCTTGGTCCAGTTTTCCCTTTGCGGGTTTCACTACAATGATGGCTGCTTTGATCACATTGCTTGTTGACTTCATTACCACTCAGTATTATGAGGGGGAACAAGAAAAGCAAGCCCAAATTGATAGGATTGATCCAGATGATTTGGATTCGGTTGTAGTTCCGCTGGTTGTGAAAGATGGCGTGGATGAAGATGGTTGTGATGCTACTCACATACATGAAAGTGGTCAAATGCAAGAGATCTCAGAGAGCCACTCACATACGCATGCAGGCGGTGATGATTCTGATGGTGTTATAAGAAATGTCGTCGCTTCACAGGTAATACTTTTACGGGGTGTTTGGATTTGCATTTTGAGACTGTTTATGTGATATTGAATGAGAAACTTACTTTGCTTATGATGATTGGAGTCAAATTGTAAGGAAACTTTCATAGCTACGTTACAAATGGGTTTATTTAACAAAATTGGTACAAATTTGTGTTTGTACGAATATGGTCACAATTTTGAAAATTTATTATGTGAACTACCTTTCTTTTGTGAAGTAATTTTTTTTCCTCTGAAATAAACCCGGTGTATCCAAAAGGCTAGTCGCCCTGGGATTAGTCGGCTCACAATGTCGAGTCGGAAACCGGTATACCCAAAAAATAAATCCGGTGTAATTAGCATAAACAAGTCAAAATTTCTAGGATTTGATTTGGCATTTGTTTAGTACTGTAACTATCACATACTGTCAAAACTTACATCCAAATCTGGGTTTTAAAAAGCGCGAAGCGCGCCGAGGCGTCGAGGGTCAAAAAGCCGAGGTGCGAGGCGCCGAGGCGAAAGCGCGCGCATCACGTACCCGAGGCGACAGTCTTATAAAAAAATATTTATAAATTGTATGCAATGCACAAAACACGAAAATACCAAATTTATGATCAAAATATACCATGGATTTTCATAGTTCACAATTCTATTCGATAGAATACATAAATATTACCAAAATCTTCGGAAGTGTTATGATATATGTGATTTATTTATTATAATAGTTCAAATTGACCCTATTTTAAAAAGAAAAGCCCATAAGAAAAAGCTCAATACATATGACTAAGACCAAATTCACTTTTATAATGCCTAAGTACATGATGCGCAATAAAGCGCCGATGCACGCTTTAGCTGATGCGTGCCCGATGCGTGCGCCTCACCATGCATCCCGTAATTGCATTGCCTCAGGGTGTCCGATGCAATAGGGGTGTGCATCAGCCTCAGTCACGCCTCAGGCGTGCCTCAGGCGCACTTTTTTAAACACAGATCCAAATACCCCCCATAATAAACCCGACCATCAGTAGAACAAGTAACTCAACCAACATAACTTTATGCAGGTATTGGAACTTGGAATCGTATCACATTCAATAATCATCGGTCTATCACTAGGCGTTTCACAAAGTCCATGTACAATAAGACCATTGATCGGTGCATTATCTTTCCACCAATTCTTTGAAGGGTTTGCCTTAGCTGGCTGCATCTCACAGGCCAGATTCAGCATCCTTCGTTCAACGTTAATGGCTTGTTTTTTTGCCATAACGGCTCCTATTAGTATCGGCATAGGGACAGGTATCTCTTCATTTTACAATCCTAATAGCCCAAAAGCTTTGGTCATTGAAGGTATCTTGGACTCCATTTCTGCCGGAATTTTAATTTACATGGCATTAGTGGATTTAATTGCTGCTGAATTCTTGAGTAAGAGCATGAAAAAGAACCTGGGGGATCAATTAGTGTCGTTTGTTGCTCTTTTTCTTGGAGCTGGATTAATGGCTTCTCTTGCAGCTTGGGCTTAAAGATACCACTTTTTTTACTTGTGATGTAACTAATTTAACTCAGTCCCGCCTTCTTGTTATTGTGCGGTAATTACTGTAAATAACACATGATACATGAATCATTAACAGATTAACGGCACAAAGTTCATGTTGTAAAGTTTGTTCCTTCGTGAAACATTCCCTTGTAGTTCTGGTAATTGTTTATAGGCATGAATCAGGTTTTGGCCCGTCTTAGATTTTTGTTCGCATGACCGACGTTTTAATGTAAGGTGGGTGTGTGAGTATGAATTTTGGAACTAGTTATCAGCTTTTAATGTTTAGATGGTTTCATACGAACTGCGGAAACAGTGACCATGGAAAATTAGAATGGCCTCATTTCTGTACAAAAATGTCATTTTTGGTCAATCCTTTTTAGTAGTATGTATTTTTCTATCAATCAGGATTTATTAAACACTCTGTTTATTAAATCCTAACTTGACATCTGATGAAAGTTAAAAGTAAGAAAGGTACATATATTTCTTTTATATTTTTGTTTTGCAATGTTTGGTTTGAGTTTGACAGGTTTAGAGAAGCTGAGGGACTAAATTTGGCAAGAGGACTCAACTTGAGTCAACCCTAGTCAAGCGAGCATATATACTCTTTTCTTGTTTATTCCGTCATTCAGTTTTGTATCTTGTTTTCATCTCTCACACACATTGTTCCTCCATTGTTGGTTTTGAGCGATCTTGTTGATTTTGTACTTGTATATTGATCTTGGTTTGTAAGATCAATCATACATTTAGTTTTCTTTTCTTTCTGAGTTGTAAGTACGATCACAAAGCTAGGTATTGTTGGGGTTTACTTCGTTCCAACAGGGTGAAGATAATCAATAGCCTAACTACGTACCAATGAATGGTTACCGGATATCTCTTGAAGTGTAATCACTTTCCAAAGAAGATTATTCGACCATATGCCTGGGTTAACACGAATACCTCCTTGGGATAAAACCAAGAGTTAGTTCTTGTTTTAGGCACAAATCAAGAACTCTGTGCGTGTAAGTGTTTCCTGTTTTCGTATATTTCATCATGCAAAATATGATCACTATTTATAGTGATCCTATTCCTTAAGGAATGTAACTCCTAGTCAAAGGTATTAAGAGCATTAATCGGCCTATTAATCTCATAATAACCTTCATAAAGCATAGTGGTTACATGACCATAAACCTGGTCATCAAGTCAATATTCAACCCTCATTAACTGGTCAAAGAGGTTACAAAGACTTTGTGCATCACCAGGAGCAACGTCCTAATCAGGAGCAGCTTCCTAACCAGGAGCAGCTTCCTGACCAGGAGCAACTTCCTGACCAGGAGCAACTTCCTGACCAGGAGCAACTTCCTGACGAGGAGCAGCTTCCTACTGATATCACAACCACTATATTGAGTCCAGGGAGGTAAGGGACTTAATGGGTGTACACTCCGTACCTCCAAACCCATTTACAAGTATTACCCGTTCCCACAATTGCACTAAATTTCTATCAATCCTCCCCAATTTAGTACAATTCCTTTTTGCATGAAAATCAACTTTAGCAAAACCAGTGCATAAATGAAAATGTCCTGAGGATTGAATTTCCATCTTAGTACATCACTCCAAATATTCGAGAATCAGGGTGTTCTAAGAATTGAACCCTTCAACTACTTTGAACACCTGAAGATAACATACACCCAAGTTTTCAAACACTTAAAACGCTCCTGACACCATACAAGCCATGTGTCCATATCCAATTCATAAATGTTGTAAGAGTCAAAGTCCATGCTCCTTGAGGTGGCGAAACCTCAACATTTACATAGGTGGTTCCTCTTTAGTTCATGCTCCTGCTTAATCACTTTTTCAAAGAAATTAACCATTAAGAAGTTTATAACTTCATCCTCCTTTCAGCAGGTACAAGCACATCCTTGGGATGATATGTAAAACATGTGCTTCAGTCCCCTGAATGTTCAGCTTTCCACATTGAACTCAGCTCCCAAGTTTCCTCAGGAGGGAGTTGGGTGTCCTAGCATTCAGTGACTAGAGTGGACTTTTAAACCCATCCCTTTACCAGACTTTATAACCAAGTCTCTAGCCAATCCCTTCGTCAAGTGATCAGCTAAGTTTTGTTGAGACCTCACAAACTCTATTGAAATCACCCCATTCGTGATCAACTCACGAATCATGCTATGTCTAACACCTAGGTGTCTAGACTTGCCATTGTACATCTGGCTATATGCCTTAGCCAATGTAGCTGTACTATCACAACGGATAGAAATGGGTGCCATAGGTTTGACCCACAATGGAATCTCAAGAAGCAAGTTTCTCAACCATTCAGCCTCTTTACCAGCAGCTGCTAGAGCCACAAATTCAGATTCCATTGTTGAACCAGTAATGCAAGTTTGCTTCTTGGATGCCCAAGAAATTGCACCACCACCAAGAAGGAATACCCAACCACTTGTGGATGAATTATCATTAGTATTTCTGATCCAACTTGCATCAGTGTAACCTTCCAACACTGAAGGATATCTAGTATAAGACAAACAATAATCCATTGTTCCTTTCAAATACTTCAGTACCCTCTGAATTGCTTGCCAATGCTGAGTACCAGGATTACTAGTATGCCTACTCAGTTTACCCACAACAAATGCAATGTCAGGCCTAGTACTAGTCATGGCATACATCAAGCAACCAATAACCCTAGAATACTCAAGCTGAGAGACAGCCTGACCATTGTTAGGCATTAGTTTCTCACTTGTATCCATAGGTGTACTTACTGGAGTACAATCAAAGTGATTGAATTTCTTCAGCACCTTCTCAATGTAATGAGACTGAGAAATTACAATACCATCACTTTCATGTTTAATCCTTATGCCAAGGATAACATCAGCCTCCCCCATGTCTTTCATGGAGAACTTTGATGACAAAAAATCCTTTGTCTGATCAACCTTAGCTTGGTCAGTACCAAAGATTAACATGTCATCAACATATAGGCAAATGATGACTCCTTTACCAGATTCATCAAATTTGCTATATACACATTTGTCAGCTTGGTTAAGTGAATAACCATTAGAAAAAACCACTTCATCAAATTTCTGGTGCCATTGCTTAGGTGCATGCTTCAGTCCATATAAGGACTTAATCAGTTTACACACCTTACCTTCATGACCAGGCATGATGAAGCCCTGAGGTTGGTTCATATAAACCACCTCATCCAAGTCACCATTCAAGAATGCTGTCTTCACATCCATCTGATGAATAATCAGATTGTGAATACTTGCTAGAGCAATCAGCATTCTTATGGTACTGATACGTGCTACTGGAGCATAAGTATCAAAATAGTCTATCCCTGACTTTTGTTTAAAGCCCTGAATGACTAACCTTGCCTTGAACTTTTCAACAGTTCCATCTACCTTCATTTTCCTTTTGAAAATCCACTTGTTACCAAGTGGATTACAACCTGGAGGTAGATCAACCAACACCCAAGTGTTGTTGCCCATGATGGAATCCATCTCATCATTGATTGCTTCTTTCCAGAAAGCAACATCCTGGGACTTCATTGCTTCATCAAATGTTTTGGGATCATCCTCAACATTAAAGCAATAGTAGTACTGGTCAGAGACCTCATCCCTTGTTCCTTCAACTAGGTATAGTTGAAATTCAGGCCCAAAATTCTTTGGAGTCCTATGCCTTGTGCTTCTTCTAAGCTCAGGCTCAGGTTGCTGAACCACAACCTCATCAGTGACCCTTTCAGGTTCCACTGAAACACCAGTGTCCTCAGCTCCTATAGGAGTCCTAAGGCTTGGTCTAGGGACTGATGAGAACCTAGTCTCATCAAAGTTAGCATCCCTTGATTCAATGATTGAGTTTATTGAAACTGAATCATTAGGTTCAATAACATAGAACATATAAGCCTTGGAATGCTCAGCATATCCAACAAAGATGCATTCAATGCCTCTTTCACCCAAGGTTTTCACCTTTGGATCAGGGAGTCTTACAACAGCCCTACAACCCCAAACTTTAAGGTAGTTCAAGTTTGGTTTCCTTTTAGTCCAGATTTCATAAGGGGTAATCCTGTTCCTTTTTAGGAACCCTATTTAATAAATAGGAAGCTGTTAACATAGCTTCTCCCCAAAACCCTTGACTCAGTCCTGAGTAGGACAACATGGAGTTAACCATCTCTTTTAGTACTCTATTTTTCCTTTCTGATATACCATTTTGTTGTGGAGTATAGGGGGCAGTTGTTTCATGGATTATTCCAACAGACTGAAAATACTGAGTATTCATGTACTCACCTCCCCTATCAGTCCTAAATCTTTTGATTTGGACTCCTTGTTGTAATTCAACTTCAGTTTTAAATACTTTAAATTTATCTAATGCTTCATCCTTAGTATGCAACAAATAGACATAACAAAACCTTGAAGCATCATCAATAAATGTTACCAAGTATTTCTTATTCCCTAATGAGGGAGTAGCATGCAAATCACATAGGTCACTATGGATTAGCTCCAAAACTGTAGTTACACGTTTTACATCCTGAAATGGTTTCTTAGTAATTTTATTCAGCATACAAGTCTGACACTTATCAATGTCCATGTCAAAAGCTGGAATTAACCCATCCTTAGACATATCTTGCATCCTCTTATAGTGGACATGGCCTAGTCTAGCATGCCATAGTGATGAATCATTCAGTTTAGTGGTAGTCATCAGGACAGAATCAACATTTATACTAGAATCAATATTAAGCCTGAACATTTGATTACTCAAATAGCCAAATCCAATAAACACACCATGTTTAGATAAAACAAATTTATTAGATTCAATCACTTGTTTATAACCACAATTATTCAAAACACTACTAGAAACCAAGTTCTTCCTAATATTAGGAACATGCAAAACATTAAACAAAGAAACAATCTTTCCAGAACTAAATTTAAGATCTACACAACTACGTCCATGCACTAGGGCTGTTGAATCATTTCCCATGTGAAGAATAGATCCATCATTCATTGACTCATAAGTCTTGAACCAGCATCTATCTTTACACACATGTACTGTTGCTCCAGAGTCAACCCACCACGCAACATCATCATCCTGCACAAAGTAAGCTTCAGATACATATGTAACACAATAAATCTGGAGAGATTCATTAAACATATTCTGACCTTTTGTGCCTGATCCATTAGCTTGGTTGCCAATGCTAACACCTTTGCAATCCCTTTTGAAGTGTCCAGGTTTCCCACACTTCCAACAAGCCACTGATGACTTCTTGTTAGGATTAGGTTTGGTGTTATCATGATGCTTACGTTTGCCCTTGTTGTCATTGTACCTGGTGGAGTTGTTATGCTCCACCATATTGACAACAGATGAACCAGCAACATTGTTGCTCTTTGGCTTATCACTTTCATGCACCCCGAGGGATTCCTCAATGCGCAAATGACTGCCCAACTCAACAAGAGTTAACTCCTCCTTCTTATGTTTCAAGGTGTGCTTGAAATCTTTCCAAGAAGGAGGTAGTTTGTCAATGACACACGAGACCTGAATGGTCTCATCCATGTTCATTTTATGTTGTGTAAATCTGCCAAGTATTCCAAGAAGTTCATTGTATTGTTCCATGACTGGTCTTGAATCAGTCATTTTGTAATTTGTGAAATCACTCACAAGGAACTTCTTACTTGATGCATCCTCAGCCATATATTTGGCTTCCAAGGAATCCCATAGTTCTTTAGCAGATTCAACATTTTGGTAAATATCAAATAAAGAATCAGACATACCATTTAGAATTATGCCACGACACACATAATCATCATTTTCCCATTTGCTCCTTTTCCTCAGTTCCTCCAAAGTAGCATCATCACCACCATCAGGAATGGGAGTGGTCAGCACGTACACCACGTTCATGGTAGAAAGAAGAAAGTGCATCTTCTTCTGCCATCTCCTAAAATCAACCCCTTCAAATTTGTCCAGTTTGGAGAAGTTAGCCACCATATGCTTCATTGCCGCCGCCATTGATTATCACAAAATAATCTTCTTTGATTGTTGGGGTTTACTTCGTTCCAACAGGGTGAAGATAATCAATAGCCTAACTACGTACCAATGAATGGTTACCGAATATCTCTTGAAGTCGTGTAATCACTTTCCAAAGAAGATTATTCGACCCTATGCCTGGGTTAACACGAATACCTCCTTGGGATAAAACCAAGAGTTAGTTCTTGTTTTAGGCACAAATCAAGAACTCTATGCGTGTAAGTGTTTCCTGTTTTCGTATATTTCATCATGCAAAATATGATCACTATTTATAGTGATCCTATTCCTTAAGGAATGTAACTCCTAGTCAAAGGTATTAAGAGCATTAATCGGCCTATTAATCTCATAATAACCTTCATAAAGCATAGTGGTTACATGACCATAAACCTGGTCATCAAGTCAATATTCAACCCTCATTAACTGGTCAAAGAGGTTACAAAGACTTTGTGCATCACCAGGAGCAACGTCCTAACCAGGAGCAGCTTCCTAACCGGGAGCAGCTTCCTGACCAGGAGCAACTTCCTGACCAGGAGCAGCTTCCTACTGATATCACAACCACTATATTGAGTCCAGGGAGGTAAGGGACTTAATGGGTGTACACTCCGTACCTCCAAACCCATTTACAAGTATTACCCGTTCCCACAATTGCACTAATTTTCCAACAGGTATCACATTTGAAGTGATAGCCTAACACAATTATAGAAAAATAAAGGGGAGGTTGGTTGATTAAATCGTTTTCTTGGGTTTGTTTTATAAATCGAATATGGTACCAGAGCCTTTGGTTCTTGATATCTGAGTTTTAAACCAGTTTTATTAACAATCTTGATTAATCTTGTGGTTAATCGTGTTCTAATTGTGGTTAATTACAAGTTTTTTGATCAATTAATTTTTTAGGGTTTTAAAATTTGGGGGTTTTCTGATTCTTGGTGATCTGTGGTGTTTAATTGGGTTCTTTATTGCTTAATCAAGCTTAACTGTATCTCTGGTAAGGATAATTGAAGAAACCCTAAATTTCAGAAATTAGGGTTTCATTCAATTTTTGGGCATTTGTTATTTTGTGTTAGTTATTTGTTATAACTAACATTTTCAGGTTGATTTTCCGCTGTGCTTCTTGGTTGTAGTGAGATCTTCTTGATCTCATTGATTCTTGGTGCGTTTTGCTAGTAGCTGCGCATGTTGTAACACCTCTCTCGCTCTCTCTCTTTTTATTTGTTGTTTAGAGGGGTTTTAGGTGTCGAAGGGATTAGGTAGTCTTGGTGGATTGATTCAGTTTTCTTTTGTGATATTTGGTAGTTGTTTGTAGAGGAGGTACAAGGGGTTCTTTGTTTATCTTGTGTGATTTTTGTGTGATTTCATCATGACTGATCCAAAGAAAGATGATCAGGATGATACTCATGTGAGTGATACTGAAACTGAAAGTGAAACTGTCATTCATACTAATGACCCTTTGTATTTACACCCTACTGACACAAATGGGAAGCCCATTGTGAGTGTTAAACTCACTGGTCCTGAAAACTATAAGGTTTGGGCTGCTGCATTTAAACTTGCATTACATACTAAGAACAAATTGGGGTTTATTGATGGTACTTGTGAGAAAAATTTTGATGATATTGTTTTATCTGATCAATGGGATAGATGTAATGCTGTGGTTTTATCTTAGATTCTTGGATGTATCTCTTTTGAGTTATATCAAGGACAAATTTTCTCAAAAAATGCTAAAGATGTGTAGGATGAATTTAAAGAAACTTATGATAAAATTGATGGATCTGTTATCTATAATTTGCATTATAAGATTTGCTCTCTCACTCAATCTGGCTCTTCTTTGTCTGAATACTATCACAATTACAACAGTCTTTGGAGGCAGTTTGACTCTCTTGTCAATCTTCCTTCATGTAAATGTGATGGTGCTCCTCAAATGAAGAGTCATAATGCTCTTATAAGACTCATGCAGTTTTTGATGGGTCTTGATGACACTTTCAGTGTTGTTAGGAGCCAATTACTATCTGCAGACCCTTTGCCAGATGTTAAATCTGCTTTTGCTACTCTATCTAGGATTGAGTCTCATAAGAACAATTTGGTTCATGTTGTGAGTGATAAGAATACTACTACTGCTTTTGTTACTAAACCTAATAATTGGAATGGTAATAAAAATACTCAAAACAGTCAAAATGGTCAAAACAGAGGTCCTAATAAGAATAATAATAAGTTTGTTTGCACTCATTGTAATATGAATGACCATACTGTTGATAGATGTTTTGAGCTTAATAGATACCCTCCAGGTTTCAAGAAAAGAAATACTGGAGGATCTAATGGTTCTAATAACGTCACTAGTTCTCTTGGTAATAATGTTGATCAGGGATCTGGGAAATCTCTTCCCTTTACTACTGATCAAATAAATAGACTCATGGCTTTGATCAATTCTAAGCCTGACATTGGTGATGTGCAGTCTTGTGCTGCAGGTATAAAATTTGGTTCTAATCATATTATTAGTTTTGTCACTTGTAGATTCTTTAACTATAATACTAATATAAGTACTTATAGTACTTATATTGGTTGGATCTTTGATTCTGGAGCATCACAACATATGACTTTTTCTACTGAGCACTTGTTTGATATTATTGATGTGTCAAAATTGAATATTTCTGTTTCACATCCTAATGGTACTATTGAACATGTTAAGCATGTAGGAAATTTTAAACTATCAGATAAAATTACTTTGAAAAATGTGTTGGTTGTTCCAGGTTATAAGGTCAGTCTTATTTCAGTTCACAAGTTGGCAAAAGTTAGTAAGTTTGTTGTGTCCTTTACTGAATCTAAGTGTTTTGTTCAGGATTCTCATCAAAAGTCCCTCTTGGGGACTGGTAGTGAAAATAATGGACTTTACTTGTTTGATTCAGGTAGGAAGTTTATTAATAGTGCTATCACTAAGTGTAATTTGTCTAAGTGTGTGTGGCATAATAGACTTGGTCATCCCTCAGACCAAGTTTTAGCTATTCTTAAGGATAAAATTCATCTTGATTCTGCTAGTAATGTTCAGCCTTGTGATGTGTGTCACATGGCTAAGCAAACTAGAGATTCTTTTCCTATAAGTGATCATAAGACTAAATGTTTGGGTGAAATTATTCATTTGGATGTTTGGGGTCCTTATAGAGTTAAAAGTAGAGATGAATTTAGATTCTTTCTTACTATTGTTGATGACTATACCAGGGCTGTGTGGTTATACATGCTTAAAGGCAAAGCTGAGGTTTTTGATAAACTTGTTGAATTTTATAAGCTAATTAAAAATCAGTTTGATGTTGCTATCAAAGTTTTTAGAAGTGATAATGGAACAGAGTTTATTAATCATAAATTTGAAGGTTTTATTAAGGAAAATGGTGTTATTCATCAAACTACTTGTGTGTATACTCCACAGCAGAATGGTATAGCTGAGAGAAAACATAGGCATTTACTTAATGTTGCTAGAGCCCTCATGTTTCAGGGGGGATTACCTTTGAACATGTGGCCTAAATCTATTCTTACTGCTGTTTTATCTGATTAACAGGATTCCTAGCTCAGTCCTCTCTGGAAAAAGTCCTTATGAAATGATTTATAAAACTGAACCTAACATCTCTCATCTAAAAAGTTTTGGGTGTCTTTGTTTTAGTACTGTGCTTAATAATGTGGATAAGTTTGCTGCTAGGTCTGAAAAGTGTGTGTTCATTGGGTATTCATTTACTAAAAAGGGTTATAAACTGTTTGGTCTTGAGTCAAAAAATGTGTTTTTCTCAAGGGATGTCAAGTTTTATGAAACAGTGTTTCCATTTAAAAATGATGTTTGTAAGAGTGATTTGATCTTTGAAGATCAGGGTATAAATAGTCTAAATATTTTTGATTTAGCAGTAAACAACTCTGATGATCCCTATGATGATATGCGAGATGAAAAATTAGGAGATAGAGGTAGCATTTTAAAAGAGTCTGTCTTAGCTGAGAAAGTATCTACTGATACTCCTATCATTGTTACCAGTGATACTCAGGGGTCAGAGTCTATGAATGATAAAGGTCATAGTCTTGGAAACTAGTATGACTTAGGCAGTAATGATGCTAATGATTTAGACAATAATGTTGCCCTAGATGATGAAAATTATGATTCTGAGGGTGAAGAGTTTATAGAATTTAATCAACATTTACAAAATAATAGTCCAGAGAAAACTGAGCTAAGAAGGTCTAGTAGACCACATAAGTTGCCTGGTAAACTTAGTGATTATGTACTTGACAAGAGAGTTAAATATGATATTAATACTGTGGTGAACTATAATAACTTGTCTATGCATAATTTTGTGTTTACTAATAACTTGAACAAAATACATGAACCTAAGTCTTATAATGAGGCAGCCAAAGACCCTAGGTGGGTTGAGGCTATGAATGAGGAGATGGAAGCTCTTAATAGAAACAATACTTGGGTTATAGTTGACTTACCTCAAGGTAGGAAGCCTGTTGCATGTAAATGGTTATGGAAGGTGAAATATAAATCTAGTGGTGATGTTGAGAGATATAAAGCTAGAGTTGTTGCAAAAGGATTTAGTCAAAAAGAGGGTATAGACTATGAAGAAACATTTTCACCTGTAGTGAAAATTGTGACTGTTAGGTGTCTTCTTTCTGTTGCTGTGCACAATAATTGGCCTGTTTATCAGTTAGATGTAAATAATGCCTTTCTATATGGAGATTTAGATGAAGAAATTTATATGAATCTTCCTGAAGGGTATGGCTCTAACTCAAACAAGGTGTGCAAGCTAACCAAGTCTTTATATGGGTTAAAATAGGCACCTAGAAAATGGAATGAAAAATTAACAAGTGTGTTAACTGAAAATGGTTTTTGTCAAAGTAAAAGTGATGTTTCTTTGTTTACTAAGACTGAGAATGAGTCTTTTGTTGCCCTGCTTGTTTATGTTGATGATATTATCATAACAGGGAACAATGAAAGTATTATCAATGACTTTAAAGAATATTTGAGTTCAAAATTTAAAATTAAAGATCTTGGCAAACTCAAATATTTCTTGGGAATTGAAGTACTTGATACTGACTCAAGATTGTGTCTTAATCAAAGGAAATATTGTTTAGAGTTACTATCTGAGTATGGAATGTTGGCTTGTAAGCCAGCTAAAGCTCCTATACCAGATGTTTCTAAGAAAAAGAAAAAATTATTGAAGATGAGGTTGATACTATGCTTGATAACAAAACTTGTTATCAAAAGATTGTTGGTAAATTGATATATCTGACTTTAACCAGGCCTGATATTGCTTATGCTGTTCACTGTTTAAGTCAGTTTATGCATGATCCTTATAAATCTCATCTGAAATTAGCTTTCCATGTGCTTAGATACCTGAAAAGGTCACCTGGAACTGGTATATCTTTTAAACAACATAATAATCTGAATCTTAATGCATTTTTAGATTCAGATTAGGCTAAGTGTAAGATTACTAGAAAATCTGTTACTGGATATACAGTATATCTGGGTGATAATCTTGTATCCTGGAAAAGCAAGAAACAATCTGTTTTAGCCAAATCTTCAGCTGAAGCTGAATATAGAGCTATGAACAGTGTTACTTGTAAAATCATGTGGATACTTAAGATTATGAATGATCTTAAGGTGAAAGTCAATTTACCTGTTCCTATCAGTTGTGATAGTAGTTCTGCAATTCAAATTGCAGCCAATCCTGTATTTCATGAAAGAACTAAACATTTTGAGATTGACTTATATTTCTTAAGGGAAAAGGTATCTGCAGGTTTGATCAAAACTGTTAAGATCAAATCTGAAGATAATGTTGCAGACTTGTTTACAAAAGGGTTGTCTATTAAAGATCACAATTCTTTTTGTGAACTGTTGAAGCTTGTTGATCTTTATCAGAAGTCAACTTAAGAGGGGGTATTAAATCCTAACTTGACATCTGATGAAAGTTAAAGGTAAGAAAGGTAAATATATTTCTTTTATATTTTTGCTTTGCAATGTTTGGTTTGAGTTTGACAGGTTTAGAGAAGCTGAGGGACTAAATGTGGCAAGAGGACTCAACTTGAGTCAACCCTAGTCAAGCGAGCATATATACTCTTTTCTTGTTTATTCCATCATTCAGTTTTGTATCTTGTTTTCATCTCTCACACACATTGTTCCTCCATTGTTGGTTTTGAGCGATCTTGTTGATTTTGTACTTGTATATTGATCTTGGTTTGTAAGATCAATCATACATTTAGTTTTCTTTTCTTTTTGAGTTGTAAGTACGATCACAAAGCTAGGTATCACATTTGAAGTGATAGTCTAACGCAGTTATAGAAAAATAAAGGGGAGGTTGGTTGATTAAATCGTTTTCTTGGGTTTGTTTTATAAACCGAATACTGTTATATCACCTTTTTAACCTCAAACACAAGTAAAGTGCGAAATATTGTCTCTTATAATCTGTTATCTTGTAACTGCTTCTATCAATAGTTCAATGTAACATACTAATTGTTATATCCAAACACACATCATACAACACCTCTCTTCGTTTGTAACGTTCTTTCCTAGTTTAGAGCCAAAAAGCCATAGCTGATAAGGTGTAACCTTTGTTCCTCCTGCTTGTGTTGTTTTCGCTTCTGTAATAAGAAGGCAAATGATATGCACGATGTGTAAGATCCTGATTTCAGATTTGTAACTATACATGAAAACTGCATAGCCTTGTTTCTTGATACCAATATAGAGACGAATGAGGAAATCTGTCAAGTCTCATGTTATTCCCTTAATTTCTAGGTGTGTTTTTGTAGTGATACCGACTACCCATAAAATCAAACAGCCATCTTTCTCACCTTTCATATATCGGATATGCCAAGGTACAATACTTATTAAGCTTATGGAACCTTTCTAGAGTATAACATATTCTCAACCTATTTTACTCTTCTTTTGAGATATAGATGCTTTCCTAGCTTACTATATTCCCCTCAAAACAGCCCGCTCACACACATGTGCCATTATGTATTGGATATGCCAAGGTACGGATAATATTATACGGAAGATCAAGAATCAGAATTTTATAACAGATACATGAAATGGTAAGAGCTGTGTGTGTGTGTGTGTCTAGCTCATAAATCTTAACTATTAGAGACGACTATAAAACCTTAACTTCAAATTTTAACAATGAATTTTAGTTAACAATTTTTTGAAACAACCCGATTCATAGAAACTTAATGAATATAAGTTGAATGAAAGATGATCAAGATAGTAAGTTAAACTTATAGTGTAGCCCAAGTGAATACATGACAGCATTATCTTTACATTGGAACTTTACGTTCTCCATTTTCCTCATCGTTGCGGCATCCACTACATGCAGTGTAAGAATATATGCTTCATATCTCATTTTATTTGATTCACTTTTCGTATTGATGTCGTGTACAAATTTAAACGGTCTGTGAGATTTCTGAAGCCTAGAAAACTGAATATGAATGATAAATTTACACTTACGTCTTAATATTGTCTCTTTGAAACACAAAAGGTCGGTAAAACATACTCAACTAAGTTAGTTTGCATGAATCTGATGTCCGCCGCCAATTGTCATCAATCACGCTATAATAACTTTTAACACACAATGTGCCTAAAATATTGTACAATGAGAATTGTTTTGAGGATATTCTACACAAGAATATGTACATAAATTCTGTCTATAAATTGATCAGGAAAGAAGGATAGTACGTATTGTAAAAGTGTGAATCAATTGAAAGGTTTTCCAATGTATGGATGCATCACTGGGCGATACTCCTTTGGCAGTAGGTTTTCACATCTACCGCCAAGGGAGATTTTCCCCGCAATTCATCTACTACTATACAACAAGGTAAGATCCTTCCAAGGACACCATTTCAGCTGTAAAGATGGTATCAGCATGTCTAAATATACCTAGAAAAAAATAAATTGATTAGACGTTTGTTTTGGTTGATCATATCATAGTTGTGTAGAATTGCTTTCATTCATTCACTTCATGTTTTCTTTGTATAAATTAAGTGTTGATTATTCAGTTTGTGAACATGATACAACCCTGTCGGGTAGTATCGGGATAGTGGCACTCCTTCAAGCGTGATGCTAGCTCTTTAAGATGAAGATGAGAAAACCATAGACATTTTATTGATTCATTTAATTGACTGCTTTATTATTCTGACACATTCGGTATATATAACCGAATAAATTAGCTTGTTAAACAAGCCAAACATAAACACATTATTCCACACGATACACATTCCTAAATAAACATAAAACTGTCCTAAACACATATTTTGTAAGTAAATGAAAGATATCTTTGTCGCATCATTCCTCACTCCTTCGAATTCACCTTGCCCTCAAGTGATGTCTTGGAAAGAACTCTTGATTCCCGGGTCCCAGATTTTGAAATGTTTCCTAAACATTTGAATTCTCTTTTTCAACTTGTTCTCCGACTCGAGTAGTAATAGTGGATGCATTCTTGCTCCACACTTCTTCCATTCAGACGAAACAAACCATGTGCCTTTGTTCGGTCGCGATTCACCAATAGATTGTGATTCACCCACAATAGGTTGCAATTCATTAATAGCATGCCGTGATTCATAAATAGGAGGCTGCGATTCACAAACAACATGATGTGATTCACCAATGACAGGCTGTAATTCACCAACCACACGTTGCCATTCATTAAGATTAGGTTGCGATTCAACAAGAACAAGCTGAGTTTCACCAACAACAACCTTCTCTTTTTCTTTTTCTGCAATTGCCTCAAGACGAGCCTCAGAGATACGGGCTAAATAGAAAGCTTCTCCTAAAGTTGTAGGCCTTAACCTCAACAATTCCCGTTGCAACGACACTTTAAGGCCAGAGATATAAAAACATTTTAGCAAGTTTATAGAGATCCCCGTTACCCGATTTGCAAGTATCACAAAATCACTTTGATATTCGGCCACGGTACCCATCTGCAGAAGTTTAGAAAGTGTGTCTCGATCGCTGCTACTCGATGCCATAACAAATCGAAAAACAATAAAAAAATAATATTTTTTTATATTTTTTTTCAGATGCACAGTAACTCGTATGAATAGTACCGTATGAACAGTACCCGTGATGAATAGTATCCGTCTGATGAACAGTAATCGTCGGATGAACCGTAACTCGATGAACAGTTTTTTTTTTAATTTGGAACTTTAGATCAAAACCCCCCAACGAGTTGAAGGCTCTCAATGGAAGCACCAACTGATACAACCCTGTCGGGTAGTATCGGGATAGTGGCACCCCTTCAAGCGTGATGCTAGCTCCTTAAGAAGAAGATGAGAAAACCATAAACATTTTATTGATTCATTTAATTGACTGCTTTATTTTTCTGACACATTCGGTATATATAACCGAATAAACTAGCTTGTTAAACAAGCCAAACATAAACACATTATTCCACACGATAAACATTCCTAAATAAACATAAAACTGTCCTAAACACATATTTTGTAAATAAATGAAAGATATCTTTGTCGTATCAGAACAACCGTTTTTTGTTTGTTTCCTGTTTGAGTACTTCCATTGGATTCATAATATACAGATACTTTCTAGAGTCTTTGTGTATCAAATGTCAACAAGTAGTTGACTCGCAAGTGGTTGAAGCATGCCTGGACGAAGATACTCCTTTCATTCTTAAGTTTGTGGCAATTCGTTCCATCCTTTTGGCAGGATTCAATGAAGTATCTGTTCCTAGTGGGCAAGAATTGATGAATTAATCAGACTCAAATTTCTTTATCACCACAGCTTTTGCTGCTGGTGTCATCCTCGCTACATGTACTGGAACTTGGAATCGTATCACATTCAATCATCATTGAGACATTGGCCTGTTACAAGGTTTCACTAAATCCAAGTATAATAACACCAGTGATTGGTGCAGTATCTTTCCATCAATTGTCTGAAGGGTTCTCATTGACCAGCTGCATCTCACAGGTCAGATTTTTTACACAGGTCTTGAATTGGGAGTTTCCAGGATCCGAATACATGATTAAACAACATCATGGTAATACATCATAACAAGAATTAATAGGGAAAGAAGAAGATTGATAATTAGGGGTTTGAACCCATCCTGATAAACACAGGAAGATACGCATAATGGGTTACTTACAAATGTTTACAATCAGACATATATATAGATAATGAATCGGTGTGTTTCTGTGAAGAGGTGTGATGGTATATAGAAACCATACGTCGCGCCTTTTCACTTGAGATAACCGAATTACCGAATCATAACTGTCTAAACCTAACTAATACGGGTCTAGGCCTAAGACTTCTAAACGTGCAGCCCTATGTTCAGGGCCTTCAAACTTTATACTAAACTATACATACGAATTAAAAAAATAACATATTCTATATATTAACAAAGATTTGTGGATTAACTTTCCAACAAGATTCAGCATTCCTCTTTCGCCGTTAGTGGCTTTTGTTTTTTTTCTTTCCACAATGGCTCCTATAACTGGCGGCCTAGGCATAGGTGGAAGGTATCTCCTCATTTTAATCCTAAGACCCCAAAAGCTATGGTTATTTTGGTATCTTGGTACTCTACTTCTGCTGGAATTATAAACTATATGGTATTGGTGGATTTAGTTGCTGCTGAATTCTTGAGCAAAAGGATGAAAAGCAATTTCCGAGGAACAAATTACATCTTTATTGCTCTTTTTCTTAGGGCTGGATTAATGGCTTCTCTTGAAGTTTCGAAAGTTTTATACAGACTTAAAACATACTAAGTTCCAAGATAAAAAAATATTGGACAAGCCAAACAAATAGCTCAAAACAAATTTACTAAAAAAATTCCTAAATTTTAACTCACTTTCCAACAATTTCCACCGTGAATTAAACTCTTCATATTTTCCAAGCCAAATTCCAAACGTCCGTTTAAGTCAATTTTCGAACAATCTCCACGGTGACTTCAACTCCATTCGAAACTTCAAACCAACAAACATTCTGTCTTTAAATTCGATATTCCAAATGTAGGATATTGTAAATCTAGCTTATGTTTTAGAGAGAGAAAGAGATAGAAACTTGGTGAATTTCACACACTTCTAGAGAGAGAAATGAAAGAACTATGTATAAAATTATAATGAAACCACACTCTCTCTCCATCTAAGGAGAGAGTTTATATACCCAAGCCCATGAGATGGGCTTGGGCTTACAAGTTGGGTCGACTTACACATGTTGTAGGCTTGGCTTAGCCTTGTTTGCTTAATATTAGTAAACTAAACTACGAGCTATTACTTAGACTATTGTTGGAGTGACCGATCATTTCTAATACGTAAAACGTATTTCCAACAATCTCCCCCTAAGGGAGGTCACTCCAAACAAGGGCGTTACCCAAGTTACAATAATAAAATAAACCTAGCATACTATGCTTGTCTTGAGCTCGTAGTCTTCGTCTTTCTTTTATTTTTCTTTTCTGGTGAACATGTTGATGTGATCTTTGATATCAATCTTTAGCATTAATCTCTTGCCTTGATCTTGTGCATCCATCACTTGTGATATCCGCCTCCTCGTGACTTCATGTCCCACATACTTATACCTTCGTAATTCTTGAAAGCTTTAGAGTTTGATACAGCGTAAGACTTGACTTTTAGGCTTTCTAGAATTAAATGAAGTATCAAGTGCATAAAGTATAAGCATGTAGGGAAGACTTCTTCTCGGATTCCGCAACGCCACCGTCTTCAAATGCCGCAACATAAGTAGACCCGAACGAAATGGCTTTGAACATTTCATTCTAATTCGATAGCATTTTGCCTCCGGTCGGTGAAGACCGTTGGACGATATAAAATATCGTACTTGTGGCAAGTAGATTTAATTAAAAATCTCCTTGACAAGATTTCGCGGGTGAACCCGTTCTCTTTACTCGACCGTCCAAAGCTGACTGCGAACGTAAAGAGTGAATCATTTGGATAAAATTATCCGCATGATTGAAGCCGTCAATTTCGATTCCTGGAACAAGTTTGATTCATTAAAGAATCGCACCGTCGTTGCTTTCCAGTTGTCACGAGCTTGATTCATATTGAATCTTGCAAGTTACCTACCAAGTGCTGTTTAAGGTTAACACTAGAAGGATTTCCACTCATCATTGTGAACACTAAGGTATCACTCTGAGTGTTCTGGCAAGATCACTGAGATATTGCGTAGAGGCCTGGAACATGTTTAAATTCAATTAAGAATTAAACAACTGTTGCTTTCCAGTTATCACAAGTTTGATTCATAAAGAATCGTACAAGTCACCTACCATGAGCTTTTGAATGTTCGCTCAAGAAGGATTTCAATCTTCATTGTAATTACTTTCGTATTACTCGGATGTTCAGGCAAGATTATAAAGATTTTGCGTAGGACTCTTAAGATCTTTCTTACTTTTCACAGTGTGTGAAGAAGCAAGGAAATATGAAAGTGTGTCCTAATGGGATATTTGATGATCTCAAATGGCTCTAGACACGATCGTGCATTTTGGATTTTAGTGATCGGAGGCTAGAGAGGAGTGCCACCATTTCAATACCAATTTATTCGGAGTGAACAAATCGATAGATAATGTGTTGTCTCCGTGTGATTAAATTAAATACCTTTTGAGACATATCTGAGTTAGCTGGGATGGGTTGTGCATTGCATCACTGGGTCCATGATTTCTATCTTCAATATCAAGCATCATTAAAAATGATCTCAATAGCTAATGAGTTGACCCGGTTTCTGCCTAAGGTTGTAAGGAGGGCTTCTTTCTTTAGACCCTTTATCTTTACAATTCTTTTTCATTCTTCAACCCCTTCAATGCTTAACAATACGTCATAACTAGCACCTTGTTGTGATTGTTCCAGTGCTAACTTAAGTACTTGGTCGGTATTCAGCTACGTTCACAATCTTTCCCCATCTTTCCTAAGGACTACTATTTCTAGCTATGGAATGTCCTGGGAAGATTCCTCTAGTTTTGGAAGAATCATTGGACTTAACCTATCCTACCATCCTTATGTCACCACAATCTTCATCGTCGTGAAATAAATGGGTTTAGGGTAAGTATATGTCACCATGAAATCCATTTTGATATATCAAATCCACTTTGCTCCCCCTTAACATATACCACGATATTCGAAAACATTTCGCACATGTCGGGATGAGCCATCACGTTAAGTCAAACCATTTGTGATAATTTCCCATATTAAATCATATTTTCTCCCCCATATTAAAAATATTAACCCAATCGATGTTTTTAATATCAATTGATTTAATGAAGTTTTAACAAAGGTTTTGGGAAGAAAAATGCAAGACCTTTTAATCTTCATGAGACCAATTTATGAGATATGATACCGATTTGTAACATGATCACATATTTACCATATAAGAATGAATTGACAAGGTTGGACCTGATTGATGAAAACATCATATGATAAGATCAAATGGTTCTTGTTCACGAATGCTGGTCGCCTCGTCACGTCTGAAGTCATCTCTTGACACCACATGTACGATTGGTATTGTTGTCTTGACACCAATTTGTGAACTTGGCACGTTCGACATCGAAGATTCTGAATGCTTGACAATTGCTCCCCCTCAATTGTTGACCCATGTTCTATTGAAAGAGCTGTAGTCGTCGTTTGAGTAGTCGCATCGTCGAGTATGTAAATACGAAATATAGATATCTATGGTTGTAGAGATGATAACTTCATAAAAACAAGACTTCTCTTATTTTAACAAATAAATGCACTGAAGCGTAGATAGATTTGTGTTAGACCAAGTTATAAAGTAAAGTTGATCCCTTACAAGGTTTTAAAGTAAACCTTACCCGAGAAAATTAATTCCCGTTGTGAGCCAAAGCTTTCATAAGAAATACTTTACTTTAATGTGAAAACCGGGTTGCAGTCAGAAATAATTACAAACCATATGGGCATGTTTTATGAAATATTTACAACTTTTGTACAAACTCTATTTATGGCGCCGTGTCAATATTAATCGACATTTCTAAGGCCGTAAATATTATCGTACCAAAAGACATGCCTTTGAAAAATAAAGTAAAAATATATTTGGATTTTTATGAATTTTTCAATTTTTATGGTTTTTATATGGTTTTATATTTTTGTATTTTGCTTTTGTGGATAAAAATATGAACAATATATACAGATGATCACCAAGGATACGGAGAATAGTTTACCACCACTATTCTTTCGCTTCATCTGCCCGTTCCTTTAGAGTCTCGGGCGAGAATGTTCTCAAACCTAGCTTGTCGGCCAAAAATTCCATTGAGCGCGATCTAAAGCCTTCGTGAAAATATCTGCCAATTGATACTCAGATCGGACAAAGTAAAGCTCTATTACTCTATTTTCCACTTGCTCCTTGATAAAGTGGTAGCGAATGTCAATATGCTTCGACTGGGAGAATTGAACATTGTTGCAGCATAAGGCAATTGCACTCTTGTTGTCATAGTACATTGGAATTTTGTTGAAACCTAAACCATAGTCGGTTAATTGCGATCTCATCCAAAGAATTTGAGCACAACAACCGGACATAGCTATGTATTTTGCTTCCGTACTTGAAATTGTAGCACTTTTCTGCCTTTTCGATGCCCAACTGATTAGTCGATCTCCTAGTAATTGCAAAGTTCCACTGGTGCTACGCCTTGTATCTTGACAACCCGCGTGATCCGCATCTGCATATGCCATTAGTGCAATCGAAGAGTCCTTCTAATACCAAAGTCCCCGATTAATGGTTCCTTTAAGATATCGAAAGATCCGTTTCACAGTAGCCAAGTGTATCTCAGTAGGCCTAGTTTGATACCGAGCACACATACATATAGCAAACTGAAGATCAGGTCGACTAGCTGTGATAAATAGAAAAGTACCGATCATTCCACGATAAAGTGTCGGATCAACGACAACTCCATGTGGATCTGCATCAATCTTAGTTCGTTCCACCATTGGAGTATCCACGGGGTCGCAAGATTCCATCTTATATTTCTTAAGCGATTCAAGGGCATACTTGGATTGATTGATAAAGATGCCTCTGGGACTCTGAGATATCTGTAGTCCTAAGAAGAATGATACCTTGCCCATCATTGACATCTTAAACTTGGAAGACATGAGTGTCCCAAACTCATCCGATAAGGTTTGGGTCGAGGCAGCAAATATAATATCATCAACATATATTTGTACCATAATCATATCTTTACCTTGTTTCTGAATAAATAGTGTGGGATCCGCCTTGCCTTTAGTGAAGCCTTGCGTGATGAGGAATTGTGACAATAGATCATACCATGCACGTGGAGCTTGCTTCAACCCATAGAGAGCCTTCTTAAGCTTGTACACATGATTGGGATATTTAGAATTCACAAAACCATCCGGCTGTTGTACATAGACCTCTTCCTTGATTTCACCATTAAGAAATGCCGTCTTCACATCCATTTGATAGACGATCATATTCATGTGGGCTGCATAAGCGAGGAATAGTCTAATAGCTTTCAAACGGGTGACAGGTGCAAAGGATTCCATAAAGTCGATGCCCAATAATTGCTTGTATCCACGAGCTACTAGTCGAGCTTTGTTCTTCAATATTCCGCCTAACTCGTCTAGTTTCACCTTGTAAACCCATTTCAAAGTGAGTAACTGCACTTTATCTGGGCATGGGACAAGTTCCCATACATCAAGACGTATAAATTCATTATGTTCTTCTTGCATAGCTTCTATCCAACAGGATTGGGTAAAAGCTTCTTGCCATGTCTTAGGTTCAACTTTAGTGAGAAAAGCATCAAAATGACAAAACACTGCATTTTCTTGTAACTGACTTCGTGTGGATACCGGACGATTAGGGTCACCAATAATAGAATCTATAGGATGATCCTTTGTCCACTTGATGTCATGTTCACGAATCCGTGGATTGGAGTAGACCGTAGTAGGAGCTTCCTCTGAGGTGGATGACCCGGCTTGATTATGGTCGGGAATTGGTACACCAAAGAATGGAAGTTCACGCATTTGAGAGAATTCCAAATCGTGATCATCATCATCCTCTTCATAACCAATAGGCATGACATGGGTAGTTGAAACATGTGTTGGTTGAGAATTACTCGTTGAAGGTATATCTTGACCAATTGTAGGTGCAAATGTGGCTGATTGTGCTTCGGTTGCTGGAGCGACAACTTCGGTTACCGGAGCTATTACCTCAGGTTCTGGAGAAATAATACTTGGAGGAGTAAAGAATTCATCAAAGAACGGTTGAAACAACGTATCCCATTCATTCCTAGAAGGTGGTGTAAATGATGATGAAGTAGGGTTGTTTGGGACAAGACCAGAACTAATGTTACTGGGTCCCATTTCATGAAGGGGATAATAGGTTGTAAATGTAACATTGTTGTCCATTTTTACTATGTTACGTAATGACATATTAATCTTACCAAACAACACACCCACCATTACTAATCCCCTCTATTCTAACAATATTATCCTTTCCGTTTGATTTTGATGACGTGGCACCGTTACTATATGTTTGACCCGTTAGTTTTTGTTTGACCCGTTAGTTTTTGTTTACCCCGTTAATTTTTAGCTGGCCCAGCCATTAATAAATCCACCCCATCTTTTTCGTTTGTCCTTTATGTTAATGCTCGTTTGGTCCATGATTAAAAAGTAACTGACTAGAATACATTTTGTTTTCTTCCTTTTATATACTTAAATAAGTGTATCTATATACATTCTTTTATTCTTTTTCTTTTAATAATTAATTATTTTTTAGCCAATCAAAATACACTGGGCTTGCCAAGTTAATAAATCATAAAATAAATAGCAAACTTAACAAAACTCAGATTCATGTTTTTTTTATGATCAAAAAATTAAAAACAACTATACCCTTTCACCCTCTCAACACCACCATCTTAACCCCGCCGCCACCATTGTTGGATCTGGCAAAACAACCACCACCGCCATTGTCATAACCGTCAACATCATCTTCAATAACACACCATTGTTATACCTGTCATCATCATCTTCAATAACACACCGTAACAGATAAACACCAAACCTCAACACAAATCTAACTACTTTATCGAATCTTGCAATCATTGATCTCCTCAAACAAGAATAAGAACAGTAAACAAAAAATACCCGATTCGTTCAAGATCTTAAACAAGAAACAAAAAATCAAAACCACGCGTCTAGCAACAAAACCCTCGTCTTTTTGATGTCTTCATTTGTTTTGATTTGATTTGTGTTGTGAGTTTTTCGGATATGAGATGAATGGTGATGGTTTTTTATATGAGATTTTTGTTTTGGTGAGAATAGATCTAAGTCTTCATTTGTTTAGATCTAGGTGGGTTTCTTTTTAATGTAGTTTGAATGTTTGTAGATTTAAATTTCTTTAGTGTTCCTCAAATCCAAAAAAATTTGATCTGGTATCTAAAGATGGACAAATTGTGTACATCTGTTATTGTATCTTTTTTTTAAAGGATTTCTTTTGATATACAGTAAGAAAAAAACAAACGAACCTAAATTAATATTTTAACATGTTTTTGTGGTTGTGTAAATATACAGTAAGAAAAATGTATTTTTGTAAGGTGTTTTTTTAATATGTGTTGGTTTTTTATAATGTAATAAGAAAAATTTAAAAAATATTTATCTTTTTATAAACGTTTATTTGGTATAATAACTTTTTATAAAGTTTATTTTCTGATAATTTTTTTATAATATAACAAAAAAAGATTTTAAAAATATATTTACCTTTTGATATAAGTTGTATTTGAAAATTTAATGAAAAAGTGGGTGGATTTATTAATGGGTGGGCTAGCTGAAAATTAACGGGGTAAACAAAAACTAACGGGTCAAACAAAAACTAACGGGTCAAACATATAGTAACGGTGCCACGTCATCAAAATCAAACGGAAAGGATAATATTGTTAGAATAGAGGGGATTAGTAATGGTGGGTGTGTTGTTTGGTAAGATTAATATGTCATTACGTAACATAGTAAAAATAGACAACAATGTTACATTTACAACCTATTATCCCTTTCATGAAGTACGGGTTCAGAGCTGCTTTGCTCAGAAGCCATTGCTGTCAGCTCATCAAAATCAACATTCATAGTTTCGAGGATCTTTCGAGAATTACGGTTGTGGATTCGGTATGCCTTCTTTGTGGGTGCATAACCAATGAAGATACCAATATCAGCCTTGAGTTGAAGTTTTCCCAAAATTTCACCATCATTATTTGAATAGCAAAGAGAACCAAATACATGAAGATATGATAAATCTGGTACTTTTCCATGTAGAAGCTCATAAGGTGTTTAATAGGTGTGAAAACACCCATCCTTTTACCACTTAATTACAATAATAACCAAGCCAAAACGTGTATTTTATGTCGTAAATGTCGGAATTATGCGTGGTTTGTGTTTTTGTTGTGATTTAGGACCAAAATGTGAAAAGGGAAGAAAACACGGGCTTTCACGGGCTTTTATCAAAGAAAAAGACAAAAGACAAAGTCAAGATATCAAGAGTGCAAAAAGAACGGAAGTCCAAGACCTATTCTGAAGATTTATCGAAGAACAAGTCTAAAGACGGAAGTTTAATAAGGCCGAAGAACTCAAGTCTTATTAATGAAGAATTTTCAAGACGAGTTTAATTAATCCCGAGACAACGTCGAAAAAAGTCGAAGAATTAAGAAGACGAAAAGACGGAAAGAAAGATAGAAAGAAGGAAGCAACACATGCTTCCCTTCTCCCTATATATAGTTCACTTCCACCTCATTTCACACTTGTTAGCTAATTTGACAAATTAGTCTTTCCACCATTTTCATTACTTGTACCTTTTTATTTCTTGACATTTTAATTTCATGTCTTAAATTTCTTGCCTTTTAATTCCAAGTAAGTTCTTTAATCTTATTGTTAAATCTTATTTTTAATCAAGCTTTTCTTTATCATTCTTATACTACTTTTCTTGTCTTTGATTTGATTGTGTTTCGGATTAAGTCTTGATTTTGCTTAATCTTATTGCTTATTTGATTAAAACGTTTATCTTTTAATTTCTATCTAAGTTTTTATACGAATTAAGCTATAAGCTTGACAAACTTATTGGCTTATTTTGTATTTAGCTTATTTGTTTTAAAGTTTTCCTAAAAGTTTCATCTTTTTAGTTTTCTTAAATAGTTTAGTCTTTTTAAAGTTTGCTTATTTCTTATTTTAAAAGTTTTCAAATTTATGCTTATTGATCTTTTAATGTTTGATTTTTATAGCTTAAAGTGTTTTAGTGCTTATTGTGTTAATTTTCTTATTTTTGATTAAGTGGTTTTTAGTTAATTTTTATAAAAAGTTGTTTTTAAATATTTTTTATTATTTAGTATTTTTAAAAAACTTTTTAAATTTTGGTCTATTAGCTTTTTCTTAAATTTGATTTGGTTAAGTTTTTAGATAAGTGCTTATTTGGTATTTGCTTATTTGCTTATTGTATGCCATCATAATGCTTAAGGGTTTTACCAGTACGATCCAGTAAGTGTGATCGCATAAAACCCGAGGGTTTCTACTTGCGATCCATTACTGCGATCCATAGTACGATCATCACCACGATCACACTCCTTAATCCACACCACGATCACTTGTTGCGATCGTGGGTACGATCATAGAGTGCGATCCTTGGGT
This sequence comes from Glebionis coronaria, assembly GCA_025667525.1. Classification (NCBI taxonomy): domain Eukaryota; kingdom Viridiplantae; phylum Streptophyta; class Magnoliopsida; order Asterales; family Asteraceae; genus Glebionis; species Glebionis coronaria. The sequence goes on along the minus strand of CM046874.1, from coordinate 64,313,442 downwards.
ACGATGGAAACGATATGGAATTGCGATGCAATAGTAAGATGGAATTAACAAAACAATAGTACGATGGAATTAACAAAACATGAGTACGATGGAATCCTCATGCATACATGCATGCTCAAGATTTAGCGCCAAATCCAGCAGCTAGCTTGTTAGCTTCCAGCAGCTAGCCTGCTAGCTTGTTTATTTAATAGTATTGTTCCGTAATTGTTTAATTTTGTCTGAAAGTTGTTCCGATTTTATTTTTGAAAGTTACGTATTTTTAGTTGAATTTTTCGTCGATTTTTAGTATTAATATTTTTTCGTAAAGTTTAAGTTTTATCTTTTATTTAGTACCCGCTTCAGGTTTTGCCTCGATTAGCTTTAAAGTACCATTTCAGTTTTATTCTCTCTTTTTTCATTTAGTAAACTTTATTTTCGAGTCGATAGTTAATTTCGTCTTTTAGTTTAATTTTTATTAATTGTTTCGTTTTAAATTCACGTTTTATTATTTATATTGTTTTGTTTTTATTAATTAATCACTTTTAGTTTATTGTTTTTATTTTGTGCGTTTACCTTTTAAGTAGAATAGATAACCAAACTATTTTATTTGCCACAAAGAACAACTGAGTCACACTTTGATCCGGAAATCAATTCGTTAAGACACCGAGAAAACGAACTTTTTAACCTAGCAAAATCTCAATTTCAAATGGCGCCGCTGCCGGCTCTTTTTGTGAAGATTAACGGTTCTTTGTGAGAGACGCGTTGGCTTTTGATATCCGTTCACTCGTGAACGTTATTTTTCGTGTCAAACATTTTCAAAAAAATCCAAAAACATTTGAAAAACCATAAAAAGCATTTCTTTTTTCAAAGTTTTGCAACAAAAAGTATTCCTCTTTATCCTCTATTGTGTTTAATTCTTTTCTCTACCCCCTTCTTTATAATTCTTCATGGATTCGTCTTGCGTACGGTGTGGGAGACCATGGCATGGTTTTCAAACATGTCAATGGTGTACTTGTGAGCGGTGTGGTTCTGATATCGATGATACACAATTTGGATTTTGTCCATTTTGCAATTCAACAAATTCGTACTTCTCCTCTTATAATACTTTCTCACCCTCTCCCGTCTATGACGATCCTTATCCTCAAAATGCACCGGATTTTTCTCCATACCCGTGGTGCTATATTTGTGGGGGTCCTCATGAAAGTTTTCACTGTCCAACAGGGGATCAAAATTACTATAATTATACCCGTTCCAGTTTTGACCAACCCCTGCAATACCCAATTGATCATCAGCCTCGTCACGGGATGAGTTACCAAGAACCAATTGACGATCTTGCTACAGTTGTTCAAGAACAAACGAAAGATATTTTACACACGCTGCAAACTTGTATGGAGTCATTTTTAAAGCAGCGAGATCAGACGAGTACTCATATCCCTGAGCTTATTGTTGGCCCTTTAGGTAATGAGGAGAGCGATGACGATATTGAGGTTATTTTTGACGAGGAGGAATTTCTAAAGCAATGTAAGACTTCTCCCATTCCTCCTGCGTCTATTGCTATCACACCCGAGGAGCCCGTTGGCTCTCTCATAATGGAGGATGAGCATCTTGACATTATTTCGGCAACGGAATCGGAAAAATTCCTAAAGTCTAGTGTCGAGGACCTTGTTGTCATCTAAAGTGAGCCCGAGGGTATTCCTGAAAATTTGTGTGATATACCGACTTTTGCGGAGCTTAAGGCCGAGGTCACTTCGCTTATCGATGATCACATACTCACAAATCCACAAGCGCTAATTGATTCTCCCAACAAGAGTTCAACATGTGGTGAGTATGATGATTTCGTCTTCGAGCCCGAGATTGAGGAAATTATCGACCGAGAGCTAGCTCTTTTACCTCCACTTCCACCTGCGAGTGAGGACGATTTTTCCAATATCGAGGCCGAACTTGATGAGTTGGAACGTCTTATTTTTCATAATAATGACGAACCAACTCACATGCCCAAACATCCAATTCTCGAGGAGTTACCTAATCAACACTCCTCTAATGAGAATTATGTTTACCACATTCGTGAGGATTTAACTTATCAACAATCCCCACAAATGAATGCTGGTTTCGTACTTGATCATGATCTTTTCAAACGAGTTTCTAAAGTCCTTATCTATGATGAAATCGAAAAGATTATCGTTCATGAGGATGAATGCTTTGACCCGGGAGATGACATGGACCATTCTATGATTGATAACTTTACGGCTTTTCCAATTGGTCAACATCCATTGTCTTTGAAGGATGACAATGTGATTCTTTTACCTACCCCACCTCCCGTCAATCTGGACTTCACTTGCTTTTCTTATATTGAGCGGACTTTCCTACCATTCACTATTTATCCGCCTGCCTCCCCTTTATTATTTTCCTCCGGTAACAAGGACAAGGTCTTTGATCCCGGTATTACATTCGAGGCTTCCCCATGGACCATTTTATTCGGGGACGAGTCAGGCTCGTGACTCGGTTAACAAAAACAAGCGCTTTTTGGGAGGCAACCCAATTATCTATCCTTTTATTCTGTTTTTCTAATAAGTGTAGGGGAGACCCTAGTATGTGTTTGTTGTTTTCTTTCTTATCATGTGCAGGGATTCGAGCTTTCAAAGATCCATTCTTAATGACTTTTGACGACCCGTGATTCCGTGTTCCTGTCTTCGCGGTTCTATCCTAAACTCTTTTGATTCTCTATTTTATATTCTTCAATATTAAAATAGGAATCACTTTAGTTGTCCTTCCCTTAGCAAGATTTAAACAATGTGCACAATGTTCTAAGTGTAGGGGAGTTTACTCCCACATACTTAAACATTGAGGACAATGTTTATATTAAGTGTAGGGGGGACTTCTATCGAAGTTAAGTGGGCTTTTCCTTGTATTTGTCCTTATTTTAACCGAAAAATCAAATTTTCAACATTTTTCAAAATTTTTAATCTATTTTGACCTTGTAGTTTTTCCTTTGTTATCGTTATCTACTTTCTTTGCTAGAATAAATTTGTAATAAAGTGGTTTTAAATATTTCAAAGTCATGAATATTTTGACTCAACCCGAGTTTACTTATCTAAGTTTACTCTAGCTAGTATCCTTAACGTGTTTAAGCCAAGTTTTGCTAGGCTTTTATATAGGGAGCTTTAAAAAGCGAAAGTCTTAAATCTCACGGGTTAAGAACAAGAACTTTTCACAAGTTCCTATAATTGATCCTAGAGAGTTGTTTATCAAGGGAACTTTAAAATGCGATTTCTAAACTTGAAAAAGTCTAAGAATTTGCAAGATCCTATAGATGACTCGAAAACCCAAAACTTTGATTTAATTGGCTAAGCATCCACGAGTCTCATTCCTTAAGATTTTAAATTGTGGAGGACGAGAGATGATAGAGTCAATTATAAGTTTGGTATTCTTTCGTGAATTTATGTGAGTTAATTATGAGCCTATTCTCCCATCGCTTGTTAATAAATTTATCTGCAATAAATTAGGTTGTACGATTTGAAAAGTTACTTAGCTTCTAGCCCAAGATCGTTTAAAAGTTGCTCGGTATTAAATAGAGTTCATAGCCAAGGCATAACTTATTGAAGCGGGATGCGAAGATTGGCGAGTCCGAAAAGGCCCTAACAAGGCATGAGGGCTACATTTTGTTGCTAAAGATCCAAAAGTGATGTGAAGAATCATTTATCGAAAATCAATATGAAGGATCGAGACACACGACGAAAAGCAAATACTCCCCAAAAGATCATGGAGAAGTCTATCCAAAAAGGCCCTAACAAGGTATGAGGATAAATAGATCCAAGTCCTAAAAGGAGGCGGATCGTTGTATATCAAAGTCCAAAATAAAGATTGGAGAAAAATAAAGAAGTCGTGGTCCAAAGATGAAGAATCTCTCAAAAACTTCAAGTGAAGAAATTCCTATTATGAAGAGAAGACCATAATTTCAAGAACGTCTCTCAAAGATTTGAAGTATGAAGTCGCTACCAAATATCGGTCCGAGAAAGGTCTCAAATCGTGAAGCAAGATATGCTAAGATATGAACTTTATGAGGTCCCGAGAAGCAGTTTTAAAAGATTTTGTCCTTTAGCTAACTATTATTAAATCGTCCATTTTATTTTCGGCCTAAATAACTATCGAAATAAGTCAAACAATGCATCCTCGTGATCATTCAAGACAAAAATAAAATATAAGAGATACACCTAGGAATAAGGGAGTCTAAGTAAATAATTGACCCACATGAATTCGTGTTAGTTTGCTAACTTATAATAACAATGATCTCATTTTTAAGCTTGGTATGGGGAACGTGAAACTTGAGAATGATGAACATTCATGACAACCAAAAACCCAATGTAAGTCTTCGATTTCTCTACTTGTTTTGTTCTTTAAAGTTTTCTTAGTGTTTAGTATCTAATAAAGGCCAAGGTGGGTTATCTATGATGAAAAATGTAAACCGTGCTTTGAAATTAATGCATTGCATGAGGGCATTGCAATGGTCAAGTGTAGGGGATTTGATAGGTGTGAAAACACCCATCATTTTACCACTTAATTACAATAATAACCAAGCCAAAACGTGTATTTTATGTCGTAAATGTCGAAATTATGCGTGGTTTGTGTTTTTGTTGTGATTTAGGACCAAAATATGAAAAGGGAAGAAAACACGGGCTTTCACAGGCTTTTATCGAAGAAAAAGACAAAAGACAAAGTCAAGAGATCAAGAGTGCAAAAAGAACGGAAGTCCAAGACCTATTCTGAAGATTTATCGAAGAACAAGTCTAAAGACGGAAGTTTAATAAGGCCGAAGAACTCAAGTCTTATTAATGAAGAATTTTCAAGACGAGTTTAATTAATCCCGAGACAACGTCGAAAAAAGTCGAAGAATTAAGAAGACGAAAAGACGGAAAGAAAGATAGAAAGAAGGAAGCAACACATGCTTCCCTTCTCCCTATATATAGTTCACTTCCACCTCATTTCACACTTGTTAGCTAATTTGACAAATTAGTCTTTCCACCATTTTTATTACTTGTACCTTTTTATTTCTTGACATTTTAATTTCATGTCTTAAATTTCTTGCCTTTTAATTCCAAGTAAGTTCTTTAATCTTATTGTTGAATCTTATTTTTAATCAAGCTTTTCTTTATCATTCTCATCCTAATTTTCTTGTCTTTGATTTGATTGTGTTTCGGATTAAGCATTGATTTTGCTTAATCTTATTGCTTATTTGATTAAAACGTTTATCTTTTAATTTCTATCTAAGTTTTTATACGAATTAAGCTATAAGCTTGACAAACTATTGGCTTATTTTGTATTTAGCTTATTTGTTTTAAAGTTTTCCTAAAAGTTTCATCTTTTTAGTTTTCTTAAAAAGTTTAGTCTTTTTAAAGTTTTCTTATTTCTTATTTTAAAAGTTTTCAAATTTATGCTTATTGATCTTTTAATTTTTGATTTTTATAGCTTAAAGTGTTTTAGTGCTTATTGTGTTAATTTTCTTATTTTTGATTAAGTGCTTTTTAGTTAATTTTTATAAAAAGTTGTTTTTAAATATTTTTTATTATTTAGTATTTTTAAAAAACTTTTTAAATTTTGGTCTATTAGCTTTTTCTTGAATTTGATTTGGTTAAGTTTTTAGATAAGTGCTTATTTGGTATTTGCTTATTTGCTTATTGTATGCCATCGTAATGCTTAAGGGTTTTACCAGTACGATCCAGTAAGTGTAATCGCATAAACCCCGAGGGTTTCTACTTGCGATCCATTACTACGATCTATAGTACGATCGTCACCACGATCACACTCCTTAATCTACACCACGATCACTTGTTGCGATCGTGGGTACGATCATAGAGTGCGATCCTTGGGTACGATGGAAACGATATGGCATTGCTATGTAATAGTACGATGGAATTAACAAAACCATAGTACGATGGAATTGACAAAACATGAGTACGATGGAATCCTCATGCATGCATGCATGCTCAAGATTTAGCGCCAAATCCAACAGCTAGCTTGCTAGCTTCCGGCAGCTAGCCTGCTAGCTTGTTTATTTAATAGTGTTGTTCCGTAATTGTTTAGTTTTGTCTGAAAGTTGTTCCGATTTTATTTTTGAAAGTTACGTATTTTTAGTTGAATTTTTCGTCTATTTTTAGTATTAATATTTTTTCGTAAAGTTTAAGTTTTATCTTTTATTTAGTACCCGCTTTAGGTTTTGCCTCGATTAGCTTTAATGTACCATTTCAGTTTTATTCTCTCCTTTTTCATTTAGTAAACTTTATTTTCGAGTCGATAGTTAATTTCGTCTTTTAGTTTAATTTTTATTAATTGTTTCGTTTTAAATTCACGTCTTATTATTTATATTGTTTTGTTTTTATTAATTAATCGCTTTTAGTTTATTGTTTTTATTTTGTGCGTTTACCTTTTAAGTAGAATAGAAAACCAAACCATTTTATTTGCCACAAAGAACAACTGAGTCACACTTTGAACCGGAAATCAATTCGTTAAGACACCAAGAAAACGAACTTTTTAACCTAGCAAAATCTCAATTTCAGTGTTTTACCATGGCGTTTACGAATTAGTGACCGGTTTTGGGTGAAAAGTGTTGTAGATACTGCTTCTGCTCATAAAAACAATAGAGCCTTTGCGTAAATTAACATCGTTCGAGCAACTTCCATAAGTGTGCGATTTCACCTTTCAACGACACCGTTTTGTTGTGGAGTGCGATCAACGGATGTTTCATGAGAAATGCCAACTTCTTCATAATAATCACGCAATATTTGATTCACAAATTCAGTTCCATTATCTGTACGAATGCGTCAGACAGTAGTGTTGAGACGAACTTGAATCATCTTGAGAAATCCGATGATGAATTTAGGTGCCTCATTTTTTGTTGTAAGAAATTTCACCCATGTAAACCGAGAGTATTCATCGACAATGATGAGGATGTACCTTTTACCACTAAGACTTTCAACATGCATTGGCCCACAAAGATCCATATGCAACAAATAAAGTTTCTCTTTGTTGGTGTCTTCAGTCTTAGGTTTGTATGATTTTTTAGTGCTTTTACCAATTGTACACGCGGAACACAAATGATCCTTGTGAAATGTAAGTTTAGGAAGACCACGTTCATTTTTCACCAAATGATTAATAACGTCAAAGTTAAGATGAGATAACCGTCGATGCCATAACCATGACTTAGTCTTCGATGCTTTGGAGAGAAGACATACGGGAGAAGCGGACATCATGTCTTGTAGAGACAAAGTGTACAACTTATTCCCTCGAGTACCTTTCAATAAATCAACCCCTTCTAAATTACGAATGAAGCAGGTATGCTCTTGAAAAGCAACTTCTAGGTTTGCATCACAAAATTGTCCCACAGAAAATAAGTTGTGACCGAGACCTTCCACATAATACACTCTTGAAATTATAGCATTCCCAATATGATATTCACCGTAACCCATTATCTTTGCAATATGATCATTTCCAAATCGAACCGTACCAAGAAACTTGCTGACGAAATTTCTGAACTAAGAGCGATCTCCGGTCATATGTTTAGAGCAACTAGAGTCCAAATACCAGAGAACAATTTGGACCACCTGTTTTCAACAACAACAGTAGACAATGTATTGGAAACTATTGGTTCCTGAGTGTTAGTAGATACAGATATAATATTATCAGAATTGCTAACATTTGTGTGACCCTTAGATTTCCTGCGTTTTCTAATGTGAGTTTTTATCACTAACAGGTTTTATTGTTCCAATTTTCTGAGGTTTTGGAGTATTAGCGGGCACTACAGTGGGAGTAGACCTATTTAAAGGGCACTTGGTTCCTACGGTAGTGTTGGTGTTCCTAGTTAAAGGACACGCTTGTGTTTTGGTAGCCTTGGTACTCCTAGTTAAAGGGCAAGCTTTCTTCGCTTTAGTGGGAGTAATCCTAGTTAAAGGGCACGTATTTCCTACTATAGTGAAAGTTCTACCAGTGGGGCGTCACATCCAACCAACTTGGGTTGACACTTTCCCAGTCGGTTTCCATTCTAATCCATTTTTCCGGGCATACATCTCATTTACATGATCAATAAGGCAAGAATCACGACGACTAGAAATATACATTCATTGCAATTCCAACATTTCAAATTAGAATTCACAACAGGCTTAGAACGCTGCACAACCACAGAGCGTTTAGGTTTAGCTACATGATTATTTTTATTCAAAACAGAAATAACATTCCTAGGGTGGGCTTCTACTTTCTTCTTCACTTGACTACTAGATGGGGGCAAGATCCTATCATTCTTCTTGTTTCTTTTAAGCTTAGATTTTTGAGCCTTAGTAGTGGTTCTTACTCCTGTAAAAGGAAACACAGGAATATTAGAAGTTGGTTTAGATTTTGCCTTATCTTTAGTGACCAATGTTGGAGATGGCTTAATCCTAGGGCCATTGTTAAGTGGTGTGACGGCGATAAGGTTCCTTTTGACTGCACTAGAGGACGAAGCTGAGACAGTGGCTGCGTTATCCACAACATTCTTACCTTTTAGAGTACGAAGTGTTTCCTTTAACTCAACCAAAGCCAGATTTTTATCACAAATTTGTTCCCTCAAATCAGATATTTCCACAGACTTTCGATTCAGTCGTTCAATCAATGATTGATCCTGTGCAGTGTTATTAGCACATGCGGGCTTTACTGAATCAAAGAGTTGTGTATTTTTCAGTTCTAATTTATCAACTTTGGACAAAATCTTAGAAACTCGATTATCTAGATCAAGTTTTAAATTCTCAGCGGCCTCAAGTACATTCACACGGTTAAGCTCCTTAGATTTATCTATGTCTATCGGCAACGAGTTAGCAACCTTGTCACTTGGCTGACGCTGTTTTGATTGTAAATTCAATCGAAAATTCTTTTGAAAATTTGCATCATCGATATTAACACCTTCGAATTACGTTTCAAAGATTTCTTGAATAAATTGTTGCTTCCATTCAAGCGAAATACAATGTGTTTGAATCTCATCAAAACGTATTGAAAGCGAAGAATACGAATCTTGAAGCTTTATAAATTCAACGTCAGATTTGTGACAAGTACTATCTATCACATTATCCACAGATTCAACATTATGCACAATAGAATCATTATCAACACTTTTATTCACACAGACGGAAACAATATCATGAGACATCACTTGCTTCAGAAGCTGATCATTTTGGCGTGAAACTCGTTCTATCTCAAGTAAACTGTTTTCATAAGCATCATGCATTTCATTAAAAACATGTCTAACTTCTTCTATTTCCAAAAGCAAATCTTGATCAATATTACTAAGACAAGCTTTAACATTGTTTACAAATGGAACAATTTCGTCTCGAAATGCAGCTCTAGTGTGCTCAAAATTCCATTCACCTTCCGTTATAGCCGTAGCCGTCGTACGTTCCGAATGACCTTGTCAAAATCGGCAAAGTGTTGGTGCACTGCATTTAAGCTATCTGACACCTTACTTACCGGTGGAATTAACTTAGTTAAATCCTTTCTGACAAGTGTAGAAGACGTACTAGGAAGGTTTTCCGTTGACAAACTTGGAGGCACAAAAACTGTTAATTGAGCTAGTTCCTTTTGTAAACGAATACGGGTCTTTTTAGAAAATTGATCTTTATTGTGTTGAACATAATCAAGCTTATGGAATTTTGAAAGCATTTTAGAATGAGTTTCTTCCGCAAGTGACTGTGTCTCCTCAATACTACGAACATAAGGTGATTCTTTCGATTTGCCAATTATGGTCACATCATATAGTCAAGGAATATATTCCTGAGCTTGTTTTGCATAACCAGGATTAGGTGGTAAATCTTGAAGACGCTTAAGTTCGAGTTCTTTGAACGATTTAGTTAAAAGATGAACCTTTTCTGTGGAAGCGTATTGTTTTAAAAGCTGTTGTTCCTTGAATTTAAGAAGTTTGGTAGCATTAATTTCTGATTCAAACTTTTTAGACTCGAGAGTTTTGAAATCCATTTTAGTTTCTAAAGATCATTTACAACCGACTCTTTTTCTTTTAATTCATTGGAAAGAGTAGCTTTTAATGATTCTATTTCGTTTAAGTGTTCAATCTTTTCAAAACGAAATTGGTCAAATTCAGAATAAGTTATTTTATCTGCTTGAGGGACCATTTCAATAGTTTTGACCTTTTCCTTATACAGCACAAGCTCAGCGGTTAGGTTGGCATTCATATCTAGGGTTTGTCGAACAGACATATTCATGTTATCAATAATATGTTTAGGCACCCTAACCAAATCCCGTTGATCATAAGATTCCATACTCGTCGTAGCATTTGGTTGAGGTTCACTCAAATGTGTTGGATTGGATACCACATCATTTGAGTTACTAGTTCCCGAATGCTGTTCGAGGTTGTCATTTTCATGCTCAACATGATGTGGATTATCATGAATATTATTAGATGTGGTTGGTACCTTACTGACGACATCAGAACCGTAATGAGAGAGATTAGCAACGAGTGCAGCTTGGGCTGAGTGAATGTCATCACAATCTGAATCATATGCATCAAGATCATCTGCTTGATAATCTGCATTAGAAGTGGAAACGACTTCAATGCCTTCATTGTCTGCTGCCCCTGGGTCTGCAAGAAATGCTAATTCCTTTGAATCCAAAATCTTCCCCTTAGACTGAGCATCAACCAAATACATCTTCTCACGAAACCATGTTGCATCCCTTCTCCTTTTTGGCTGAGTGCATTCCCTCGCCATATGACCTTGTCCTCGACAATTGTAGCAAGTCACAACCTTTTGGAGGAGCAATAGTGCTTCCATTTCCACTAGCTTGAGAAATCACAGCTTGATTGTTCACGGTCCTTGTTGTGGGTCCATATGAATTTTGCCTACCCTGAATGGATTGCACTGTTACTTGACCATCTTGAATAGTGGCTTGTTGTCGAGGATTTGAAGAAGTGCGGAGCTGATTGTTTGTTGGTGGAAATCCTCTAGTTGCAACAAGTTTTGACAAGTAGGCAGTGAGATGATTTAGCACATCAGTTGGCATATCATTTGGAGTAAAGACCGGTGCTTCAATTGGTGGAAGCTCATTGGAGTAGAAGGCTTGTGCTGGTTGTGCTTCAATTGGAAAATATCCTTGTTGAGGAGTGTAGCCCATTGGAGAAGTGATGGCTTGTGAATGTGACACCTGATGTGCTGATTGCTGTGGAAAAGACTGTTGATGAACACTTTGTTGAAATGCTTGCTGTGGCATCATTAGTGGTTGATAAGGTGGTTGTTGTGGTTGCTGATAGGTGTGTGGTGGTGGCTGCTGCAAGTATGATGGTTGTTGATAAGTGAAAGCCATGTTTTGTTGGGGAGTCATTTGTTGAGAAGCATACATGGCAAGTGGATCACGAACTTGAGGTGTACACAACCGAGCCTCGATCACATGGATTTCGTGTTGTTGAAGAAAAGCTTGAAGTTGATCCACATTGGTTTGATGCAAATCCTTAGCCAATTTAACACCTGTCACGTACTTGCTCCATTTTGAAGGAAGAGTGTTCAAATACTTGGTGTTCAATTGAAACGTAGGAATTGCCATTCCATAGATATCGAGCTCATTCAACAATAGGGTAAATCTCAAATAGTAATCATTGAGAGTCTCCCCGGGAACATAGGCAAACTTATCAAATGTATCATAAAGCTTACACTCTCGTTCTTGTTTAGTTAATGAGGTGCCTTGCATTAGAACACGAATTCTATCCCATAACTCTTTGGCAACCTTATGTTTACTGACGAGTTTGTAGACATCTGGAGGAAGGGCTTGGAGAATGATGTTTGTAGCTTGTTTATCACACTTGTCTTGTATCTTAGCATCTCCAGTTAATTCACCCGTAGTGCGAGGACGAGTAACAACACCTTCCGTCACAATACCATACACCAATGGTCCATTGAGCACCGATGCCCAAATGAGATGTCCATTTTCTTTGTTCAACATATAAAGTTCCATTCGGGAAGCCCAATCCTCATACATAGTCTTCACCAACATTGGTGGACGATAATCCGTACCCGAGAGGATGGACTTACCCGTAAGAGATGTGTACTCCATTTCGATAAGTTAAGATTTACAAATGTTGATTGAACAATGAGAGAAAGTAAATGTATTTGTTGTTGTGTGTTGAAGCCGAGAAATAATGTTGAAATCCCCTAAATTATGTTCTCGATAAACCAAAAAATCCAAGTCAAAATTACACACGGTTAAAATTTTTCAAAAACACGTTTTTGAAAAATGTTGGATCACAACACTTGATCGTAGTGGGGATCGTAGCCTTTGATCGCAGTCTTAGATCGTACTCGGATCTCAAAGGTTGATCGCACTCCTTGATCGTACTCGTGATCGTGCTGGTGATCGTACTGGTGATCGTACTAGTGATCGGACTGGTGATCGTAACGGTTGATCGTACTGCTTGATCGTACTAGTGATCGCACTGGTGATCGTACTGGTGATCGTACTATTGATCGTAACGGTTGATTGTACTGGTGATCGCACTCTATGATCGTAACCTTGATCGTAGTAGTGGACCGCAGTTACTAGATCGCAGTCTTGGATTGTAACAAGCGATCGTATTATGTGATCGTGATATTGGATCGCAAGTAGAAACCCCAGGTTTATGCGATCACAATACACAGATCGTACTATGGAATCAAACTTACCACTTTTCTCGGATAGGACTAAAACACAACAAGTTCGAGATTCTAAGTCTAAAAATGAATCAAACACCCAAAATTTTTGTGTTTTTAACCAAAGTAACAATACCAAATCACTACAACAAGTAAGTAGATGATGTATATCAAGATTAAACCATAAAAACACAAAAAAAATTTGGTACGTATGATATTGGATCAAACTAGGCGAATGAATCAAGAACACAAACACATAAACCAAACAATCATCCCATGGCTCTTGATACCATTCGTAGGATATTATAAATCTAGCTTATGTTTTAGAGAGAGAAAGAGATAGAAACTTGGTGGATTTCACACACTTCTAGAGAGAGAAATGAAAGAACTATGTGTAAAGTTATAATGAAACCACACCCTCTCCATCTTAGGAGAGGGTTTATATACCCACGCCCATGAGATGGGCTTGGGCTTACAAGTTGGGCCGACCTACACATGTTGTAGGCTTGCCTTAGCCTTGTTTGATGAATATTAGTAAAACTAAACTACGAGCTATTACTTAGACTATTGTTGGAGTGACCGATCCTTTCTAATACGTAAAACGTATTTCCAATACCAAACGCTAGAGATATTAGCCAAATAAAACAAACAAAAAATGATCGAATCTGAAAACAAACAAAAAAAAGATTGAATCTGAAAACGATCTCAAACCAAACAAACAAACAAATGATCGAACGTGAAAACGATCCAAACAAATGATCAAACCTGAAAAACGATCCAAACAAACAAAAACTGATCGAACCTGAAAACGATCAATCAAACAAACGATCGAACCTGAAAACGATCAATCAAACAAACGATCGAACCTGAAAACGATCAACCAAACAAGTGATCGAATTTGAAAATGATCAAACAAACAAACGAACCTGAAAACAGTCAACCAAACAAACAAATCGCCCCAAACGCTCTTCACCAAAGACTATCAAATTCGAGCAACCAAACACAAAAACCCGGCGAATGAAGATCTCAAAGTTTCTGAAAAATCGAACAAATTCCAAATGACCCGCTTATTACCAAGTCTTCAAACACCAAATCGATCTTCAAATTCTAAATAGTTACTCTACCGTAGCTAGCAATTCCAAATCCAAAATTAACCAGATCCAAATTCGATTACCGAACCAACAACTCCAACCCGATTTTCAAAACTATGATCCCTGTCAAATATAATCAATCCAAAAAATTGGTTCACTATAACCAATTAACCAAAAAATTCATATACCAGTGCCAACCAAATATCCAAATTCCGACAAAATCAACAATCTAACCATTAGTGACCAACCAATCAAATGTTAGGATACTTTAATCCTAAAATGTTAGGATACTTTAGTCCTATAATGTTAGGATACTTTAATCCTAATTCAAACAATTTGTTAAATCTAAGAATGGTCCAATCAAGAACGAATCCACAAAAAGAACCTAAACAATATCGTCAAGTGCGGTCGAACTTTTAACCAAGAACAAATTCCAACAAACTTACGAAACTTCGCTTAAACAAACCTTTTTCTTTTTTTTCTTCATGACGAATCAACCAATCTTTGATATCACTTGTTGAATAATTTAAAAGAAAGAAACAAATAAACAAAGTCGAACAAACAAAGCAAAAGTTTTTTGTTCAAGGGGCATTTACATATATCCTCAATAAAACATCTATATTTACATATATCCCCAAAACATGTTTTAATAGTATTGTAAATTATGCATAAAAACTTGTATTATGGAGATATATGTAATTTATGAAGTTTTATTGGTTATATATGAAATTATACTGTTGTTCAAATAACCAAAGTTACGATCCAAAAGTTACAAAGAAAACTAATGTCATTGATTTCTATTTATAGCGAATCAATGACTTAAAACATACTAATTTCCAATGTCATTAGTTTTATAAAACTTAAACACACTTTATAAAACACCAACACACTTTTAATGGATCCGAACAATTGGGTTTACGAGTACTTCAACAACAACGTCGGGTCTTCGTCTAACCCTACACACCATCATCCGTTAACTCATCTTCTCCTACTCTTTCACGTCCCAACATCCAAATCCCACCGCTAATGTTTACCCCATTTGTTAATTGTTCTCCGGAGCAATTCAAATGTGGATTCAAACACAAGGTATATGTAATCCCACACAATCCCACCTTCACACATTCATCTCAACCTAATGAAGCACAAACCGAGCTCCGTGATGAAGATGATGAAGAAACCGTCGGAGACGAGGACGACGAGGTCGAACCACCCAAAAGAAACAGAAAAAAATCCATGGAAAAAAACAAGCAAGTGACAAAAAACCACGTGAACCAAAAACGACCGAACATATTGGACACAAGAGGAGGAACGGCTTTTGTCCGAGTGTTTTATCCAAATTTCCGAAGATCCGAGAAATGGGTGCGATCAATCAAAGGATACTTTTTGGTACAAGATTAGGGCCGAGTATAATAAGCGTGCTGGGGAAAAGGATTACAAGACCCGTAACAAAAACATGTTGACGGGTAAGTGGACGCTGATGAATGGACTTGTCGGCAATTTAACGCGCTTTATGATATGGAAAGTGGTGAAAATGACGAGCTTTTGTACTCTCGGGTTTGCAAAATGTTTAAGGAAACTTACAAGACCGAGTTTAGGCATCGCGAGGTAATATGACTAATTTTATGTGTGGAGTTTAAGTGTTGTTGGTGAGTTTTGTTCGTACTCGATTCAATTCGAATTGATCACGGTTTAAGGTGGACTTATTGTTTTTGGTAACTAAAAGGGGGAGCTTTTGATTATCTATATATACCAAAATGAGTTAAGATAAATAACAAATATAAAGGGATTAAACAAGTTTAAGTCTAATTAAAAAGTAAATTTAAAAATCAAATAAGACAAGACAATATAAAATTAAACTAGACAAAAATGGCGGGAAAGAAATGAATTTTGAAAAAAAACGAAGTAAAATAAACCAAGGACTGTAATCAGATAGCAACACGGATCGCACCTTGGATCGTAGTATGGATCGCATATGTGAACAACCAATCGCACCCTACGATCACAACAACGATCGCACTCTATATCGTAGTCTAGATCGCAGTCTAGATCACAACAAGCGATCATAGTCCTTGATCGCAACCAACAATGTTATCCTGAATCACAACCTGGATCGCAACAACGATAGCAACTTGGATCGTAGTTGTGGATCGCAGTCTATGATCGCAGTTTCTGAGCGCAAGTAGAAACCCTTAGGTTTATGCGATCACGAAACTCGATCGGAACAAGTAAAACCCTTAAGAATATTACGATGGAATGTAAAATGCAAATAAGCAAAACTGAATTAGCACTTTTTTTAATAAGCACTAACCGAAACTTAACCAACTCAATATCAAAGAGAATTAAATAAACACGAATGAAAAACTTTCAAAACACCAAATAAGCAAAGTTTATAACTTCAACTTATAAAAGAATAAACTTTTAAAAACACTTTATTAAAACTAAGGAAATAACAAATCAATCAAAAAGCACAATAAGCTTAAACCATGAATCGCATGAAAATGTTAAGAACAAAAAGATAAGAACTTTAATCAAAATAAGCATAAAGATGAAAACTTCAAGATTAAACGAACCAAACAATAAATTTAAAACAAGAAGAGAAGAATGAGAATGATTATGGAAAGCTTGAAATTAAACTTGGAGATTAAAGATTCAAATACAAGATCAAAGTGAAAAACTTAAAACATGAAAGAAAATGAATGAAATCTAGAGAGACAGAGTAGAAGCACCTACTCATACTTCTCTCTACAAGATATGAACTACTAAAAAAATGACTAACTCCTTAAAATGAAGTTGTAGGGGAGTATTTATAGGAGAGGAGAGGTGTGGTGTGTTGCTTCCTTCTTTCTTTCTTTTGTCTTCTCGTCTTTTTAAATAACTCGTCTTTTTTGACTTTGTCTCGGGATTAGTCGAATGATAAAATGAACTTCTCTTCTAATTTTCTTCTTTTAGTAGACTTGGTTCTTCGACTTCGTTAAACTTTCGTCTTTAGACTTTTTCTTCGACAAATCTTTAGAATAGGCCTTTGACTTCCGTTCTTCTTGCACTTTTGATCTTTTGACTTCGTCTTTTGTCTTTTTCTTCGATAAAGCCCGTGAAAGCCCGTGTTTTCTTCCTTTTTCATATTTTTGTCCTAAGACACAATAAAAACACAAACCACGCATAATTCTGACTTTTACAACATCAAATACACGTTTTGGTCTTGTTTTTATTATAATTAAGTGGTAAAAGGGTAAGTGTTTTCACACTTATTAAATTCCCTACACTTGACCATTGCAATGCCCTCATGTAATGCATAATTTCAAAGCACGATTTACATTCTCCATCATAATTAATTCACAACCTTTATTAACTACTAGACAATAATGAAACAAAAAAGATAGAAAATTATCATGCTAGAAGGAAGAACAAGTAAAGAGATCGAAGACTTACATTAGGGCTTTGGTTGTCATAAATATTTATCACCCTCAAGTTTCACGTTCCCCATACCAAGCTTAAAACGATATCATTGTTATTATAAGTTAGCAAACTAACACAAACTCTTGTGGCTCAATTATTCGCTTAGAGTCCCTTATTCCTAGGTGTATCTCTTATATTTTATTATGGCCTTGAATGATCACGAGGATGCATTGTTGACTTATTTCGATAGCTTATTTAGGCTGAAAATAAAGTAGGACGATTTAGTCAATAGTTAGCTAAAGGACAAAATCTTTTAAAACTGCTTCTCGAAACCTCATAGAGTTCATATCTTGGCATAACTCGTTTCACTATTTGAGACCTTTCTCGGATCGATATTTGGCAGTGACTTCATACTTTGAATCTTGAGAGACGTTCTTGAAATAATGGTCTTCTCTTCATAATAGGAATTTCTTCACTTGAAGTTTTTGAGAGATTCTTCAAACTTGGACCACGACTTCTTCATTTTTTCTCTAATTTTTATTTTGGATCTTGATATACAACGATCCACCTCCTTTTAGGACTTGGATCTATTTATCCTCATACCTTGCTAGGGTCTTTTTGGATAGACTTCTCCATGATCTTTAGGGGAGTATTTGCTTTTCGTCGTGTGTCTCAATCCTTCATATTGATTTTTGATAAATGATTCTTCACATCACTTTGGATCTTTAGCAACAAAATGTAGCCCTCATGCCTTGTTAGGGCCTTTTCGGACTCGCCAATCTTCGCATCCCGCTTCAATAAGTTATGCCTTGGCTATGAACTCTAATTAATAACGAGCAACTTTTAAACGATCTTGTGCTAGCAGCTAAGTAACTTTTCAAATCGTACAACCTTACTTATTGCAATTATATTTATTAACAAGCGATGTGTGAAAAATCACATAATTAACTCACATAAATTCATGAAAGAATACCAAACTTATAATTTACTCTATCATATCTCGTTCTCCACAATTTAAAGTCTCAAGGAATGAGACTCGTAGATGCTTAGCCTATTAAATCAAAGTTTTGGGTTTTCAAGTCATCTATATGATCTTGCATCTTCTTAGAATTTTTCAAGTTTTAAATTTCCATTTTAAAGTTCCCTTGATAAACGACTTTCTAGGATCTATTATAGGAACTTGCGAAAAGTTCTTGTTCTTAACTCGTAAGAGTTAAGACTTTCGCGTTTTAAAGTTCCCTATATAACAGCCTAACAAAACTTGATTTAAACACATTAAGGATACTAGCTAGAGTAAACTTGGATAAGTAAACTCGGGTTGAGTCAAAAGATTCATGACGGGTCTAATATATCGAATACATCTAAACTTATTAAAACCATTTTATTCCTTTATTTTTCTTTTGACTTTATTTTTGAAATGAAATATATACATACGATGCAATAACAAAAGGAAAGAACATAAAAGAGAATAAATGAAAAATACTACTAGGCCAAAATAGATCAAAATTTTTGAAAAATGTCGAAAAATTAAATTTTCTGGTTAAAATAAGGACAAATCCATGGAAAAGCCCACTTAACTTCGATAGAAGTCCCCCTACACTTGATATAAACATTGTCCTCAATGTTTAAGCATGTGGGAGTAAACTCCCCTACACTTAGGACATTGTGCACTTTGTTTAAATCTTGCTAAGGAAGAGACAACTATCGTGATTACAATGTCAACATATAAGATATGAAATATTGAATCACAAGAGTTTAGGATGGAACCGGGAAGACGGGAACACGGGATCACGGGTCGTCAAATATCATCAAAAGTGGCTCTTTGAAAACTTTAATCCTTGCACATCATAAGAAACAAGACAACAAACACCTATGTAGCTCCCCCTACACTTATTATGAAAACGAGTAAAGGATAGATCATCGGGTTGCCTCTCGAGAAGCGCTTGTTTTCTTATAACCGAGTCACGAGCCTGACTCGACCCAGAACTAATTCAAGGGAAACGTGGTGAGGGATGGAATCATCTCATGAGAGATGTCCTCACCAAAGTACAACTTAACACGCTGGCCATTCACTTTAAAGTTTGGCCCATTTGGTTGCGATAACTCAATGGTGCCGTAAGGGAAGATTTTAGCAACGGTGAATGGACCGGACCAACGACTCTTAAGCTTTCCCGAAAAGATTTTCACCCGAGAGTTAAAGAGTAAAACTTGATCACCTATGTGAAACTCTCGGTTCTTAATCTTGGAATCATGAATGAGCTTGGTTTTCTCCTTATAGATCAATGAATTCTCATAAGCCTCATTTCTAAGTTCATTAAGTTCATTGAGTTGGATTTTCCTAAGATCACCGGCTTTGTTGATATCAAAATTAGCCCATTTCAAGGCCCAATAAGCCTTATGCTCCAACTCAATGGGGAAGTGGCATGCCTTTCCGTACACAAGACGATATGGAGTGCAACCAATAGGTGTCTTGCGGCACGGAAAGCACACAAAGCATCATCTAACTTATCGTCCCATGAGGCACGATGCTCTCCCATAGTACGCTCTAAGATTCGTTTAAGTCCACGGTTAGAAATCTCAGCTTGACCATTTGTTTGTGGATGATACGCGGTGGAAAGACTGTGATTGACACCATACTTAGCCATGACTCGAGCAAATTGATCATTGCAAAAATGAGTCCCGCGATCACTAATGATAGCACGAGGAACACCGAATCGAGAAAATAATTGTTTCAAAAAGTTCACAACCACCCTCGCATCGTTCGTAGGTAAAGCCTTTGCTTCAACCCATTTGGATACGTAGTCAACGGCTACGAGGATGTACTTGTTCCCTTTAGATAATGGAAATTGCCCCATAAAGTCTATGCCCCATACGTCAAAGATTTCACACTCTTGGATGAAATTTTGATGCATCTTATCTTTATGTGTGATCTTGCCTTGTCTTTGGAAATCATCACAATGTTTAACCATTTCATGAGCGTCATGATAAATGGTGGGCCAATAAAATCCGGAGTCGAAAACTTTCTTCGCGGTATAATTAGGACCAAAGTGACCACCGATGGGTCCTTTGTGGAAAGCTTCTAGGATTAGTAAAGCTGCCGGTCAATCAACACACCGACGAATGAAAGATCCGCACATTGCTTGAAAAGGTAAGGTTCGTCCCAATAATAGTGTTTAATATCCTTAAAGAATTTTTTCTTTTATTGGGACGTTAACCCTTCCATAAGAACACCACCCGCTAAAT
The DNA here is from genome assembly GCA_025667525.1 of Glebionis coronaria. Taxonomy (NCBI): domain Eukaryota; kingdom Viridiplantae; phylum Streptophyta; class Magnoliopsida; order Asterales; family Asteraceae; genus Glebionis; species Glebionis coronaria. Next base: position 64,293,089 of record CM046874.1, on the reverse strand, counting down.
AGTTTGCAATGTCCGGAAACCATGGGGTATCATCAAGATTGGAGTTAATAGACATTAAAGCCTCAAGGGGAAAAGATTCATTAATCTCTTGATTTGGAAGTTCCCCTTTGTAAGGATCCTCGATTCTACTAAGATGATCCGCGGCTAGGTTTTCCGCTCCCTTTTTATCACGAATTTCGATTTTAAATTCTTGTAGGAGCAAAAACCAACGAAGGAGTCTCGGTTTAGCATCTTGCTTGGTCAACAAGTATTTCAAGGCAGAATGATCGGTGTAAACGATGGTGGTGGAAAGCACAAGATAGGGGCATAATTTCTCAAAAGCATACACTACGGCTAAAATCTCTTTTTCGGTAGTGGTATAATGCAGTTGAGCCCCCGTAATTGTCTTGCTAGCATAATGTATTGGTTGGAAGTGTTTGTTCACTCGTTGACCTTAAACCGCTCCTACCGTGAAATCACTAGCATCGCACAAGAGCTCGAAAGGTAACTCCCAATTTGGAGAGACTAAGACCGGTGCCCTAGTTAATTTACCTTTAAGAAGCTCGAAAGAATCGAGACATTCTTGAGAAAGATGAAAGGAGCATCCTTTTCTAAGAGGTGAGTCATTGGTTGAGCTATCTTAGAGAAATCTTGGATGAAACGACGATAAAATCCTGCATGACCTAAAAAACTTCTAACTCCTTTGACGGTGGTAGGTGGAGGCAACTTAGCAATGATGTCAACTTTAGCACGGTTGACTTTGATACCGGCTTTGGAAATTTTGTGACCTAGTACAATGCCTTCTTTTACCATGAAATGGCATTTTTCCCAATTAAGAATAAGACGAGTGTCTTTACACCGTTTAAGCATACGTTCTAAATTGGCAAGTCAAGATGAGAAAGAATCACCATAGACCGAGAAATCGTCCATAAAGACTTCCATAGTTTCTTCAACCATGTCATGGAATATAGCCATCATACACCTTTGGAAAGTCCCAGGAGCATTGCATAAGCCGAAAGGCATTCGTTTGTAAGCAAATGTTCCATAAGGACAAGTGAATGTGGTTTTCTCTTGGTCTTTTAGAT